>JAZKJV010010607.1:0-308053 GCA_037367405.1 Ottelia alismoides | reverse complement strand
TATAATAAGATCCGCCTCGTCAAGAGAAAACCAATGAAATTTGTTTCGTGTGAATCAGACTTCGTTTCGAATTGTTATGATTTTCCGAAGAAAGAGAAGTCATTAATCCATAATGACTGTCATTAAGACTAATTAAACATGATTAAAGAAATTAATGATGATTGAAAGCCTCTAATGATCATTAGTAAACACTAATCAATAGTTAACAAAAGATAAGAGTAAGTCGCGAAAGTTAAATCGTGATTAGTGAAAGTTAATCACGATTAGTGTTAATTAAGCGTCATTAGCGAATCTAGAATCCTCTAGATTGTTCTAACTTAAGCCCTAAGTTTGGGATAAGTTTTGGCTGAAACCATGGGACAAAACCATGGGCCGCTAAACCATGGTTTTCTAACCATGGTTAGTGGTTTTCCGAAGCCTATAAATAGACCCCCTACCCATTCATTCTCTACGACTTCCACTACCACTGCCACCCAAAGGGCTCGGGTCGAGAGGTCAGGAGGAGGAGTGGGAGGCGACGGAGGAGCGCTAGCGAAGCGCTGCTGGGAGAACGAGGAGGAGAAAGGTATGATCCTCTCTTAGTTTATTTCGTAAGCTAGGATTTCAATTCATTCTCTTTTCTTCCGAGATTTGTTTTTGATTCATTTTTCTTTCTGATTCGTTTTCTATTGTGGTTCGAGGAGAAATCTATGTAACACCCTACTTAGATGCGGGCGGCTATGCACGTCAGTGACCCTGTGATTCGTCACACGTTCACTCATCTAAGATGCGTGGTGTCTACCGATTCTCCATCATTTATGTTTCTATTCTTCGTATTATGATTTTATAGTTATTTTGATGGAGAAATCTGTGTAATACCCTACTTAGGTGCGGGTGGCTATGTACGTCAGTGACCCTGTGATTCGTCACACGTTCACTCACCTAAGATGTGTGGTGTCTACCAGTTTTTCATCTCTTGTTGTTGAGTATGTTCTTTCAGTTGCGTTGTTATTTTCCTCTCGATTGATTTTATAGAGGAAACTCTTTTCGTTTTTATTTTGAAATATGTCCCGATATAAGGGGAAACTCTGCCAAAAATTTCCGAGAAAAATGTCTCGATATAAGGGGAAACTCTGCCGAAATTTTCCGAGAAATATGTCCCGATATAAGGGGAAACTCTGCCGAAATTTTAAGAGAAAATATGTTCTTGGCGTTCTTCGTGTTCTTCGCGTTCTTCGTGTTCTTCGTTCGTTCTTCACGTTCTTGACATGTTCTTAGATACGAAAATGAAATTCGATCTTTTCAAGAGCCTTAAAATAGCCTTTCTTAAAACGAAACACGATAAATCCTTGCATACACAAGAGAGAGCTTGATTAGGTAACGCAATCCTTCCTTTTATTGTTGGGTTTTTATAAGAAATTATTGAAGTTCTTGATTTTGTGTTCTTTGCTACGAAGAACCCTAATTTTGGCTATTTTGAAAAAGTCTGAAGAATTGCTTTGTGATTCCCACTAAAATAAGTTTTACGCATCAAATTGATGCGTTGGCTTTGAAAGTTTGGGTTTGGGAGTTAAAACAAGCATAAATACGAGTATATATGCATATGAATAATATATATGTGAGTCTATACTAAGTATTGTTGATTATACAAATTGAAGACTTAATGAAAGAATTACATCATGTGAATTGATGTGGTTTGAATTGGATCCCGGAAAGGGTCGTGTGTCACGTTAAGGATGACTGGGAGTAGAACTACAGGTCGGGCATGCAACTTGTAGGTTTGTCAGAAGGAACCTGTATTGGCGTTTCCCTACCTAGGTGATACACGGTTGCCCTGTTGTGATAAGTGCACAAAAATTGAATGTTTTGCAACGTGTGGTACTAGGAGCCAATATATTCGGGTTGGAACGATGGAAGATGTGGTCGTGCCATGTGGAGGCACGGGTGGTTCAATAGCGGCTGGGTCACAATAATATGTATTTAAAGCCGCTAGGTTATATGATTAAATGTTAACCTGAGGTTTTAAGCAACTGAGTCCTCGAGGACGGTGTGCTCATTTGATCTTCCAGGCTGAGGGTTGAGACCATGTTTAATAAAAGAAAAGGAAATTTTCAGGGTAGTATTGGAGGATTGGTTGAGGCGACGTGCGATGGCATAAGCTTACCAAGATAGACACAATCTCCAATCCTGAAGTGTCCACAGCTTCGGAGTCCAAGAATGGTGGGGTTCCCCTGGACTAATCCATGATGTGGAATAGAAAGGAATAGGACTTAAATTAATGAGAAAGAATGAAATTTTTGTGATATCAAGTTTTGAAAAATTACACAATTTGTTTGCTTTTCTCTTCTTCATTACTTAGCATTCGCTAATTTTATCCTATGATTTATGGAAACCCCAACAGGTATCGGTGAGCCATCGCAAGGACTTTAAAAATTCATCCAGCTTACATACTAGACATCTAGCCAGCCACAGTAGCTTTACTTTTTAAGGTAGTTAGTAATCTTTTGTATATTTTCCTTTCAATTTGATGTACATGTAAATGGTTATAGTGGGACAGTGTATCATCTGAACTTTATTTTGTGAATGGAAAAGTGTTGAAATACTTTCTTTTGAGTATTTTTTTGCAGTCTATTTCTGAATGTTAGTTGTGATTGATGAATAAATTATTGTTGAGTAACCAGATCCGGATATGGGAGGATCCGACGGCCCGGGAAATGGGGTCGCAACAACAGTTTACAGAGGATACCACTCCTAGTGATTATTTGAATGACATGCATTCTATGTTTGATACTCACTTTGTGTCACTTAGGAGCGGTAGGGAACCAGCCGACTGCGGCTCATCTAAGGGACAACACCATGGAGATTCTAGAGCCCCAGATGAGGAGAGAAGCAGTCCTAATGCCGCTAACAACAATGATGATGATGACGATGGTGCTGATGCCACCAAGGATGACCTCCCAGACGGCGATGCTGAGGCCGTCTTAATACCAGATGAAGACGTGGTGCTGAGGCCACCATTTCTGATGATGAACTAGAGCGTGGTGCTGAGGCCGCGAAGGAGAATCTTTTGGGTGGTGCTGATACCCCCATTTTGAGTCCATTTGTATTCCAACTGTCTATTTTGCCATTCTCTGTATCCCTGGACACCAGAAAGAAGACCAAAAAATAAATAAAGAAAAGGTTTCTCCATCAATTCTGAGTCCATGTGAGTTGAATGATGATTTTTGCATGGATTCCAGTCCTTCACAGGGCCTGAAACCTTCTCCTAACCCTCTATCTGAGGAGGGCCCATCCATCCCCTTCCCCCAAGCACTTCGCTCGGCAAAGGGGAATAAAACGGAAAATCCCAAAAAGAAGGAACAGTTAGAGTTCAACCAGCAGATGATAGACATATTTTAGATACAACTGACTCTACAGGAAGCACTTGAGCACATCCCCCTTTTCCAAAAGAATCTGAGAGAAAAGACCACTGTACGCAGGAGAAGGCGGAACAACATAGGAGAAATCCATGTGCTCACCCGTGCCACATGTTGTGCCATTCAGAAACAGTTGCCAGCCAAATGATCGGATGCAGGAGCTCCATATGTCAGATTCCAGATTAGTGAGCAGCCATTCGATCGTACTCTATTAGACAGCGGCTCTTCTATCAACCTCCTTCCAGCAGCCTTACTCGATCGTTTCGAGTTCGGCCCGCTCCTTCGGAGTCGGACAGTCCTTCAGTTTGCTGATAGGTCTATAAAGAGGCGGAAGGGGTTGTTGAGAGACGTGGTCGTCACCATTCAGGGCATGAAATTCCCCATGGACTTTGTTTTATTGGACATGGAGATCCCTGAGTCGGTGATCGATACCCCCATCATACTAGGATGCCCATTCTTGGCCACAGCCAAGGTGGTGACCGACCATGATAGTGGGAAGGTGTACTTTCATGTAGAGGGTGAGAATATACAAATTGATGATTGACGAGACTAGAGCAAGAGATTCAGCCTGCTCAGAGCCGTGTAGTGACACAGTACAGATGACAGATGCAGAGTTAGACATCCACCAAGAGTGTGATTTTGTGATGACCGATGACGAAGCAGTTTGGGAAGATACAGAAGCACGAGCCCTCATCGTGTCTGCAGACTCAGAGTACCCACCTTTTGAGGCATACGAGAGTTCGGAGAGCACAACCTTGGCAGATGACACTATAGAGGCTGACAGTTGTGTGATGAGTGGAAATACTGATGATTGTTCAAATTCAGATCCCTCGGAGGCAGACTTTGATTGGAAGGATTTGATACATATTTGCCATGTATGTTTCCCGATGAGCCGACAGAGAGGACGGAGAGCGAGCCAGCACAGATGATAGACACACCAATAGGGTTCCCTTCGTCAGAATCACAGGTACAATGAGAGTTCTCACATGCAGACCTGGTTGCTTTCACGCAGACAAATCAGAAGCCAGAATTGCCATCTCCCACCAAGCCAGAATTGAAGCCTTTACCGCAGCCTCTCAAGTATAGATTTGTTGTAGGAGAACAAGATATGCACCCAGTCATTATCTCAGCGGATTTGACTGGAGAACAAGAATCTCGTTTGATGGAGGTTCTTGAACGCAACTGCAAGGCAATTGGATGGAGTGTGTCTGATCTCAAGGGGATAAGTCTGGCCCTGTGCTCCCACCATATCTACCTCGAAGAGGATGCTAAGCCTTCGCGTGAGTTCTAGTGACGGCTGAACCCAAACCTTCGAGATGTACTAATGAAGGAGATATCTAGATGGTGGAGCGCCGATTTTATCTACCCCATCTCTGACTCTAAGTGGGTTAGTCCTTTACATGTGGTACCCTAGAAGACGGGTGTCACTATAGTTGTGAGTGAGTCTGGAGAGGAGATCACCACTCGGATACCCACTTCTTGGAGGGTCTGTGTGGACTACAGACGATTGAATGAGGCCACCAAGAAGAATCACTTCCCTCTACCATTTATTGATCAGATTATCGAAAGGCTAGCTGGGAAGAGTCATTACTGCTTTCTTGACGGGTATTCCGGATACAATCAAGTGGCCATTGCGCCCGAAGACCAGGATAAAACGACATTCACCTGTCCATTTGGGACTTATTCTTTCAAACGGATGCCCTTTGGTCTATGTAACGCTCCGGCGACATTCCAGAGGTGCATGTTGTCCAACTTTTCGGACATGATAGGTTATTGCTTAGAGGTCTTCATGGATGATTTCTCGGTCTACGATGACGGGTTTGATGCTTTTCTTGACTGCCTAGACCGAGTACTTCAGTGCTGCATAGAGGTAAACCTTGTACTATCTTGGGAGAAGAGTCACTTTACGGTGACTCAGGGGACGGTCCCTGGTCACATCATCTCCAACAGGGGCATGGAGGTTGATCCGGTCAAGGTGGATATCATTAGAAAACTCAATCGACCGTCCAATTTGAGACAGTTGCGGTCTTTTCTGGGGCATGTCAGTTTCTACCGACAGTTCATTCAGGACTTTAGTCGAATTGCTCGACCGCTTACAGAATTATTGACTAAAGACACCGAGTTCCTTGTAGATGATAAGTGTCTGCAGTCATTCGAGACTCTCAAGAATTTAGTTATCGAGGCTCCTGTCCTTCAGCCACCCGATTGGTCTCTCCCATTTGAGATCATGACGGATGCTTCAGATTATACCGTAGGGGCTGTGCTTGGACAGAGGAGGGATGGATTACCGTATGCCATACACTACGCTAGCCAGACATTGGATGCAGCTCAGAGGAACTACACAGTGACTGAGAAAGAGATGCTAGCGGTACTCTTTGCTTTGGATAAGTACAGATCTTACATTCTTGGATCTAGAGTGACAATATTTACAGATCACACTGCCATTCGGTACTTGATGTCGAAGAAGGATGCCAAAGCCAGATTAACCAGATGGATCCTTCTTCTCCAGGAATTTGATATTGAGATTAAGGATAAACCTGGAGTTAAGAATGTTGTGGCCGATCACCTCTCCCGCTTAGAGAACCTTGAGGAATCTGAGCCCAGCGCACCTATTACAGAGACATTTCCAAATGAGACGATCTTGGCTATCACCTTGCTCCCATGGTATGCCGACATTGTGAACTATCTCATTGCCAAGACAGTTCCACAAGGTTGGCCCAGGCAGAAACTTGAGACCTTCCTGGCGAAGGCCAAGTTTTACCATTGGGAGGATCCCGTCCTTTATCATGAAGGAGGGGATAGCATCTGGAGGAGGTGCATTCCTCAAGAAGAGCAGCATAGCGTCCTCACCTACTGCCACAAGCTTGAGGCAGGAGGACATCATTAAGGGAGACGGACAACACAGAATGTGCTCCAATCCGGCCTTTGGTGGCTTACCTTTTTCAAGGATTCTGATGAATTCGTGAGAAGGTGTATTGACTGTCAGAAGATGGGTACTTGCAGACAAAAAGACATGATGCCCATGCAGCCCATTCACTTTTGTGAGGCTTTTGACGCATGGGGGATTGATTTCATGGGCCCATTTCCTAAGAGTCAGGGGTTTGAGTACATTCTGCTCGTTGTGGATTATGTGAGTCGCTGGGTTGAGGCCATCCCCTCCCGAGCCGCAGATACTAAAACCGTATGTCGTTTTTTGAGGAAAAATATTATTTTACGGTTCGGGGTACCTAGAGTCTTGATTTCAGATGGGGGGTCTCACTTTATTAACGACAAGGTAAAGGCCCTTGCAGTCGAGTTCAATATTGACCATCGTGTTGCCACGCCATATCACCCTCAGACTAATGGTTTTACTGAAGTATCGAATAGGGAGATTAAGATAATTTTACAGAAGGTAGTCCGTCCAGGCCGAAAGGATTGGTCACAGCTTTTGGACTCGGTCTTGTGGGCCTATCAGACTTCCTTCAAGACACCATTAGGGACATCTCCCTTTCGTCTCGTCTATGGCAAGCCATGACATTTACTAGTGGAGATAAAGCATAAGTCACTTTGGGTAGTTACAGAGCTATTATTGGATCCCAAGAGTGTAGGAGAATAGAGGAAAGCAGAGTTGGCAGCCCTGGATGAACTGAGAGATACAGCCTTCTCAAGTAGCCTACAGTATAAGGAGAAAGTGAAAGTATGGCACGATTCCCGAATCAGCCATAAACAATTTGAGCCAGATCAACATGTATGGTTATTTGATGCTAGGTTGAAATTATTCCTAGGGAAACTACAAAGTAAATGGAAAGGACCATATGCGGTCCGAAAGGTGCATGATAATGGTGGCATTGATATATTTGAACCTTCATCATCTTCCACTTTTAGAGTCAATGGTCAGCGCTTGAAACCTTAATGATCCGTCGACCGTTGATGTTGCCCCGATTCATCTGGTATGAGATGTGTTCTTTGACTCACACCTTCTACATCTCGTACATGATTATCACTTCTATCTTCCTCTGTACAGATCCATTTGTCTATATCATTCAATCTTCCGTTATGTCTGTCACCCCATCTTCATCCTATGATTTTGTTGTACTTAGGACACGCCTTGTCCTAAGTATAGGGGGTGCACACACTGAGTTGTGATCTATTTTCTTTTTTCATTTTCTATCTTCTTTATTCTTTGATCCTCTCCATTGTCTCCTCTTCTTGTATATACTTAGGGATATCTGACCCTAAGTATAGGGGAAGACAATCGGAGTACGATTTGCTCATTCCCACCCTTGACCCTCCCTGCATTGTGTACAGTCTGCTTTACTTAGGATTATTTGATCCTAAGTATAGGGGGAACGGTCGACTTCTCATTCACTTGTTCATTCATTCCTTTGTTTATTTATTCCTTAAACTTGCCTATATTTAGTACGAGTTATATCTTCTCTTTTCTCTCCGATCTATGAGGACATAGCTCACGCTAAGTATAGGGGGGTCGTATATACCCGTTTATACTTTAGCCATAACTCGTACTTTCGTATTCTTACTAATAGCTAATTATACATATAAAAATTCATCAAAAACCTTAATAAAAATATGTTGACTATTCCTCAAATTCTTTTTGTATTTACTGATTAATAAATCAGGTGAAAATATTCTCTACAAATTGTTTGAAAAATAGTTTAAAAATCTTTGTGAAAAATCTTTTGAAAACTATTTGGAAAATGTTTTGTACATGTTTTGAACATTTGTAAAAATATTTTGGTTTGTAAAATTTATTTTTTTGTGAGAAATAAAATGTTTGAAAAATGATTTGCAAATGGTTTGAAAAATGGTTGCAAAAATATTTTGAAAAATCTATATACTGTTTGAAAAATCTTTGCAAAATGATTTTCAAATGTGTGTACATGTTTGTAAAATATTTGTAAAAAAACTATTTTGGACTATAGTTTTCAAAATTATTTGTAACTATAGTTTTCAAAATTATTTGTAAAAACCTTTGTGAAATAAGTTTGAGGAATACATACATCTCACCTAAAACTCTTTATGTATATACTTATAAAATTGATCACTTACCCTTGTAAATTCCTAAAATCCACTTCTTGTATATATAGAAAGCATCCCCCAGTAAATATTTGTACTTAGTTTTTAGCCAAAAATCTTTTTATTTTCAAAAATCCCAAAAACATTTGTAAATCTAAAATCCAAAAACATTTGAAAAATCTCTTTGAAAAATACAAAAATGCATATGCATCATCATCTTTTCAAAATTTCATAAAAAGTTCAAAATCTTGAAAATTGTATCATAAAAATATTTTCTGCATTTGCATAGCATGAGCATTTTTTGGATTGAGTTTGATAGTTGAACAAGTCTAAATAAAATCCAGAGATTGGAGCTTGATTGGACCTTAAAATCTACCTAATAATAGGAACCTTATAGGAACTGGGTTTGAGGTACTTTAGGTCTATTTGACTTAATTCTTTGAGGATCACGAGACTTAGTTCAATGAATTCTTGACTGCCTAAGTAGAGTATTTCAGAACACACGCACGACTCTTGTTGATAATGACCTAACTTGGATACATGCACCTTTCACATGGCTCAACTCAGTTCGAGTGGTGAGGGGATTGGATTTGCCGGTATGAGATGCACACAAGTGGAAACACTTGTCCTCCTCTAGGGAGGGAAGTGCACCCCAACCCGTCCAGTGATGAGGAGTTCTAAAGACAGGAGAGTGTGGGTTGCGATAAAGCTTCAAAAAAGGGATAGTCTACTGGTTCAAGAGGAAAAACTCCTTATGTAAATGCTGCTGTGAATAGTATTTCAAAAAAATGGATAGGCATGTACAAAAATAAATGCTTGCAAAGTATGTAAATATGTTCCAAAGTCATATCATTTGAGCCTGCAGCTGGATGACTTGACTACATTAGTCTTGCATCCTAGTATAGGTAGCTACACTGGCTACCGTCCATTCTTCTCTTCACCCCATCCTCTTGAGCTGGTTGCCACTTGAACTTAGAAGGGAATGCCCCGCTCCTCGAGGAAGGAGTTATTGGACTGGGGAATCATTGGGTTGTCATACTGAAGAAGTCAGTCTCTTTGTCATTCTAGTTGGGGAGAGCCATAATCACTTACACTATACGAGTCAGCTTCATAGTCGTAAGGGTTTGCGTACGAGTTGAGATATTTTTGACGTGGCTATTGAGGAGACTTGAGCAGAGTTTTGGGATACTCAGGGACTGTTGGATTTCAAATCTGATTCTCATTAAGGTTCCGCCCGCACTAAAATTCCAAAGGTCCGACTTAAGCTCCAAACTTTGATTTTGTGAAGACAAGTTTGATAATTAAACTAAATCCAATTTCTTCTTTTTCTTTTCTTTGTTTTTCTTTTCTGCACTTATTACATAAGTGTTTACTAGGGACTAGCAAAGGCAAAGTATAGGGGGATGATGATTCCACATTTCATCATCTTTATTCTATCATTTTAGCCTCAAAACCCTGGCAAATGTGTGTAAATACCCTTAATTTTTGCATCTTAGCATTCATATATGTGAATGTGAATAGTGTATAAAATAGAGTTTTTAAAGCCAAAATAATAGAATAAAGAAAAGAAAAGAAAAGAAAAAAAGAATAAAATATTGTAAATATTTTATGACCCGAAACCCCGAGACCTAGGCATCTTGATGAATAGGTCGACAAGGAATAAAGTAGGGGGAGATAAGGGCCATAATACAATAAAATTACCTATTCATTTTATTCATTCTTTATTTATTTTGGGACCTATTTTTGATTCCACTTTTTATACCACAAATAAAGAAATTTTGTACATGAAAGTTGTAGATAATTAAATAAAGGAAAATACAAAATTGATTTCACTCAAAAATATTGTACAGATAAAAAGTTATAGTCTGAATAAAATTCTAGATTCCCAACTTCCCAGACTTGTATCTCTCAAATAAAAACTCGAAATGCATCAAAATCACATTTAATTGTATATAATTTTAAATAATCTATTTAATGAAGGTGGTCTCGTATTTTGCAGAGCTACGGTTTGAAAGTTGAGTTTTTGATCCCTATTGTATACTTGTACAGAATAAAATATTCATTTTATTATTTATTCAATATTTTCATAATTTTATATTTTTATAATTTTGTAAATATTATTTATAATAATTGTGTATATTAAAATTAGAATAAAAACTCAAAGAAAACATAAAATAAAATACTTGTATAAATAGCATACCTAGGTATAATACCAATACATATACCTATAGAATTACTATTTACATTTTATTAAGTATACAAAATACATCAGAAAAATCAAATAAAAATATATTCAAGTGTATAAAAATATTCTATAAATTTTTAAAATAATAAAAAAATAAATAAAGTAAATACACAAAATAAAAATAAAATAATAAAATATATAGATATATACCTATATAGGGTATAAAAGGTAACTTATAATTATATACCTCATAAAAATAAATAAAAAGCACCATCAAATTCTTTATAAAATAAGAAACATTTTTTATTTTATAACCTAAAATTAATAAAATTATTTACTACTTTATTTTGAATTTACAAATAATTTTGACCTGTATTTTTCTGGTTGGTCCACGTGGACCAACCAGCGCCGGTCAAGTGTTGACCTCGGTCAACTCCTTGACCGAGGTTTGCCAGGCCTGACACCTGCAATTTTTGCCCCGTTTTGAGAAATGTTAGCGCCTCATCCTTCCATCCTCTGGCCTTGATTCCTTCTTGGAAAATTTTCCCCGATCATCACCGTCCCACGCCATGCACCCAGATCACGCAAAATCTTCATGATTCGTGCATGTCCCTCGCTTGAAGGAAACACCACCACCATGTATATATTCGACCCGCCATCTTCAAGCTCGGATTTGAACCCTTCTTGGCCATCAATCCTCCTCCCTGTTGCGCTCTTCACGTTGCTGGAGGTGACAGCTCCTCAACCGTACCCTCAGGCGAGTCGAGGAAGCCTCGAATCGGCTCCACCATCTCCGCCGACCTCCGCCGTCGAGGTTCCCCCTCCTCTGGTTCCGGCCATCGAGGTATACCCTTTTTCCATTTTTTTCTTTTAGCATTTTATTTCCCTTAGCCGTAGGATCAATTCCCCCAATCATCTTCGAGATCTATCTATCGGATCGCCCAATCGACACCCTCGCTGGAGCTTGCTCCGACCATCGTCATGAGCCACCGTTCCTCGTCGCCATCCGCTTCACCGACTCTCGAGGCATTTTTCCCTCGTTGGTCTTGAGTTATTTGCAGGTCATAGCACGGTCAAATCAACTGGAGAGCATTTTGCGAAGTTCGCCGGAGCTACCTAGATCCCCAAGCTCCGCCGCCCTCGCGCCATCGCCATGAAGCTCCTCCGACAAACCCGAGACCTCCAGCACGTAGCCCAACCTTCCAGGAGCTCGCAACCCAATTTTGGAGCCCAACTCTCGCCGGAGACCCGAGATCGAGCTCGGGGAACTTTGCCTCACCAGCGTTCTTCCCCGTTCTTCCCCTTGGCTTCTCCGTCGTTCGACCGGGCCGCGGCTCCAGTACTGATCTCAGCCGTTGGATCGTGCCATGCCACCACCGTCAAATCTTCGGCCAAAGATCTAATCTCCATCGTCCAATTGCAAACCGTCATCACGCGTTGTGTGCGCGCCATGTGGACAAGTGACCGCATCCCAGTCGTCCGATCGCGCACGAGGAATTTAGGCGTGGGTATTTTGCACCTACACCCTCGCCAATTTTGCATTTTATTTTTAGTCCATAAACTTTTAGTTGTAGTTTAAATATTTCTGTAATATTTATATCCAGACCCCCATGCTTTCATTATTTGCACTTAGGTCCAGTCAACGTCACCTCACGTGACCCGTGCACGTGGGATGGTGGGTATTTTGCAAGGACCCCCTGGGGGTTTTTCTATTTCATTTCAGTCCATGAACTTTTTAGTTACGTTGTAATATTTTGGAAAAATTGCCTGTTAGCCCCTGGATCTTTGTAAAATTGTAAAATACCCCTGTCAGGTCACGTGCCTATTGCGCGTGATTTGGACATTTTGCAGTGAACCCCCTCCGGGTTTGGGTATTTATTTTTAGTCCAGAAAATTGTATTTAACGTTATATATTTTTGGAGAAATTGCAAGTAGGCCCTTGGACTTGTGTATTTACGTTTATGCTCTTGTAGTATTGTATTTTTGCTTGGATGTTTGCATTTATTTCATGCATCATTTTAACTCGAAAAATTACCAAAAAAATATCATATGTCCCTTTTGCATTGTAGTTTAACGCCATATTTTTAATTTGCATTTTTCTTGCATTTTAATATTTATAAAAATTCAAAAATACGCATTTTCAGTACTGTTTGCATTATAAAATCCATAAAAATTATTAAAAAGTTTTTGAAAAATTCCCAAAATATATATTTTGCTTATTTTAGTGTCTTTTAACTTCAGACCAAAAATCATTAAAAATCTCAAAACAAAAACCCTAAAATTAGAATACTCTAAAAATCTTCATAAAAATCTTAAAAATTTTGCAAAAATCCTGGACGAGTATGATATAATATGGTGGTCAGCCAAGATATTACGACTCCTGGGATGTCACGAACAACACCCCAAGAACATAGGGCTAACGAGCTCAGATCTTGGAGCTCTTCCACATCAGCCATCGATTCCTTTGCTGATGGTCTTAATCATACCTTGGGACTTGCACGCGTCTACAAGATGTCTCAATTGGGGTATGGCATCCATCGGAGGAATCCTAGAGCTCTATCGACTTGGATCTCCTATTTGAATCTCAATGCAGTGCACCGGGCTCTACTATGCTTGGAAGCCTGCACAAAAATGAAGAGGAGCTCGAGATGGTCTCCCTCAACTCTAAGGGAAGCTGCTGCGCACGATGAATGATGGAAATGGATGAGCTCCAACGAAGGGCGATGGAGGGGAACTCAAGGGCTTAGATCCTTGCAGGATCTGAGGTGATAACAAAGCAGAAATGTAGAGAAGGTAATGGGGATTGAAGATGGGGCGAGTCACAGGCGAAGCACAAGAATTTTGGGCTAGAGCTAAAAGCTCCAGAGATTTTTAATCCTAAAATTACTCTAACATACAAGCTTATAGAAGGAACTAACAAATATACTAAGATGCATGAATTAAAAATAACTAACAATCCTAAAGCTAGCAATTTTAATAGTTGAAATACCTAGAGCAGGGAAGCTCATCGGAGCAAAGCTCAACAGAGCTGGATCACCACCTCCACCACCTTACATGCATTGTAGATGCTCGGGGAGAAAGCTGTCACTAATCTCGACCTAAGCGTGCAACGATCTAAGGGTTCCAATGGGTAGAGAGAGATTAAATCCAAAATGGAGGCAAGGGTTCTTTATTTATACACAAATAGGGGAGGTATCCTGCAGCTTTGATTTTGCTTGAATCGATGAAGATCGATTAGATCTAGAGCTTGGGCATGGTTTAGGGAGATCGAATCTCTACTTTTCGTTCAACATGACAAGCCAGAGCATGAGTGGATCAAGCCGGAAAATGGATGCAAAAGCGGAGTTATGCCAAAATGCAACGCTCGAGGAGGATAGAGGGGGTTTGATCGAGGTCAAAAAAAGAATGGTTTTGGTTGGTTCACGTGGACCAACTAAAAAATTAGTAGAATTCCCTTATTTATTTTATATAAATTAATAAATGATTTTATTAATTTTTTTAAAACATAAAAAACATTTCTTATTTTATGTAGTATTTTATAGTGATTTTTATTTATTTATATAATTTATGAGGTGCCAATATTTACATGAATATACATAGGTATATATACATGTATTTAGTATATATATTATTTTTTGTATTTCATTATTATGTTTACATATTTTCTATATTTATAACTTACTTAATTACACATTTATATATTTTCCGTTATTTTTCTGATTTTATTTATTTACTTAAATAATAAGTATATGTATTATATAGGTATGGTTTACCTGTATATTATAATACTTTATTTATTTTAGTGCATTTTCATGCATTTATTTTATGTTTATTATTTACATGTATTTCAAATAGTATTTACAAGTATATAAAAATATAAGAAATCTAAGAATACAAAGAATAAATATATTGATTATTATATACATGTATATACAATACAATTGGGACCCAAAAGCCAACTTTTGCACTCCAAATTAAAGTGAAAACACCTTCATTAAGTAGATATTTAATTTTATGAATAATAAAGGTGAGTTTGGTCAATTTTGAGTCTGTATTGAGGAGATACAAGTCTGAGAATTTTTCTATGTGCCTTTTTATTCTGTGTGTTTTGGGTACACTGTGTATTATTTTTGAATGAAACCAATTTTATATTTTTCTTTGTATTTTTATGTACGTATTCATGTTAAGGATTTTATTGTTTGAGGTATAAAAATGGGAAAATAAAATAGGTCCCAAAAGCCTATTATTGAGCTATAAAATTAGGGTTTCTATGTGGTGTTTTCTGTATAGCTCAGTACCCTATCTTCCCCTACTTTATTCCTTATCGTTCAAGTCCTCATGATGACAGGGTCTCGGGGTCTAGAGTCACTCAGTGTTTTTGGCACTTCATTCCTTTTCTTTTCTTTCCTTTGTTCTTTTATTTTGGAATTAAACATATATATATATATATTTATATAGTATTTAAGTATCTATTATTGTGTGTCATTTTACACAAATTAATACAATATTCATGCATTTAACTAGGGATTCGAGGCCAAAATGAAAGAATAAAGGTGATGAAATGGAGATTCATCACTTCTTTTTATGATCTTGTTGATAATACTAACAATATGTTGAATGACTTGGTTGGTGATACTGAAAATGTGGAGGAGGATCTCCCTATTGTAGTGAGAAAGGCTGTAAGATCAACAAGACATCTAACTCATTATCCTATAGAGAACTGTGTGTTGTACTCCAAGGTAAGTTCAAACTACAAAAGTTTCATTACTATGCTAAACTCTCATGTTATCCCAGGAATACAGTTGAAGCCCACTATGACCCTAAATGGATGAAAGCATGATGGAGGAAATGGAGGCTATGAAAAAAATGATACGTGAGATATTGTCAAAATATTTAAAGGTGCTCATATGGTCGGCTAATAAGGCAGACCGAAAAATTTATAGATTCAAAGCCCGATTAGTTGCAAGAGGTTATAGTAAAAAATTCCGTGTCGACTACCTTGAGACATTTGCTCCTCTTGCAAAAATGAACACTATTTGGGTTATTATTTTTTCACCGTTCTCCTAGAAAATGTACAAACTACTTGTTAAAAATACCTACCTAAATGGAAGTCTTAAAAAGTATACAAGAAGATGCCACTTGGGTATGATAGATGAATAAATGCTGCATGCTAAAAAAGGCACTGTATAGGCTGAAATAATCACCTAGAACTTTGTTTGAATGGCTTAGGCAGCGATGATAAAAAATGGGGAGTCAGGCTAATGGAGATCATACCTTCTTCATAATAAGGAATTGTTTTAAGAAATCTTTTCTTCTGGTTTATGTTGATGACATGATCCATACCGGAGATAATGAAGAGGAATTTTCTAGCATAAAGTGGATTCTTTCAATGGAATTTGAGCTAAAAGATTTAGGATAGATGAAGTATTTCCTTGGCATTGAGATGGCCATATCTCCATAGGATATGCGTTTGAATTAGCAAAATTATGCTCTCAATTTACTCCATGACCAAGGTATGCTTAATTGTAAACCTGCACCCTATCCTGTGGAGGAAAAGCATAAAATGAGTAAGGAGGATGGTGAACCTCTTGATGACACAGAGAAAGGGAGATATCGAAGGATAGTTGAAAAATTAATCTATCTCACTCTCACAAGACTGGACATCACTTATGCGGTGAGTATTGTTAGCCAGTCCATGTGAATGTTGTTAACTGAGTCTTGAGCTATATAAAGAAGTGCTTTGGCAAAGGGATTATGTTCAAGAAACACAGTGATATTACTATTGAATTCTATACAGATGTTGATTGGCCTAAGTCTATTGACAACATGAGATCTACATCAGGGTATGATGTGTACTTGTGTGGGAACTTGGTTATTTGGAGAAGCAAGAAATAAAATATTGTGCTCATTTAAGTTTTATGATTACGATTGTTGTTAAAAAATTGGGAATTGAAGCCACTATGCCGATGAAGATGTTCTGTGACAACAAAGATCGAATAAATTTGGCAAACAATCTTGTGATGCATGATAAAACAAAGCAGGTTGAGATAGATCATCATTTAATTCGAGAAAATATTGATGCCGGTCAATTGTGTCAACCTTACTTGAAATCTTATGATCAGGTTGCTGATCTCTTTACAAAGGGACTACCAACAACACAATTCGAGCTGTATATATACAAGTTGGGCATGGTTGACATGTATGGTCAACTTAAGGAGGAGTGTTGAGTTGTATTATATTTGAGTGCGTAAACATATCCATGGAAGAGGGACCGTTTACCCCGTCTCCTATTTATATACTCATCCCTCCTCCTTTCTAACTTGAGTTGGTGAAGAGTTCTGTAATCTCCATTGTGTGGGAGATTAGGGGTTTTGTGCCCCCATTTTTCCCTCATCATATGGCTTCTACGTAAATTCGTGTCTTCGTCGTGGTGATTGTTCTTGTTTGATTTCTACAAGATGAATGACCTCGATCATTTATCGGGGAAAAATAAGTAGTTATTTTATATGTAAGCTTTCCTCAGATCTTTGAAATTATATTTGAGTACAACTTCAACTGATATACCGTGTCGTTCGAGATAAGCAGTGCCCATGGTTATACATGTTAGAAAGTGGTCGACTACACTAGTCATTCGTGTTGAGCATGAATTGTTCATATAATACTTTTGTAGGATCATTATCATGTTTTGGCTTCCTTGAAGTTTGCATGTTAGTGTCATGTCCGATTCTCGTTTTCCCCCTCTGTTCTATGTTCATTACTAGAAGTCTTGTGGAATCTGATTTTCTTTGGTCTTGTATTTCTTATATCAGTGGTCTCAGTTATGTGGCGGCTTATGTTACATGGCTGTGTCTGGACTACACTGATCTCTGCATATATGAATAATCAGAGTAGTATGATATTTGTGTGATGTCACATTCATGATCATGCGGAAACAGGCATATATAAGTTTTTAAAAGAACCAAATGTCAAATTCTCTCACTTTGTTTTTAAACCATTATCATGTTATGGAGTTGCTCCTAACGATATGGTATCATATTATAATAGATTTCTTTGGTTAAACGATTAATCTGTAAATTAGAATATACAATATTATATAAAAACAATTTATTAGTCTTTAAATGTGCGTAGTAATTAATATCAACATGACAACTATCAACCAATCAATATCACAGTCCACATCTCTGTCGTATCTCTACACGTTCCACTCTGTCTTGCATTCTTTCATCAAGTCCTTCCTGCTGACACAGTACTGTTCAAACCCATTTATCGCCAACAAGGCGCTGGAATGGTAAAATGAGAAAAGGCTCGATATTATAATCGGTGGGAAAGTGGATTTCCCAATTCAACGCCATGACATGTTTGTATGCCGAGAAAAACACGCGAACACGTGAATGGGCTCCCCATGTCTCCATAACGCTATGCAGCGACCGAGGGTTATCGGATCATGCCATTAACAGAGACGAAGAGGAGACTCTCTCTCTCTCTCTCTCTCTCTCTCTCTCTCTCGTTAGTGTTCTCTTTGAATAAAATGCAATGCGGGCTCCCTTTTAGCAGATTGCGTCCACGGGTATGGGCCCTTACTGTTAGCTTCCAAACTTTAAATGGTCTATTCAACTACATCGACATACTGCTTTTCATATGTCACGTTGCTTTAGATATAATCAGGTAAGAGTTGGACTGGTCAAAGGTATCTACCCCTGGGCAGCTTTCTATCATGCGTAAAATGATTGTAAACGTATGCTCATGATTTTTTTCTTTGGCATTTCATTAGTGTTGGTGGGAATATGGAGAGTCAGTGTAGCTATTTACTGCATCCATGTATTCATTGAGAGAATGAAATAAAAGAATGTCTTTTGAGGTGTTCTCCTCTAGTTTTATTCTGCTCTTCGCGGAGTAGAGTTCTACGTAAAATTTTTTGTGTTCTTCGCATGTTTATTGCTCTTGATCTTTTTATCATTTTCGCATTGTATTAGTATTAGAGCAAGTTAGTTTTTGGGGAGATTTGATTCTATTATTCTAGTTCTATTAATAATCAAATTGCTCATGTTTGAGACGGTTAGGATTCATTCATGAAACCCTAGATTCGGTCCTTCTAGCACACGACATAAGCTTTTGGTAATTATAAGATACGAACCTTATGTCTTTGATGGTGGCTAGGCACTTTGCGCTGCGAACGAACTAAGTGGGTTCATAAAGATAGATTTAGCTTCTTTTGACTGGTTTGGTATGCGGTCTAAGGAGTTTTTATTATATTGTGATGCACCAGAAATGGATGTTGTCTCTGCTTTATGAGCATACATGGTCAAGTGCACATAATTGGTAAGACAATGAAGCCTGCAGCACCAAAAGTTGAATCGCAGTCAAGAGATGAAATGTTCTTACTGCATAGTGAAAGAATTAACAACTATGAAATGGATTTACGATGATCAACATTTCCCAAAATGTTTGCATTAATTTAATTTGAACAAAGAAGACAACATATATGTCTTCTTACCCATCTCTCTCGCCCCCCTCCCCTCGATTTTGACACTCTCCACTCCTTCCTGCTGGTTACAATGGACCACTACATGCATCCATGTTCCTCCTTTCCATGATAGATGTCCCACTACAACAGCACCATCGTCCCCTAAAAAAACCTACTTCAAAAACAAAAGTCTGGAAATCTAAACTACTAAATAATCAGAAGACTTTCTCCTCTCCCATGATGTAAACAACCAAGCCAAATAAGCTATTAAGCTCAGCTCAACCACCACTGCCTAAATTCGCTCCTCGTATGAGGGAGGTGTAGAATTAACCATCCGTGTACCTCGGATTCCCAGTTCCAAGATCAAGGTTGTTCGCATCCGTCTCTTGATGTGCACCCATCCATCTCTTGAGTGACGAGACACAACCTCATCATGTTTATGCGCGTTTAATCTACACAAACCACAGTTAAACATGCAACAATTTGGGCCTGTTCATTTGGGGGTTACCTCCTACTTTGGGGAGTTACCTTCCAAAACCCATTTCACTACCCCTCTTGTGGAGCCCACCCTCTCTCCATCAAATAAATAAATAAATATATATATATTATACCATCATATCATCTAAAAATTATAAAATACTCAATTTTTACTCACTATTCCAAACTTCAATATAATCACATTATAACAACTCCCACTTTTTCAAATTTCAATACAATCACATCACACAAACCCTCTCAACTCCAAACCCATCAATCAAACACCAAAATACAAAAAAGGTTACCTCTCCCAGATAACCCACGAACCAAATGCACCATCTGTCCTTGACACAAGATTACTCTATTTTGTGGATGAAAAAATGTCGTGCAAATAACAACTACGAGAGCCAATAAAATGCATTGAATGCCTCCCATGTCTGAAAAAATATCGGTCTCTACAATTATCCAAGTCTTGTTGAGACAAATGATAATGCTAAAATACTGATCATACAACTGGCCTGCAATTCAAACTTTTCCATACCTAGAACCCTGCATCAAAAAACTAACATAGTAACTAAAATGGGGCTATAAAAAACACAGCTCAAGGCCATGAGTTCTCCTAGCCAATTTGGACTACAACCCTTATTCCTACACCTCTCTCCATATCTATGCCATCATATGTGGTTCGCTTGAGATGATGGAGCTGTGAAGCTGCTCTGGTCTTCGCTTGGCGCCCGACGGAGGGGTGGAGCTCGGTTGTCCTTTAGTGAAGGTACAACAATAGAAGGTGGGAGTCTTCTGGATCACACCGGCTAGGATCTCACAAGCCTTTACTGTCACTGATGGCGTGTGGGTTCTTATGCCCTAAACTCTCTCATTTTCTCTCGTTTAGAGTTCAGCATGACAGATGAAGAATTTAGGTTTTGGGTTTGGCTATATTGATCAGAGAGATGACTTTGATTGAGGAAGGTGGCTGTCAATAGTTTAATGAATATAGAAACCTTGGAGGAGTGATGAATCCGTGATTCATCAACCTTATTGATCATTCTTATCTCATTCCCTTATGAAAATCAACAAAATAAAACCTCTAACAAGCTAAAATAAATATTGCATACCTTGTTCATAATTATGGTCAATTATTGCATATTATGTTCTTAATAAAACCCTAATTGTCAGTGTATATTGCATACATTATACAAATTTGCTTTGTTTTTCTTGACCTAAAGATAAAAAATTTAGATTAATTTATACATATGTTTGTACATAATGGAGTTCTTATTTAAATTACAAAAGTCAAAAAATCGTATTCCATATACATTAAATACCTACCAAAAAATTAGTTTGTAGAAATGGGGTTGTGATTTTGTCCTTTATGAAAATTGTTGATCTCATCACGATAAACAACTTTCATATTGAACACTTTTTATTTTTTAGTACTATCTCTTTTTTATTTTTTCTTTTTCTATTTTCCTATTGGGCCACATGGCTTCAGTTGGGAGAGCCACGTAGCCGACCCTTCAGCTCCACCACTCCCATTCTCTACAGTTGGATCCGTTTGATTCTACGGTCGCATCAGCCCCGTGCGCCACACCTTCAGACCTTGGATCTCTAGATCCAATGGCCAAGACTCTTTGATCTACCTCCAACAACTCCCTCCTCCCATGTTCTCCATTGTGTCGAGCCTTCGTCTTCCTTTTGCCCCTCAGTCTTCACATGTCTTCATGTCTTCCCAAGGCGACTGCCAGCCACCACCCTTTTCCCAATTTGATCCACTTTTAAGCAAAAATAGCGCGAGCCCCCCTTCCCTTCCAATGACAGAGAGAGGATCCAAGGTTGAATGAAGATACTTTCTTCTCTGGTGAGATCTGGCGGATGTCCTCTACAACTGTAGCATCTCGGTAGCCTAGACGTCTACCTCGAGCGATGACCACAAGCCCTCTAAGCACCAGCACATGCCTCCCCTCTGCTTTGAGCTTCTTCTTTTTCGTCAAGTAGTTCTACAATTTCTCCCTTTTTATTTTTCACCTATTTTATTCTCTACATACTCTCTCTCTCTCATACGCACCAGAGTACACCATCGCCACACATCACTGATCCTCATCGACCCTTTAGGTCACCATTGATGATTCACTAAAAGCATGTATTAAGAGAGTTTCATTGTATTACATGCATTTAGCTTTCCATACAGAACCGACAGGAATCTCAGTGACGAGTTCCTCGTCTTAATTTTATAACCTGGAATGTCCAGGGTCGAACACAAGGATGTGAGCACTTAAGTGGTTAAATTAAGAGATAAAATAATTTAGATAGTAATTTAGAGATTAATTACTTCAAGCGGATGCACAACACATAATCAAGAAGACTTTTTAACACATTTTCTATGCAACTATATTGAAGACAATCAATGATGCATAAACAACATGAATATAAAAACCACACTTAAAGGAACTCTACAAATAACTTGAATAACTCGTGAAAATACCCCGAAGTTATTGCTTATAAATTTGACTTGGCAATATGTGAATTAGTTTCAAAACATAATCCGACATGAGTTAATAAAACTCATTCAAGTGATCTAATGGTTCTAGCCATCAAGTAAATGATGTAATGACCTAATAATGATTAGATTTGATTTAACAATAGATCATTACAGATTAAAATGCTTTATAAGTTTAAATGTATATGTAGAGTATCTTTTCAACCAAGTTTAATGAATTAATCAAGCCATTTAAACATTAAACAATTAATGTGTAAATTTAAAATCCAAATCATCCACAAAAGTTTGTTACCATATAGTGTCAAACAAGCTTTAAAACAAAACCAAAACTACCTTAATTGGACTTCAGGATAAAAAAGTTATTCACCAATGAATCCAGGGGTATAAATGTAATAAACACTTCCAAGTTTTATTGCAAAACAAGACATTCAAGGACTTATATGTAAATAAAATAAGCCGCAAGGGCTAACATGCAAATTTCATGCAACGGGAGTAATTATCTGCAAATCTAGAAAACCCAAGGGTAGGTGTTGATATTTCTCCACTCCACGTGCGCCGAACACATGACCTGGCGAGGTTCGGGATGGAAGGCTCGTGCTACATGTCAGCTTTTGTGCTCCACGTGAGGCTCGGATACATGCTCGACAAATGAGCTAGAGGTTTGAAAAGATGCTTCGGGATATCGACATGGACCAAATTGGACCATTAGATCTCGCCCAATTTAGTGAGATCAATGGTATCTGCTCCTCGTAGGTTCTTCTCCCTCCTCCGTACATGACGATATAGTTGTGCTCCGACAAAGGATCAAAAGCTCCGACGTGATCCCCCTTGCTCTCTGAATATCCAAAAAATCATCATAGACTGCTGGTGATGATAACTGATTTTTAAGGAAGGCACAAAGATGCCTAAAGAGCTTTGTCGATAAAGCTTGGTCGGTAAAGAAATGAAGATCAGAGCTCAAACTCTTCCTCCGATTGTTGAAGTTGAATTAACATGTAATCTTAGTCCACACAATAGACAAGTTCCTTGCAAACATTATTCATGATATATGGGATGGAATGGATGGCCAATCGTAGGTGGAGGATTAAGCCCTAATGGATGTCTCCTTCATGCAGAAGTAGACAATGGAGTCGAATGATCATAGTTATGGAGAAATGGATTGAGGGCGAGAGATATCACGCGAGGATAATGGATGAATGGCGAAGGTGCACGATAGTTCAGATGAGTAAATTACTGTGTAGAAACTACAGAAAAAAAATCTTAGAATACTACAATGAGAAAAAGATTAAGCACTGACCTGAGATTTGAAGATTGAAGATGAAGTGAATTAAGATTGAATCTTGATCTAGAATTGCAAAGCTGGAAGCTTAACGGTCTTTGCTTGAAGTTCCTAGATATGGAACTCAGCTCAAACAACCTCAAAATCTGGTTGTAACTTGGCGACAAGGCTAAGGATCTTGTCGGAGGTGCACGTTATTGAGACGCTCAATCTGGCCCTCGTACTGTAACTGGAGGTTAGAGAGGCTAGGGTACAAGTCCGTAAATGGTGGATAGCTGGTAACAGAGGCTGGTGGATTAGTATTTAAAGAGGAGATGACGGAGGTTATATGAGGTTTAGATGGAAGTTTCAACCTCCGTCATTATTTGGTTGGTTAGAGATAAGATGATATCAGAGGTAGGCAAGGGTTAGGGTTGAATGGTGAAATGAGTACTGGAAGTTTTGAGGGAAGAGGTTGCGTAAGAAGGTTGGAGAAATTGGGGAAGTTGCCAAAAGATTGTGTCATTTGGGTGTAGAGGGCTGGAGGTTGAAGGCGATCCAGGAGCCATTGGATCGTAAGATCCAACAGTACAGAATGATGTGAAGATCAACGGTTGGATTCGTCTGATGAAAGATAGATCAAACGGTGGAGAATCAAGCACTACGGAACGATCACGATCTCTCTGATCAAGAAGCGATTAGATAGTTCTCAAGAAAGGTAGGTAGCAACACAGGAGCGGACCACGTGGTGTGATATGAAAGTGCCGCGTGGTCCAATCAGATTTGAAGAAAATCGATAAATCAAAGAAAATCCAGAAAAAAATAGTTAGAGGACAAATTTGAAAAAGTTATGAAAATGAAAATTGTAAATCTCGATGAGATCTACAATTTTCATGTCGAAGTCAAAGAGATCAGAGGTCATCTATACATAGATAAAAAATAAATACTTCTAGAAACTATATATAAGCATTTTCCTTAATTTTTTCTTTTGCTTATTTTTTTGTATTTTTCTTTTGTTTTATGTTATTTTATTTATGCATAATTTTATTCTAATTTTTAATACAAAAAATGTTACACCATAATAATATAATAATTAGTGTAAATTATATACAACACATTAATTAGTAATTAGGGTTAATTAGTCAGTGATTCTTGTGATTAACTTTAAGCAAGATAGATAACAGTGGATATTAATGATAAATCTAGGATTTATCACCCTCCTATACTTAAGCTAAGCTCGTCCTCGAGCTAATAAATAAAGAATTGGTTAGAAAGTTAGTTTAATTAGTGAAACCCTTGACAAGTGTAAGTGAGTATACAAGGCTTGATTTGAGCTAGAATACTAGTTTTTTTGGGAATCCTAAAACTCTAAATTCATCCAAGTATTAATCAAAAGGAATTTAACTCCTTTAGTTGTCAGACTCTAAATGTATACATAAATATAAGGAATATGACTTAGTGTTGACTGCACCATGAGAGTAGAGTCATTATATCATCAAAAATTCAAATCTCAGAAGCTCTTCTAAGGACACAACCCTCAACCCTAGGGAATAAATCTAATCTTGCTTCAATCCATCGTCTCTTTAGTTTGTCAGACTTTAAAAGGATAAATGGAATGTCAGATAATGGAGGATATAGGATTGTGTACTTAATTTCTTCTCCTCTCATTAGACAGGGTCTCTAAAGTGCCAATACGTAACACAATTTTATTTTGATTGTCACCGATCAATGTGGCCGTCAAAAGAAGTTTAGAGTCATCTGCACATGGTTTCCTGGGAGTACACTGGGGTGTGCCTTTTTTTGAGTATCCAATATACCTTCTACACCCAGACTTGTAGCATTTACGATGCAGAGCTCTTTTTGGGTTCTAGCCCGACTCTTGGTCCTAATAGCGGTGGTCCAAATGGACACTTTGAAAATAGTTTGGAGTGCTTGCATATGGTGGAAGCTCTTTGATATTTGTTTTTGTATGGTGAGAGCCTTTCTTTCATTATTAATTTCTTTTCTTTGTTTTTAGCTAGCTCCACTGCTTTTACCAAAATATTGGTGCACATTGATCAACTTATTAATTAATGTCATCACACCTGGGACCTTAGGTTGGATCAAGAGATAGATTGAGAGCAAGTCCCATACTGGCTAAGATGCTGACACTCAGGTTTTTTGAAGCCATCATTAATTTTATCCCATCCTCGAGCATTATAGAAATCAAGTCCAAACTCAAACTTCCAATCCAGGTTTCCTTAGTGATATCTTGACTCATCTCAATCATAATTACAATCGTGCAAGTGAGTGATAGTCACATTCTTTTACGGGAGATTAAGCATGAGATATAGCATGCATATCTTCCAACTAGGAAAGTGTGAATTGTTATGTCTAAGACCTTAATGATTAATGCATGATCTAAGTCTAAGAACTCCTTAAACCAGGTGTTGAAGATCATCTCAAGCCTTGAGTGTAATAGTGAAAATGTCAGGAACAAAACATCAACTAATAAGTTAGCTAATTAGTTAATTTTACAAAAGAATTAAAGAATTATTAACTTTATTGAAACAAAGACAATGGACTGGGTATCGTTTATAGAACACCATAGAGGAATAATATGAAGAACAATACTAAGATACCCAACACAACATTACAAACTTCATCTCCTTAGAAATCAAGATTGGATCTTTGAGGTTTAAAATCACAGGTTGCCTTATGTTTCAACTGCTTCTTCCTAATGGAGAATACTTCTGAATCTGGGTAAGAAAGATCTTCATCAATATGAAATTTTATCCTTTTAGAATGATGCCATTCCTCCTCAAAAGTGATATTCATATCTACATGGGAAGCCTCAAAATTCTTCATGGTTATGGGAAGACGAATCAAACCTTGAAATCCTACGACAGGTTTTTGGGTTTTTCTTAAAAGAGGAAAACTAGATATAGAGGGATGCCCCAATTTATAAGAAAGGTAATGATTCAATAAATGAATATCCTCAAAAAAAGGTAATGGAACCTCCATATCTAATTCTTCCATTAATAGATCGTCATCCTCAATTGGCATAACTCTTTTAAGAGACATCTTTATCAACTTGGTCTTCTAAAATATTGAATTTGAATCCAAGCTCTCCTCCATGTTGAATTGAAAATGTTTTTAAGGCAAACCAATCTTACAAAGAGAAAGAAGCAACGATTCAATGAATCGTCACGACCTCTGAAGACCTTAGACCCAAGAAACTGAAAAGACACAACCAGAATGTTTTAAAGCTTTTATTGATTTTTAGTTGGTTTCAATTTCACCCTTAGCTTTGAAAAGAATTTTTGAAAACCTTTTTCCTAATAGTGTCACATAGATTTTCAAAATATTTTACAATGATTTTTCAAACATGTCAAGTTGTATTTTCACAAATCACGTAAAATATTTTTGAAAACCATGTCAAATTTGTATATTATTTTCAAAAAAATCATTTTCAAAATATTTATACAATACCCAGTTCAGAAATTGTAATACAATACCCATAACCCCAAGAGTTTGAATTTTTTTTTAAAAAATACGAGCTATGGCTAGAGTATATATGCAATATATAAGGTAGACTCCCCTATACTTAGCTTTTGTTATGTCCTCATAGCACAAAGTGATATGAAGCCATAGCTCAACTAAGCATAAAAGAATGTACATGAACTAAGGTTGACAATAAAACAAGTGTAACATGAGAAAGAATGAGTTAGAAGAAGATTTATAAGGAAGGGTTCCCCACTATACTAAGGTTTTTGAGAACCTAAGTAAAGAGATAGAAATGAATGCAAATGACGGATCCATGCAGAAGAGATAGTATGAATATGGGTAAATCCCCCCTATATGTAGGTTGTACATAGTCTAAGTGTAGGAAGGACAAAGAATAAGGCCAGAATGAATATGAGTATGCTGATGTTGAATCTTGTGATATGAATCTGTCCTGATGCTTATGCCTTTTTTGAGAGATCGGGAACTGCATCAATAGGAATGAAGTTGACCATCTCTACGGGAGTTAACCTTTCTTTGGATTCCACAAAATGCTTAAGTAACTGCTCGTTAACCAAAAAGGAAGGTGCATTCTCCAAAAGCTCTGAGATCTCTATACTACCATTCTCATACACTTCCTTAACAATGAAAGGACTCATCCACTTTGATTTAAGCTTTCTGTGGAAATTTTTTAACTTTGTACTAAACAACATACCTTTTGTCCAGGAAAAGTTTTTGTATCTAATATGTGAGTCATGCCACTTCTTAACTTTGTCCTTAAAGATCATGTTGTTGTCATATGCTCGGTTGCGGATTTCCACTAGTTAATTTAGGTCAAGATCTCTACACAATTACTCTAAGTGACATCTCTAATTAATCTTTTTTATTGCCCATTCGGATTTGTGCACTAACTCAACAGTCAAATGGCATGGCTTGCCATAAATCATCCTAAAAGGTGAAGTGCCAAGTGGTATCTTGTAGGTTATTCTGCAAGCCCACAGAACTTGGTCCAACAACTGAGACCAGTTCTTCCTATCTGGATGAACTAACTTATAAAGAATTCTCTTCACCTTCCTATTTGAAACCTCTGCCATGCCGTTTGATTGAGGGTGATAAGGACTAGTTCCTTTGTGCTCAAATTTATAGTCCTTAGGTAATGATTTCAACAATTTGTTTATAAAGTGCCTACCCCGATTAGAGATCAACACTTTAGGTATCCCGAACCTTGAAATAATATGGTCCTTGATAAACTTGCATACAGTATTTCCAGCTGCTGCTTAGGTTGGGATAGCCTCCACCCATCTTGAAAATAACCAACCACTAACAAGATATACTCAAAACCTTGTCTATAAGAGAAAGGACCCATGAAATCTATGCCCCAATCATCAAAAACATCACTGAAAATCACAGGATGCATGGGCATCTCATCTCTAAAACCAACAGTCCCTCCCATTCTCTGACAAACAGGTGCGACCGTACAAAATCAGCTACATCTCTAAACAAGGTCGTCCAAAAGAAACTGTATTGTAAAACCTTGTGAGCGGTTCCCTTTCCTGAGTGGTGTCATCCAGCTTCAAATGAATGACAATATGTGAGGACACCCAGGTATTCCTTCTGGGGAATACACCTTCTCCAAATACAATCCGTCCCTTCAAAGAAGAGGAAAGGATCTTCCCAATAGTATTTCCTCGAATCTGACTTAAGTTGGTCTATACTGCTCCTAGTCCAACCATGAGGAACTTGCTTGGAGACAAGGAAGTTAACCATGTTGGCATACTAGGGAAGTGAATCTACAACACAAATAGACTCATCTGGAAAGGTCTCTCGAATAGGCTCAGAATCAGGGGAATCCTTTAATTCAATCCTTGAAAGATGATTAGCCACTACGTTCTTGCCTCCATGTATCAAATCAAATTCCTGGAAACGATATCCACCTAAGAAGACGCACCTTCGCATCCTTCTTTTCCATGAGATACTAATGGCTGAATGATCTGTAAAAACTCTCACTTTCGAGCCTAAAATCACATACTTAAACTTCTCCAATGCCCAAACTACCGCAAGCATTTCATTTTCGGTCACTTTGTAATTTCTCTGTGCTAGATCCGAGAATTTGCTTGCGTAGTGAATAGCAAATAGAATCCGATCTCATTGTTGTCTCAATACAGCTCCTGTAGCAAAATCTGAAGCATTAGTCATGATCTCAAAGGGAAGATACCAATCAGGAGCCTGCAGAATCGACGAGTCGTTGGTCTTCTTTTTAAGAAGCTCAAAGGCCTCAAGACACTTGTGATCGACAAAGAACTCAGTATCTTTTCCTAAGAGCTCAGTTAGTGGTCGGGCTATTTAAGAAAAATCCTGAATAAATCGTCTGTAAAATCTAACATGCCCCAAAAATGATCTCACTGACTTGATGTTAGTTGGTGGATCAAGTTTCTTGATCACGTCCACCTTAGCAGGATCGACCTCCATTCCCTTTTTGGAGATGACATGTCCCAACAAAATACCCTCCTTTACCATAAAATGACTCTTTTCCCAGGAGAGTACCAGATTCACCTCTCTACACCTCTGAAGAACTCGATCCAAGCACGCTAAATAAAAATAAAATGAATCACCATGGACTGAGAAATCGTCCATGAAGACCTCAAGGAAATCCCCAACCATCTCAGCAAACACAACCATGCACCACTAAAAAGTACATGGAACATTGCATAGCCCAAAAGCATGCGCTTGAATGCATATGTGCCGAAAGGACATGTAAAGGTGGTCTTTTCTTGGTCTACAGGGGTGATTGTTACTTGATTGTAGTCTGAGTACCCGTCAAAAAAAAAGAAGAACTCTTTCCCAGCTAATCTCTCTGAAATTTGATAAATAAAAGGCAAGGGAAAGTGATCTTTCTTGGTCGCAGCATCTAGGCGCATGTAATCTACACAGACACACCACGATGTGGGTACTCGTGTCACAATCTCAACTCCTTCATTGGTCACCATCTGAATTCCCGACTTCTTTGGGACAACATGTAAAGGTGCTACCCATTTGCAGTTAGAAATAGGGTAAATAAAGCTCTCTTCACACCATTTCTCAATTTTTTTATTAATTACTTCCCATAGATTTGGATTAAGCCTCCTTTGAAACTCACGAGAAGGTTTAGCATCTTCCTCAACAAAATGTGGTGTGAATAGAGTGCGGAGTTTATACCCACGAGATCAGACACGATCCAACCTATAGCGTTACGGTTCTTCTCTAGCACTTCTAACAACTTAGCTTCTGTTTAGCCAAGAAATCGAGGGTCGTACGGTTTCACAAGGTGAAACCGTAGTCGATGCGGTGACCACTCAAAAATCCTGATTAAAACAACAATTAACCCACAACAGATAATTCAAGTAATGAAAATAAATGTGCGGAGTTAAAATTTATTATAACTCTACAACAAGATGTTTATAGGTGCAAGTATCTGTAGAGGTCGAACACAGGGAGCAGACAGGTAGAACGGGGCAAAATTGCTCAAAATGTGTGTGAATGTGATCAAGTGTCTACTATGCTGTTTTTTTTGTGGGTTTTAAATTTTTATATTTTTTTATTTAATTTTAAATTTTATATTTTTGTATTTTGATTTTTTTAATTTCTGATTTTATATTTTCTTTTTATATTATATATATATATGTTTTATATATTTTCTTTTTCAATAATTAAGAATATATACAATATAAGAAAAGAGGTGCTACAATATCTATAAAAATATGTAAAAATAGCCAAAAATTCAGAAACCAAATCTTTTTGGTATTTTTATAAAATTTTATTGTTTTTGTGATTTTTGGGTACTTTTCAAAATATTTTTGGTATTTTTAAAGGTTAAAATAAATAAAATAGTGAATAAAATGCAAGGCTCAAACTAAAATTGAGAAATAAAATAGAAAACAGTAACAAAAATTCTACAAATTAATTTTCACTTAAAGACAATGAAACAAAGAAAATTAGGAGACAAAGCTTGTATTTTTAGGATTTTTGAGGAATTTTTATATTTTTTGGGAGGTTTTTGGTATTTTGTAATTTTTAGGAGTTTTGTTTTGTATTTTTGTAATGAGTTTTGGACTGAAGATAAAACACTCTAAGATAGATAATATATATTTTTTTGGGAATTTTCTGGGTAGTTTTTATAATTTTTATGGATTTTATGACGCAAACAGTGCTGAAAATGAGTATTTTTGATTTTTTTATAAATGTTAAAATGCAATAATTATGAAAAATAAAAATATGATATTAAACTACTATAAAACAGAGACCTACTGTAATTTTTGGGGGATTTTTGGGGTTCTATAGACGCATGCAAAAATTACTAGAAACATAAGGAAAATACATGTTTGCAGGGGCATTTTTGTAATTAGGCTAGATTGCGAGGGCCTGCGTGCAAAATGTCCACAAAAATTATAAATGAAATATAAACTTCCTGGACGAATCACTAATAACAAAAATCGCGATGGCCTATGTGCAAAAACTCCAAACCCACGTGCAGAGGCACGTACACCTAGCAAGGGCGAATTCGCAATACTCAAAAACTTTGGGGTACAATATGCAAATATAACAAAAAATTGAACATGCAGAGGAATGTTTGAAGAGTATTAATTAAATACAAAAATGTTAGGCCGATGTTTGCATAATACCCTCTCCTCAATGCGGATCCAACGGCGCAGCGCGATCACTTACGCCACGAGGCGCTAACAGACGCCCCGATACCACTTGGCTGCTAACGGCCTTGATTAGAACTTCATCGACGATCGAACGACAGGGGGCATATCTGATCTGACGGTGGCTATACGCCACCAAGAACATGTCGAGATCGACGGCGCTGGGGCGTGAAGGACGAACACGGTAGGGACACGGCCCGAATGACGTTGAAGCTTCAAAAACTCCACGCGCGAAGCGTCTCGTTCCCCTCCGACAGCACCACGAGCCTCTTGGGAGCCCCCTCGATTGGGTGACGCTCTCAAAAAGGCCACGGAGCGGCCAGAGCATCGCTGCGTCGTGGAGGGAGAGGATGGCTCCAGGTAGGTGTGGTGCGGGCAAAAACTCGACCCCGGGAGGGGGTCTCTTGGCCCCTAGACCTACAAAGAAAATCAAATATGACAGAGAGGGGTTCCAGGGGTAGCTGTAGTGCAGTGGATGTGGAATGGTGATAATAAAAAGGGTGGAAGTGATGGCTGGAGCTCAAGAGCTCCGGCAAGGTGTTTGACGACGCAATCAAGTGGATGATGTGGTTATCAGACCTAAGAAGCACACGACTTAAAAGACACTACTGATATCTAACTAAGCTACAAAGAAAAGCACAGAAAACATACTCAAATGGTCTGAAACCATGAGCGTAAACCTCAACGGCGGCGGCCGGAGATAGGGGTTGGAGCCGCCCCTAGATCCTCGTCTGGGCTCCTCCTGCTCGCTGGAGGAGGCATGTCACGTCTCCGGTCCTGAGCGTGGCGAGGTTGAACCAAGACAAGGGTCAAAAGAGGGTTCAAGGTTCAAAGTGAGGTGACGGGCATGTTTTTGAAAGATGGTCGGGGCGTGGAGTTCAAGGGGCGATCACGGGTGGATCTTGATCCAATCCGCAAGAAATAGCTAAGGGCGTGTATGCCCAGTCTACAAGGAACAAAACTCATGAAGACTTCGACACCAATCGGTGCAAGGAACATCCTCGAAAAAACTGTGAACAAGGGGGAAAACCCAAGTTCTGACAGGGAACAGGCTGGGGTCGAAGAGTTGACCCGAGGTCAACTCTCTACCCCCTGGTTGGTCCACGTGGACCAACCAGGAAAAAGCCTGAAAAAAAACTTTGTAAAATAATTTTAAAATAGTAAATCAATTTATTAAATTATGGTTACAAAATAAATAATATTTCTAATTTTATAAATTATTTTATGGTGATTTTTATTTATTTTTAGGAGGTATATTTTTACAAGTTTACTTTTATACCCCTTATAGGTATAATATTTATATATTTTATTCTTTTATTTTTATTTTGTGAATTTTAATTTTATTACTTTTATTTAGTATTTTATAAAATTATAAACATAAATATATATTTTTTTATTTTTCTGAAGTATTTTATGTACTTAATAAAATAAAAGTATAGTTTATACAGGTGTGTGTATTGATATTATACCTATGTATTATACACAAGTATTTTATTTTGAGTTTTATTTAGGTTTTTATTCTAATTTTAATATACAAATATATTATAAGTAATATTCACAAAATTATAAAAATATAAAAATACAAAAATAATGAATAAATAATAAATCGAATATTTTAATCTGTACAATTATACAATGAGGGTCCAAAACTCAACTTTCAAACCGTAGTTCCACCAAATGCGAAACCACCGCCATTAAATAGATTATTTTATTCTATATACAATTAAAGGTGAGTTTGATGTATTTGGAGCTTTCATTTGTGAGAAACGAGTCTGGGAAGTTGGAATTCTGGATTTTTATTCAGACCATAACTTTTTATCTGTGTATTATTTTTGAGTGAAACCAATTTTGTATTTTTCTTTATAAAATTATCTACAACTTTCATATACAAAGTTTCTTTATTTGAGGTGTAAAAAGTGGAACCAAAAATAGGTCCCAAAATAAATAAAGAATGAATAAAATAAAAGGGAATTTGTATTGTATTTTGGCCCTTATCTCCCCCGACTTTATTCCTTGTCGACCTATTCATCAAGATGCCTAGGTCTTGGGGTTTCAGGTCATAAAATATTTACAATATTTTATTCCTTTTCTTTTCTTTATTCTATAATTTTGGCATTAAAAACAATATTTTATACACTTTTACACACATATGCATGAATGCTAAAATGCATGAATTACGCCTATTTACACGCATTTACTAGGGTTTTTAAGGCCAAAATGATAGAATAAAGATGATGAAACGTAGATTCATCATCCCCCTATACTTGCCTTTGCTAGTCCCTGGCAAACACTTATGCAATAAGTGCAGAAAAGAAAACAAAGAAAAGAAAAAGAAGAAGAGGGATTAAGTGTAATTATCAAACTTGTCTTCACAAAATCAAAGTTTGGAGCTTAAGTTGGACCTTTGGAATTTTAGTGCAGGCGGAACCTTATTGAGAATCGAATTTTAAATCCAACAGTCCCTGAGAATCCCAAAACTCTGCCCAAGTCTCCTCAATAGCCAGGTTCAAAATACTCAACTCATACGCAAACCCTTACGACTATGAATCTGACTCGTACAGTGTAAGTGATAGTGGCTCTCCCCAACTAGAATGACAAAGAGACTGACTTCTCCAGTACGACAACCCAATGATTCCCCAATCCAATAACTCCATCCTCGAGGAGCGGGGTATTCCCCTCTTAGTTCAAGTGGCAACCAACTCCAGAGGAGGGGGTGAAGAGAAGAATGGACGGTAGCCAGTGTAGCTACCTATCCTAGGATGCAAGACCAGTGTAGTCAAGTCATCCAGCTACATGCTCACATGATTTGACTTTGGAACTCAAGCTTTCTTATTGGCTTTACGACATATTCACATACTTTGCAGGCATTTTATTTTTGTACAGGCCTGTCTCTTTTTTTTTCTTTTTTCTTTTATTTCCTCTTTTTTTTGAAATACTATATACAGCAGCATTTACATAAGGAGTTTTTCCTCTTGAGCCAGTAGACTATCCCTCTTTTAAAGATTTATTGCAACCCACAGCCTCCTGTCTTTAGACTTCCTCATCACTGAACGGGTTGGGGTGCACTTCCCTCCCTAGAGGAGGACAAGTGTTTTCACTTGTGTGCGTCTCATACTGGCAAATCCAATACCCTCACCACTCCAACTGAGTTGAGCCAAGTGAAAGGTGCAGGTGTCCAAGTTAGGTCATTATCCACAAGAGTCGTGCGTGTGCTCCGAAATACTCTACCTAGGCAGTCAAGAATCCATTGAACCAAGTCCGTGATCCTCAAAGAATTAAGTCAACCAGACCTGAAGTACCTCAAACCCAGTTCCTATAAGGTTCCTGTTATTAGGTAGATTTTAAGGTCCAATCAAGCTCCAATCTCCGGATTTTACTTAGACTCGTTCAACTATCAAACTCAATCCAAAAAATGCGAATGCTATGCAATGCTATGCAAAAAATATTTTTGTGATGCAATTTTCAAAGGTTTTGAACTTTTTATGGATTTTTGAAAAGATGATGACAATGCATATGCAGAAGCATTTTTTTGTCTTTTTCAAAAAGATTTTTCAAATGTTTTTGGATTTTAATTTTTGCAAATGTTTTTGGGAGATTTGAAAACAAAAAGATTTTGGCTGAAAACAAGGTTAAAAATATATACACGGGAGTGCTTCTTATATTTACAAGAAGTGGATTTTAAGGATTTACAGGGTAAGTGATCATTTTTATAAGTGTATATAGTGGATTTTGGTGTGATGCAAACGTTCCTCAAACTTATTTGAAAATCACTTTACACAATTTTTGAAAATTGTAGTCCAAAATAATTTTTACAAACATTTTTGCAAACATGTACACATATTTGAAAATCATTTTGCAAAGGTTTTCAAAATAGTATATATAGATTTTTCAAAATATTTTTGCAACCATTTTTCAAACCATTTGCAAATCATTTTTCAATATTTTATTTCACACAAAGAAAATAAATTTTTACAAATCACACATTTTTACAAAGGTTGAAAACATGTAACAAAACATTTTCAAAATAGTTTTTAATAATTGTTCACAAAGATTTTCAAACTATTTTTCAAACATTTTGCAAAAAACATTTTCACCTGATTTATTAATCAGTAAATACAAAAAGAATTTGAGGAACAGAACACCTTTTTATTAAGGATTTTAATGAATTTTAATGAATTATTAGACATATTATTAAGAAAATACGAAAGTACGAGTTATGTCTAAAGTATATACATCGTATATACGACCCCCTATACTTAGCTTGAGCTATGTCCTCATAGATCAGAGAGAAAAGAGAAGACATAACTCGTACTGAGTATAGGAAAATCTAAGTAATAAACGAACAATGATATGAATGAATCAAGGAGAAGTTGACCATCCCCCCTATACTTAGGATCAAATAATCCTAAGTATAACAAACTGTACACAAGGCAGGGAGGGTCAAGGGTGGGAATGAACAGATCGTACTCAGATTGTCTCCCCCTATACTTAGGGTAAGATATCCCTAAGTATAGACAAGAAGAGGAGACAATAAAGAGGATCAAGAAAAGAAGAAACTCGGGGTGCACACCCCCTATACTTAGGACAAAGTACGTCCTAAGTATAGAAAACTGTCTACAAGGGGCGGTACCTTTTTGATAGATGAAGAAGATAGAAGAGGAAGAGAAGAAAAGAAGAAAATATGAAAAGGGATCAAAAGATGGAAGAAGATAGAGAAGGGTGTACGCATCACTCCCCCTATACTTAGGGTAAAAGAAGCCCTAAGTATAGGCAACAACAGGAGTAATGAAACGGAACGACGAATGAACACTTGGCTCGTCCACCCCCCTATACCTAGGACAAGGTACGTCCTAAGCAAGGCAAACACGAGAATGGGTGGACGAGCAATACGGAAGAAGGACCGAGAGAAACAACAGAGGTGGATATACACATGATCAAGAAGGTTGAAAGCGAACCTTCTAGCGGGACCGCTGAGGAATGGATCTGGTGTGATGCAGGTCGACATCGGGGTCCACAGTGGACGGGAGCCGATTAGGGTCGACAGAGTGAAGGCCCTCAGTGGAGTTGAATCAGAAAGGGACAAACTAGTCAATGGAAGTAGTATGGCTAGGTTCGCCCTTGATGGTCCTATGGTGTGAAGGCGCAGACGGGCGAGTGGAAGAAGTACATCTAGGTCTGGCCTTTGGGGTCTCGCTGATATCAAAGTGAATAGGGACAAACTCATCATCATCGGAAGTGGTGTACTCGGAGTCGTCCTGCGAGGTGTCGTCCAGGTCAAAATCAAAAGGCACGAACTCATCGGTGGAAGTAGTCGAACTCTGTTCGTCCTCTATAATCTCAACCGGATCATCTTTCTCATCAAAAGACCCGAATTCACGGATAAAAGCAATCAAATCAAATTCGGCCTTTGGCTGATCAGTATCTACATGGACAGGAGCTGACCCATCAGTGGAAGTTGTCAAAACCTGTCCGTCCTGTCTAGTATCTAAATCTGCCCTCCGCTCAATGGTGTCAATCGTGTAAATCCCACGGATGTCATCAACACAACGCCAAGTCTTAGAAGAAGGAACTTCGAGGTCCATGCTTTCCGAGTTTTCCTCAACATGGAGGAATTCTCGGGTCTCAGTGGAATCCAATAAACAGCAAAATTCTCTGAAAGTATCATCAAGGTCATGGTCTTCGAGATCAACCAGAACAGGTGTAGTCACATCAGGTGCAGGAGTCTGGTCAGCTGTGGGTGCGGTGATCGATACTTCGCTCTCGTCAACAGGACGGAAGCGAATCTCTCCTAATCCATAATCAATAACGACCCTCGCAGAGGCGAGGAATGGTCGTCCCAGGATGATTAGAGAGTGATCCCCAGTGGAGGTCTCCATGGGCAATACAACGAAATCAACATTGTAGCTCGTGCCCTGAATCGAAATTACGGCATTTTCAAGGATACCCTTCGGCCTCTTGATTGATCCATCAGCAAACTGTACGATCATCCTGGTTTTCTTGAGAGGCCCTAAGTGAAGAGACTGTACCAGCGAGAAGGGTAATATGCTAATCGAGGCACCGCCGTCTAGGAGAGTGTGATCACATGTGATGTCAGAGATGGTGCAGCTAATGAAAGGTGTGGCAGTGTTCCTCTTCCGAGGAATGGGACGGTGTGTGATGGCGTGGGCAGTGGCCATGGTCAAGATATGACGCTCAGATCTGCTCCTCCGCTTTCTCTTCTTGGGAAGAGGAGTAGATAAATCGGTCATGGCCTGCTGAAGTGGGGCACGTATAATCTCATGTATGGTGGCTACCACTTCGGGTTCAGTCCGCATTTTTTTGATTTTTTGGACCTCCTCCATACAAGGGAGGAAGTCGGAATCAGCATCTACACAAGGCATGCCAAGAGCAGTCTGTACAGCGGCATCCTCGGGGTCAAAGGTGGGACGGGTGTGAATGAATGTGTGGGCAAGGGATCTGGCAAGTGGGCGCTCTCCTCATAGTCTGACTCGATCAAAAGGCTCCCAATCTCTTTTTGTGTTTTTAAATTTTTCTCATTTTTTTTGTATTTTGGGCGATTGCAAGCTCTCATGGAAATCCTCAAATGAACCCATATCATCAAATGGTGGAGTATCATGGTAGCTCTTATTGGTACTAGTGAGGTGGTCAATCCTCTGTCTCATATGATCCATCATCTGGGTCAAGTGCTCAAGGGTGGACTCCATGAAAGGTGACTCCAACAGCTCAGTCTCGGGTGAATGTGAAGGTGGAGGCGATAATATACAGGTGGAGGTAGAGGTGGGTGTGGGTAGAAATCCGAGTCCTGATACTGTGGCTGAGGCGGGTATGTACAAAAGTCAGGAGCAAGGTCCTCCTGGAAAAAAGGAGGTGGACCGGCTGGAGCAAGCGAGGGATCCGCAAAGTCCGGATAAAATACGCTCAAGGGGTCCATCTCGAAACAAAAGGAAAATGATCGGGAGAGCACGAGGGTCAAGTCAAGAGAAGTGTGAAGAAAGGTGCAAATGCGCAGAGGCGATCTTGGACACACACAAAATAATCACAAACAAAAATGAAAATAAATTAAACCCTCAATTCACCTACTCAACTCGGTAGAGACCGCAAAGAGCGGTCTTTTTTTCTTGTCTGCTTTAGAGTTAGGTGAGAAGTCAAAGATTGCACACACACTTAAGGGACTGAAATGGGATTTGGGCACTAGTCCTTATGGTGCGCGCAAGCAAGTAAAAGCGAAGACAATGAGGGGATTACTCGCCCCAAGAGACTTTTTCTTTTTGGTTGATTTTAGGGTCGAGTAATGTTAGCAGTCCCAATTTTAGTGATTATCATTTTTTTGGATTTTTAGTGATAAATGCACGAGCCTAACGAGGAGTCAATTTCACTTAGCACCTAGGTGATCAAAATCAGAGGGAGAGTCGGAAAAGCAATGCAAGCGGCAAAAACAATGATGAATGCTAAAGCGTAAATGCTCACCTTGCCTCCAGCACTCTACATGCAAAGATGCTCAGCAGAATTGAAACCAATCTATATGCAAATGCAAAACCGATGAAATCGCCCTAAGTTTCAAAAATTGCTATTATCGTGAAGAACCATAAGTCGGTCATCGATCCTAAAGCCAAGAGTCCGGTCTAGGCTCACCCCTCCTCCTCTCGACAAATCGAGTTCAGGAGCAGCGCTTGGCAGGGTGGGATCACGACGCGACGGCTCGAAGATGGTGAAGCGACTATTTTATAATTTGACTAAGTCCAAACGAGACTATAGGCACTGGCAAAGATATTAAGTGTTTGGCCTTAATCTATCGTCAAGCAACTTCTAAAACTAGGGGCTCAATCACACAAAAGAAATAAAACAAAATCGGAAAAAAAAATGAAAAAAAAATGCGATGAAAAATGCGAGAAAGTTGCGGTGAGCCCCCAAGTGAACAATCGCTTGGAAATTAGGCCCGAAAGTCCAGAGTCCTGAATACCTGTATTATTACAACAAATAGTGGTCTCTCTCTCACAAACATTTACAAAAATAAATGCAGGAAATAAATTCTACAACTAAAGGTGGAGCTCGGTCTTCAAAAATCTCTCCTCGTTTCCTCGGTGCTAAGCTGGCAGAATACGGCTTCACGTGGGTGCGTAGGTGCCTAGGGTGGAGCGCCTCCCTCGATCCACGGTACCTCGCACAAAGTCAAACAAGAGAGGGGGTTAGACAACTCAACAGATATATCAAAAATAAAGAAAGAAAAATAGGAAAAATGAAAGCCGTAAAATAGACAATCAATCACAATCACAAACAAGACCCGAACTAAGCGATGTTGCTCCCCGGCAACGACACCATTTGTTTAGCCAAGAAATCGCAATACTCAAAAACTTTGGGGCACAATATGCAAATATAACAAAATATTGAACCTGCAGAGGAATGTTTGAAGAGTATTAATTAAATACAAAAATGTTGGGCTGATGTTTGCAAAATATCCTCTCCTCAGCGCGGATCCAACAGCGCAGCGCGATCACTTACGCCACGTGGCGCTACCAGATGCCCCGATACCGCTTGGCTGCTAACGACCTTGATTAGAACTTCATCAGCGATCGAATGGCAGGGGGCATATCTGATCTGACGGTGGCTGTACGCCACCAAGAACAGGTCGAGATCGACGGCGCTGGGGCGTGAAGGACGAACACGGCAGGGACACGGCCCGAATGACGTTGAAGCTTCAAAAACTCCACGCGCGAAGCATCTCGTTCCCCTCCGACGGCACCACGAGCCTCCCGGGGGGCCCCTCAATTGGGCGACGCTCTCAAAAAGGCTACGGAGCGGCCAGAGCATCGCTGCGTCGTGGCGGGAGAGGATGGCTCCAGGTAGCTGTGGCGCGGGCAAAAACTCGACCCCGGGAGGGGTCTCTTGGCCCATGGACCTGCAAAGAAAATCAAATACGACAGAGAGGGGTTCCAGGGGTTGCAGACGTGCAGTGGACGTGGAATAGTGATAATAAAAAGGGTGGAAGTGATGGCTGGAGCTCAAGAGCTCCGGCAAGGTGTTTGACGGCGCAATCAAGTGGATGATGTGGTTATCAGACCTAAGAAGCACACGACTTAAAAGACACTACTGATATCTAACTAAGCTACAAAGAAAAGCACAGAAAACATACTCAAATGGCCTGAAACCATGAGCGTAAACCTCAACGGCGACGGCCGGAGATAGGGGTTGGAGCCGCCCCTCGATCCTCGACTGGGCTCCTCCTGCTCGCTGGAGGAGGCCTGTCATGCCTCCGGTCCTGAGCGTGAAGAGGTTGAACCAAGACAAGGGTTAAAAGAGGGTTCAAGGTTCAAAGTGAGGTGACGGGCATGTTTTTGAAAGATGGTCAGGGCATGGAGTTCAAGGGGCGATCACGGGTGGATCTTGATCCAATCCCCAAGAAATAGCTAAGGTCGTGTATGCCTAGTCTACAAGGAACAAAACTCATGAAGACTTCGACACCAATCGGTGCAAGGAACGTCCTCGAAAAAACCATGAACAAGGGGGAAACCCAAGTTCTGACAGGGAACAGGCTGGGGTCAGAGAGTTGACCCGAGGTCAACTCTCCAACCCCCCTAGTTGGTCCACGTGGACCAACCAGGAAAAAGCCTGAAAAAAACTTTGTAAAATCATTTTAAAATAATAAATCAATTTATTAAATTAAGGTTACGAAATAAAAAATATTTCTAATTTTATAAATTATTTTATGGTGATTTTTATTTATTTTTAGGAGGTATATTTTTACAAGTTTACTTTTATACCGCTTATAGGTATAATATTTATATATTTTATTCTTTTATTTTTATTTGTGAATTTTATTTTATTACTTTTATTTAGTATTTTATAAAATTATAACCATAAATATATTTTTGTTTTATTTTTCTGAAGTATTTTATGTACTTAATAAAATAAAAGTATAGTTTATACATGTCTGTGTATTGATATTATACCTATGTATTATACACAAGTATTTTATTTTGAGTTTTATTTAGGTTTTTATTCTAATTTTAATATACAAATATATTATAAGTAATATTCACAAAATTATAAAAATATAAAAATACAAAAATAATGAATAAATAATAAATCGAATATTTTAATCTGTACATTTATACAATGAGGGTCCAAAACTCAACTTTCAAACCGTAGCTCCGCCAAATGCGAAACCACCACCATTAAATAGATTATTTTATTATATATACAATTAAAGGTGAGTTTGATGTATTTGGAGCTTTCATTTGTGATATACGGGTCTAGGAAGTTGGGATTCTGGATTTTCAGACCATAACTTTTTATCTGTGTATTATTTTTGAGTGAAATCAATTTTGTATTTTTCTTTATAAAATTATCTACAACTTTCATGTACAAAGTTTCTTTATTTGAGGTGTAAAAAGTGGAACCAAAAATAGGTCCCAAAATGAATAAAGAATGAATAAAATAAAAGGAAATTTGTATTGTATTTTGGCTCATATCTCCCCCTACTTTATTCCTTGTCGACCTATTCATCAAGATGCCTAGGTCTCGGGGTTTCGGGTCATAAAATATTTACAATATTTTATTCTTTTTCTTTTCTTTATTCTATAATTTTGGCATTAAAAACAGTATTTTATACACTTTTACACACATATGCATGAATGCTAAAATGCATGAATTACGCCTATTTACACGCATTTACTAGGGTTTTTAAGGCCAAAATGATAGAATAAATATGATGAAATGTAGATTCATCATCCCCCTATACTTGCCTTTACTAGTCCATAGCAAACACTTATGCAATAAGTGCAGAATAGAAAACAAAGAATAAAAAAGAAGAAGTGGAATTAAGTGTAATTATCAAACTTGTCTTCACAAAATCAAAGTTTGGAGCTTAAGTAGGACCTTTGGAATTTTAGTGCAGGAGGAACCTTATTGAGAACCGAATTTGAAATCCAACAGTCCCTGAGAATCCCAAAACTCTGTGTACGCTGTCCTCTCTAGTGAGAGTATCTCATTTTGTATTGTTGGGTTTTGTGCCCAAATCCCAACTGTGTTGACTACATCACAGTCTGCCTCAAAGAATAAAGAGAAATCTGTGCTTGACTCGGAATCAGGTCGCTGCCATTTTGTCTGCTTCATCTGTATTTCCACTTCTCCGTCTGGAGAATGGCACTTCATCATCCCTGTTTGATAATCAAATGATGCTCCAGCGGTCCTAAGGAAAGGCCGTCCAAGGATAATATGTGAATCTCTCCAATAATGAGGAATATCCATTTCAAGGACCATGAAGTCCACCTTACAAATTTGTCCCTCAATAGAGATAATGAAATTCTTGATCTCACCCTTAACCTTTTTCATTGATTTATCTGTAAACTGACATATTGCTATAGATTTACGTAATGGACCCAACTTCAGTTTCTCATATAAGGCAAAGGGTAATAAATTGGTCGAAGAGCCATTATCTAGGAGAGTGCATGCAAACGTTATGTCAACGATATGACTAACCACATAATGTGCACCTAAGTCTCTCTTCTTCTATGGCAATTCTGGTTCTTGAGACAAAAAGTAGTGGCAACTGAAAGAATATGTGTCTTAATGTAATTGTTTGGTTTTTTCCTACTAACTCTTCTTGGTGTGCATCTCACCTTCAGATATTTCTGAAATGTAGGGTGACTAGCCACATACTCATCAAATGGCACTTCTACAATGATATTATCTCTACAAAATTGTGCCATATGTGGATTGTCTTTCTGAATCTTATTAATGATGTGCTTTCTTACTGTAACATCAGAGGGAAAGGGATAGACAGAGAATGAAGTGAAGACTCGGATTCATAAATAGAAACATGCTCATTATTATCATTAGAAACAGAGTTTTTCAAACATGAATCTTTTATAATTGGAATAACAATTGAATCGTTTACTTGAGGACAGAGAATGTCTGCTGAAAGTACATTCTCCTTGTTCGAAGGCACAAGGTCCTTCGTAGATCTTGAATCTAACGCATGCTACTCCGCTCTTGTACTCCTCTTAAATCTTCTTCCGGAAGTACTTTCTCTCTCGTCAAGATGTCTGGCATCATAATCCTTTGAAGTCTCCTCAAGATGAGCTTTAGAGTTGGTCCTATCCATGCCCTTATCTTGATTAGGTACTGATTAGCCAAAAATTAAGGGGGTCTGAATGTCTCTCACAAGACGGAGACAAAAGTCGCTACGGCGACCCTCGGTAAATCTTGGTTAAGTCAACAATCAACCCACAATATCAATCAAACAATGAAAAGCAAATGTGGAGTCAAAATTTATTATAACTCTACAATAAGTGTGTATAGTGCAAGTATGTGTAGAGTGTCGAACTTAGGGAGCAAGCAAGATAGATCGGACAAAAATATGCAAAGATGTGATAGTGGTCAAGTGCCTAAAAGTTCAACCGGCTCAAGAAGAGGGGGAGTGATGCTCCGTGCGCCATCCAATATGTACATTTGAGGAGTAAATATATAAGTAACCCCTCATGCTTTTTGTATTTATTAATATGTCCTTTAAATTATTATTACTGATTTATATTTTGTATAAAAATTGCATGGATCCCCTGAAACTTATTGCATAATGCACTGATGAATCTCCATTTCATCACCTTTATTCTATCATTTTGGCCTTAAAAACCCCAGCAAATGCATGTAAATAGCATCAATTTGTTCATAATAGCATTCATTATTTATTGTATTAAATGTACATAGAATAAGGTTTTTAATGCCAAAATTATAGAATAAAGAGAAGAAAAGAAAAAGGAATAAAATATTGCAAATATTTTATGATCCGAACCCCAAGACCAAGGCCAGCAGGTAATTGGTCGATAAGGAATAAAGTAGGGGGAGATAAGGGCCAATTATACAATAAATACCTCAGTTATTAATTCATTCATTTATGCTTTTTGATACCTATTTTGTATATATTTATTTATTCATCAAATAGAGAAACTTTGTATATGAAAAGTGTAGATAATAATGTGAATAAAATTACAAAATTTAGTTTGTACAAAAATAATATACATTGTACATTTTATATACAGAATAAAAAGCCAAAATCTCAACTTCACAGACCCATATCTTGCAAATAAAAACTCAAAATCACCCAAAATCACCTTTAATTGTATATAGCTTTTCAAAAATTATTTAATAAAATTGGTTTCATAATTTTTAGAGTCCATCTATGAAAGTTAGGTTTTTGGCCCCCATTGTACAATCTACCCGAATAAAATATTCAATTTATTCTTCATTCATTATTTCCATAAATTTATATTTTTTAGAATTTTATAAATAATATATACAATACATGTACATATTGAAATTAAAATAAAACCAAAAAGAATTTGTAAAATAAAATAAGTCTATGAAATACATAGACAAAATACCTATGCTATCTATATGTATATAAAATAAAAGGGGATTTCATTATTTTATTCTTTATTCATCTATATTTTTATAATAATGTAAATATTTCATATAACTTATTAAAAATACAAATCCAAAATAAAAACCAAGAAAATACATTAAATAAATAAAGTATATACATTATATGGGTAAAATACCTATAAGTATACCTACTTATATATGCACCTATTTATTTAAATATGTAAATAAACTCATAAAAATTAAACAAAAATATATCTACCCTCACAAAAATAAGTTATAAATTTATAAAATAAGAAAATAAAATAGTAAAATAAAATGTACAAAACAAAAATAAAATACACAAAATACATGTAAATACACGTATAAACACATTAATAAAATAAAACCATAATAAAATACATCAAAAAATTAAATAAAAATCATAAATACTACATTAATTAATACACATTTTTTATTTTATAAGTAAAATTTAATAAATTCATTTATTAGGTTAAAATAATGAGTCAAATTCGGGCTGACATGGACAAATCACAGCCTTGCCAATGTTGACCGCGGTCAACTGTCCCCTCAGCCTCTGCAGCCCGTCAAATCTGTCCAGCCTTGTGTTTTTGCCAAATTTTTCCGATCAACCCGTCGCTTCAATGAAATCGGTCCCTTCACGGAAATTACTCCCAAAACATTGTACATACACGTCCATGGCTTGTTTCCTTTGTATATAGCTTTTATTCCTTATTTTTGGCCGGTCAATAAGGGCTCCCATTATGTTCATAAATAATTCAGCCACCAGCCCGTCAAATCTGTCAGAGCCCCCGTCTTCTCCCATTTTTCCTGGCCGCCCCGTCCATCGATCCAATTGATTCCTTCACAAGAAATGTTCCTGGCATATTGTACATCCACGCCCAAGGCTTGTTTCCCTTGTATATATCACCGATTCCTTATTATTTGCCTGTAAATAAGGGCGCATACACATGTTTATAAATAAGTTCCCCCTCCTCCTTAGCCGAATTTGGCCAACTTACTTCCCCCAAAACACCTTGAACCTGGTCCTAGACGAGCCCTTGTGACAAGAGGAGCTCCATAGCACCGTGAATCGGCCGGAGGAGGAAGAAATCTTTGTCGCGACGGAGCTCCGACGTCCGTCCTGCTCCCTGGAGGCTCCCAGGTATAAGAGCTGCGCATTTACTCATTTTAGTTAGAATTTTATGTATCTTTTTATTCGTGCATTTAAATTAGTGTTTAGTTCTTAGGTGTAGGTAAAATCGAGTACCCGTAGTTCGTCGGAGCTCCGCTCCAGCGAGCATTTCACGGTACCCCGACTTTTTTCGACCACCCTCTCGCCTCCATTTTCCTGCCCTTTCATTTTCCCACGCCCCAGGCACCTTCACTCACCCGGATCTTCACTGTATCTGGAGATTCGATCTCCATCCCCCACCCGTCGCTGGAGATCTTCACCCGAAGCCCCCCTCCATCCATTTTCAGTTCTAACGGGACGAGGCAGTTTTCCCTCGTCCCTTGTTTCATTCTGGGCAGGTACAAGGTGCTTTGAGGCACCTAGAGGTGTTCTTTGACGCTCGCCGAAGGTACCTGGAGCGCCATCTCGACATCGACCTGGTGGCGGCGCTCCGGTGACCTTCTGGCCAATCTGAGGCCTCCTGCGGTTAGATGGAAGCACCTGCGACGTGTTGGGATCCTTGGGAGCAGCAAAGAGCGGCGGGGGAGGGAGAAATCGTCGGAGGAAGTTCGCCCAGGCGAACCTTCCTCCCTATTCTTCCTGATGCCCTCCCCGCTGTCGGATGAAGGAGGAGTCCAAGGAGGAAGCTCAGCCGTCCGATGGAGCGAAGCCTTCACCGTTAGATCAGCCCGGCTGATCTAATCTCCAGCTTTCATTGTCGAAGCGGCATCGGCAAACGTGGAGGCGCCACGTGGATGTCACGCGTATCAGCCATTGGATCAAGCGCCTTTGGGGGTAATTTTCATATTTATCCCCCGCTATTTTTGTAATTAATTTTTAATTCTGTAAATAAAATATAGCATTGTAAAATAATTGTAAATTTCGTAAAAGGGCCCATGTAGTTTCATGTATTTACATTTAGGTCCTTCTACGCCTCACCTGCAGTCCCACGTGAGGCGTGTGAATTTTGCATATATCCCCTGGCGATTTTTGTACATTGTAAAATAATTCTGAAATATTAAATAAATGTTTATTACTTTTGGTATTTTTTCACAGAGCCCCCTGTAGTTAATTTTATTTGCAAAAATGCCCCTGCCATGCTTTATTATTTTTGTATCTTTTAAGTATTTATTAAAAATACCTATGTTGCTCCTAAAATTCCACAAAAATTAGGTTAGATGTTTCATGCCCCGTACTTTCATGCCACATGTCCATTTTGCATTTTTTGCATTTTACCTAATTATTAAAAATGAAAAAGTAGCCATTTTTGTACTGTCTACTTTATAAAATACCAAAAAATATAAAATGTTTTTGAAAAATTCTAAAAAAATTATATATGGTATATTTATATATATATATTGAGTCCAGAAAATGAAAAACCCTAAAAATAGAAAAAGAAAATATAAAAATTTCAAGAAACTCCAAAATCTTAAAAAATATATAAAAACCCTTGAAAAACACCAAAAATATGTTTTTTTATTTTATAATTATCTATATATTATTGTTTACATATTAAAATTAATTTGGGTTATTTTTGGATTTATTTTATATTTTTTTTAAAAAACCCAAATTAGTTTCGGCCTATTTAATTAGTTCCATATAAGGGACATTTTTGAATTTAAAATACATAAAAATTAGAAAAATCCCGAAAAATAACAAAAAAATATAAAAACATAAAAAAGCCAAAAAAAAAATTATATCTCATATATATATTGAGTATTTACATAAATATATGTATATATATCCATTTACTATATTTCTCTCTCTTCTCTTATACATATCTCTTTATATATAAATATATATCTATATTATATAATTAAAAAAATATAAATAATGTAAAAACTAAATAAAAATCATAAAACCAAAAATAATACTAAAAAACATATAAAATTAAAAACCCACAAAAATAATAAAGAATTGGACATGGTCATTGAATTGAATAATTGCACCACCAATTTTCACCACATCACCATTCGCCTCCCAGTGTTCGACATCTACTCATGCTTACACCTATACACACTTGCATGTAGAGTTATAATAAATTTTAACTCCACATTTTTGGATATTCATTGCATATATTATTGTGGGTTAATTGTTGATTGATTTGAGGATTATTGAGCGGTCACCACATCGACTATTGATCCGCCTTGTGAATTAATACGACCCTTAATTTTCCTCTTTCATCAAATGACGCCGTTGATGCATTCCTGTCATCTTCTTCATCACCTTCTTCGTATCCATTGTACCATTCCCATCTTCTCCGGTTCGAGGAGAACCTGCTCTTAGGACCACCATTTTGACGGTGTTCCCACCCTGTGTGGAACACCCAATTTTGTCTATGTCTCGATCTTCTTGCCCGCCCTCCTCGTCCCCTCTGTTTCACTATTCTATCACCGTGATATTGGCACGCAAGCTCAATCAACTTCTCTACTTCATTGTGTTACCCTTCTTATCCATCTTCCTTGTGTCCCCCGTATCACCTCTCCCTTTACCCGGGAATGCTGTGCACATCGATAGCCCGCATCGAGGATTCCATGATCACCTTGATTATCTGTGTAAGACGGGCCAAGGATGTTGAGGATGCTGAGATTGATTTGGTGGATTTGACTTTGGATACATGCATACGAGCGTATTGAGGATTTTTGATGATGCATAGAGCATAGGTGTGATGCATTATTGAGGAATTTTAGTTCTCGCACACCGGATTGAGGATGTGATATGATGCGATGACTTGGTGATGATTTCATGAGTATTGATTGATCTATCTATTTTGAGGTTCCACCCATCTTGATTTTGAGGATTGAATGATTATTCTGACTTGGAGTACCTGATAAAGGTGTGCGGATCCTGCATGATCTCTCATCTTCCTGATTAAACTCTCCTTGATCTCCTGACTCTTTGATCCACCTATAGCACTTCGAGGATTCCTGATTATCTTTCGTGCCATCTTAGCTGATTGGAGTAGCTTGAGGGATGTTTTGTGGTTGACCTGATTATTTGCTCCCTCACATGATCTTATGCCCTCCTATGGATTAATGGATTCACACTATTTCGAGGACCTGAGAGTTTATGCCAGCATTTTCCATGATCTACAATGATCTAGTTCGTATTACTCCTCGAGGACTATTTGCGGGAGAATGCGACAATTTCCAGGACTGTGGTTTCATACACTGCTTTGGTCGCCATATTGATAGGACCTGAAACCGAGTCAGATGATATGCTTGATTGGTCTCCCCCGATGATTGCGTACCTGACCTGTCAGTCCACGAGGTGAATATACTATACTCATCTGAGACTGCTCTCCTTGACGGTCCTCGCAAGGTAGAGCTCCACTTTTCTGATTATTCCATGCCTGGTTCATAGCGCTCTCTGAGGGTTATCTGCGAGAGGCTATGACACATTTTAGCTCCCTGGTCTCTTCTGCTGGTAGACGGTCTGCCGTCTATCGAGACTATGTTTTCTGTGGATCCATCTGATGGATCCGGCTCCTTCGAGCCATTCTCTCTCCTTGAAGACCCTCACAAGGATGAGATGTACTCTGATTATTCACTATGTAGCTCACATCACTTCCCGAGGACTATCTGCGGAAGGATGTGACACTTTTTTTGCGATCGGCTTCACTCACTTCTGGTGCCTCCATTTGTTGGGGCACGTTGTCGATTCGTCTGATATGGGCAGTCAGTCTCCCCCTCTGATTAGGCGCCCGATCTGTTAGGGCATGAGACCGACTTGATCAGACTCCTTTGAGTCCGCTCTCCTTAACGGTCCTCGCAAGGATGAGCTCTTTCCTGATTAATTCCTTGACTAGCTCGTAGCTCCCCGAGGGTTATCTGCGGGAGACTACAACATATTTCCTATCTGACTGGTCTCTGCTGCTGGTAGCTGAATTGTTGACTACTGAGACCATTATGAGGGTCCGTCTGATGGATCCGGCCCCTTCGAGCACTTCTCTCTCCTTGACGACCCTCGCAAGGTAGAGACACATTCTGACTATTCCTTGACTAGATTGCATTACTCTCCGAGGACTATCTGCGGGAGACTGCGACACTCTCTTTACGCTCAGTTTCCACTGTTGACTGTGTCTCCGATCTGCAGAGCACGGAATCAAGTCGCCTGATATACATGATTTTTGGTCCCATCTTGAGTTGCCTATCCGATCTGTGGATCATGGGACCCATCTGATTACACTCCTTTGAGTCTGCTCGCCTTGACGATCCTCGCAAGGTTGAGCTTCTGATATCTGCTATTTTCATGCCTAGATGGCAGCACGTTCCCCGAGGGTTGTCTGCGGGACACTGCCACATTCTTTAGACTTTCTGGTCTCTTCTATTGGTAGCCGATATGTCGCCTACCGAGACCGTACCTGATGATCCGTCTGATGAATCACTGACGCCTTTGCGTCCACTCTCCTTGACGATCCTCGCAAGGTCGAGTCTTTCTCTAATTATTCATTGACTAGTATGTACCATTCCCCGAGGGTTATCTACAGGAGGGTACATCCCCTTATAGGTACTCGGTTTCAATTCCGGTGTCTCCTATCTGTTGGAGCACGAAGTCGAGTCTTTTGAGCTATTTACTCGATCTCCTCCCTGGTTGTGTCTCCGATCTGCGGAACACGGAGCTGACTCTTCTAATTATTCTCTGATTCTGCTCACCTTGACAACCCTCGCAGGGTTGAGCCATGTCTTGCGGTATTCGGTATGTATTTATGATTTTCCTATCTCACGACCACCGAATGCCATGATGTCTCCTATTCTCTATCTTCCACATCTTATTGAGATTATGATTGACCGGAGGAATCTGTACCGTTCCTTCTTCCTCCCGGTCTTATAGTATCGGCTCTGTTTCCTCATGCTGACCCTTCGAGCCTATTGACTGATTCATGCTACCGGACCCGATATCTGTACTTTCGATCTATTTTACTCCGGTAGCCGACACCCACATGACTGTATATCAGGGCGTCTTTTCACCTTCTGACTGAGTCCTCGTTCTCACAAGGAGATGACGACGAAAGTACGGTATTCACTTGTCAGATACCATCCTGTACTTCATCAGTTCTTCACCACTTGTATATATGTGTACCTTGTGCATTCTTTCTCCCGTATGTTATGTGTGCTCCATATCTATTGTCGTATCTTTGAGTCTACACTTAAGACGTACCTGGTCCTAAGTATAGGGGGGTACACACCGTGTTGTTCTTTCGTCGTTCAGTTTCATCACTCCTGTTGTTGCCTACACTTAGGGATATCTCACCCTAAGTATAGGGGGAGTGATGCGTATATTCTCCATGATCTTTTTATCTATCTGTATATATCTTTCTTTTCTTCTTTTCTTCTTTTCTTTTTCATATTTCTTTATCTATATAAAAGGTGTCGCCCCTTTGTGTCAGTTCTTCGTACTTAGGACGTACTTTGTCCTAAGTATAGGGGATGCACCCCTGATTTGTTAATTCTTTCATCTATTTATTCCCACCCTTGACCCTCCCTGCTTTGTGTACAGTCTGCTATACTTAGGATTATTTGATCCTAAGTATAGGGGGGACGGTCAACTTCTCTTTCCTTCATTTCTTATTCGTATATTCTTTAGAGTTGTCTATACTCGGTACGAGTTATGTCTTCTCTTTTTCTTTTCCGATCTATGAGGACATAGCTCAAGCTAAGTATAGGGGGGTCGTATATACTCTGTATATACTTCAGCCATAACTCGTACTTTACTATTCTCTTAATAATATGGCTAACAATTCTTTAAATTAATTAAAACCTTAATAAAAAGATGTGATTATTCCTCAAATTCTTTTTGTATATACTGATTAATAAATCAGGTGAAAATATTTTTTGCAAAATGTTTGAAAAATAGTTTGAAAATCTTTGTGAAAATCTTTTGAAAACTATTTTGGAAATGTTTTGTTACATGTTTTCAACCTTTGTAAAAACTTTTTGGTTTGTAAAGTTTATTTTCTTTGTGTGAAACAAAATGTTTGAAAAATTGTTTGCAAACAGTTTGAAAAATTGTTGCAAAAATATTTTGAAAAATCTATATATACTGTTTGAAAAACCTTTGCAAAATGATTTTCAAATGTGTGTACATGTTTGTAAAAATGTTTGTAAAAATTATTTTGGATTATAGTTTTTCAAAATTGTTTGAAAATGATTTTCAAATAAGTTTGAGGAATATATACATCAAATCAATAATAAATATAACAAAAATAAATAACACAAAATTCTTTAATAAGTATACATATATGCCTATAAATAAAAAATAAATTGTAAATCATGAATTCTTTGTAAATAAAGCAACACGCCCGCGTAAATAGATGTATATATGTTACTTTAAGTGCCAAAATTATTTTATTTTGAAAAAATTATTTGTGTAAAAATTTTCTCTTTGTTTCAAATTCTTTGAAAAATTGCATTATTCTTTGCATATTTGTAACTAGCATTTTCATAGCATTTATATTCTTTGATTAAGCTTGATGATTGAACTAGACCAATAAAGTCGAAGATTGGAGCTTGGTTGGACCTTACCGCACCTAATTGCACTGGAACCTTATGGGAACTAGGTTTAAGGCACTTCAGGTATATTCAGACTTAATTCTTTGAGAAATAAGGGCTAGGTTCAAGTCACCTCAGTGGACTAACTAGAACTTTTCGAAACACACGTATGACTCTTGTCGGCCGTGACCTAACTTGGACACTTGCACCTTTCACTTGGCTCAACTCAGTTGGAGTGGTGAGGGGGTTGGATTTGCCAATCTGAGACGCACACGGGTGGAAACATTCGTCCTCATCTAGGGAGGGAAGTGCACCCCAACCTGGTCCAATAGCCATGAGGTCTAACGACAGGAGAGTGTGGGTAGCAATAAAGCTTCAAAAGAGGGATAGTCTTCTGGCTCAAGAGGAAAAACTCCTTATGTAAATGTTGTTGTATATAATATGTTGAAAAAAAAATCTCCAAAAAAGTGGACAGGCTTTGAAAATAAAACAAAGTGCCTACCGGAGTATGTATATGTTGTATAGAAAATAAGCAAGCTTGAGCATCAAAGTTATACCATGTGAGCCTGCAGCTGGATGACTTGACTACACTAGTCTTGCATCCCAGGATAGGTAGCTACACTGGCTACCGTCCATTCTTTTCTCTACCTCCTCTTGAGTTGGATGCCACTTGAACTTAGAAGGGAATACCCCGCTCCTCGAGGAAAGAGCTGTTGGATTGGGGAATCATTGGGTTGTCATTCTGGAGAAGCTAGTCTCTTTGTCATTTCAGTTGGGGAGAGCTACCATCACTTACACCGAACAAGTCAGCTTCATAGTCATAAGGGTTTGCGCATGATGTAGGCTAGTTCTGACCAGGCTATTGAGGTGATTTGAACCAAGTTCTGTGACTCTCGAAGGCTGTTGTGCTTTAAATTTGGTTCCCAACCAGGGTCCACACACATTGTCACACCAAGGTCTGACCTGTGCTCCAAACTTTGATTTTGTACAGATGAGTTTAATCGTCATGATCAATTCAATCTATTTTTGAATTCTTTATTTTTGCTTTTTCTTTTCTTCTTATTCTTTATTCTGTTTGTACTTATTGAATAAGTATTTGCTAGTGACTAGCAAAGGCAAGTATATGAGGGTGATGAATCTCCATTTCATCACCTTTATTCTATCATTTTGGCCTTAAAAACCCCAGCAAATGCATGTAAATAGCATCAATTTGTTCATAATAGCATTCATTATTTATTGTATTAAATGTACATAGAATAAGGATTTTAATGCCAAAATTATAGAATAAAGAGAAGAAAAGAAAAAGGAATAAAATATTGCAAATATTTTATGACCCGAACTCCGAGACCAAGGCCAGCAGGGAATTGGTCGACAAGGAATAAAGTAGGGGGAGATAAGGGCCAATTATATAATAAATACCTCAGTTATTAATTCATTCATTTATGCATTTTGATACCTATTTTGTATATATTTATTTATTCATCAAATAGAGAAACTTTGTACATGAAAAGTGTAGATAATAATGTGAATAAAATTACAAAATTTAGTTTGTACAAAAATAATATACAGTGTACATTTTATACACGGAATAAAAAGCCAAAATCTCAACTTCACATACCCATATCTTGCAAATAAAAACTCAAAATCACCCAAAATCACCTTTAATTGTATATAGATTTTCAATAACTATTTAATAAAATTGGTTTCATAATTTTTGGAGTCCATCTGTGAAAGTTAGGTTTTTGGCCCCCATTGTACAATCTACCCGAATAAAATATTCAATTTATTCTTCATTCATTATTTCCATAAATTTATATTTTTTAGAATTTTGTAAATAATATATACAATACATGTACATATTGAAATTAAAAGAAAACCGAAAAGAATTTGTAAAATAAAATAAGTCTATGAAATATATAGACAAAATACCTATGCTATCTATATGTATATAAAATAAAAGGGGATTTCATTATTTTATTCTTTATTCATCTATATTTTTATAATAATGTAAATATTACATATAACTTACTAAAAATACAAATCCAAAATAAAAACCAAGAAAATACATTAAATAAATAAAGTATATACATTATATAGGTAAAATACTTATAAGTATACCTACATTTATAGGCACCTATTTATTTAAATATGTAAATAAACTCATAAAAATTAAACAAAAATAAATCTACACTCATAAAAATAAGTTATAAATTTATAAAATAAGAAAATAAAATAATAAAATAAAATGTACAAAATAAAAATAAAATACACAAAATACATGTAAATACACATATAAACACATTATTAAAATAAAACCATAATAAAATACATCAGAAAATTAAATAAAAATCATAAATAAATACTACATTAATTAATACACATTTTTTATTTTATAAGTAAAATTTAATAAATTCATTTCTTAGGTTAAAATAATGAGTCAAATTCGGGCTGACATGGACCAATCACAGCCCTGCCAATGTTGACCGCGGTCAACTGTCCCCTCAGCCTCTACAGCCCGTCAAATCTGTCCAGCCTTGCGTTTTCGCCAAATTTTCCCGACCAACCCGTCGCTCCAATGACATCGGTCCCTTCACGAAAATTACTCCCAAAACATTGTACATACACGCCCATGGCTTGTTTCCTTTGTATATATCTTTTATTCCTTATTTTTGGCCGGTCAATAAGGGCTCCCATTATGTTCATAAATAATTCAGTCACCAGCCCGTCAAATCAGACCCCCGTATTCTCCCATATTTCCTGGTCGCCCCGTCCATCGATCGCAATTGATTCCTTCACAAGAAATGTTCCTGGCATATTGTACATCCACGCCCAAGGCTTGTTTCCCTTGTATATATCACCGATTCCTTATTATTTGCCGGTCAATAAGGGCGCATACACATTTTTATAAATAAGTTCTTCCTCCTCCTTAGCCGAATTTGGCCAAGTTACTTCCCCCAAAACACCTTGAACCCGGTCCTAGACGAGCCCTTGTGACAGGAGGGGCTCCATAGCACCGTGAATCAGCCGGAGGAGGAAGGCATTTTGCCGCGGTGGAGCTCCGGCATCCGTCCTGCTCCCTGGAGGCCCCAGGTATAAGTGATGCGCATTTACTCATTTTAGTTAGAATTTTATGTAGCTTTTTATTTGTGCATTTAGATTAGTGTTTAGTTCTTAGGTGTAGCGTAAAATCGAGTACCCGTAGTTCGCCAGAGCTCCGCTCCGATGAGCATTTCACTGTACCCCCGACGTTTTCCGACCACCCTCTCGCCTCCATTTTCCTGCCCTTTCATTTTCCCACGCCCCAGGCACCTTCACTCACCTAGATCTTCACCGGATCTGGAGATCCGATCTCCATCCCCCACCGTCGCCGGAGATCTTCACCCAAACCCCCCCTCCATCCATTTTCAGTTCCAACGGGACGAGGCAGTTTGCCCTCGTCCCTTGTTTCATTCTGTGCAGGTACAAGGTGCTTTGAGGCACCTGGAGGTGTTCTTTGACGCTCGCCGGAGGTACCTGGAGCGCCATCTCGACATCGACCTGGTGGCGGCGCTCCGGTGACCTCCTGGCCAATCTGAGGCCTCCTGTGGTTAGCTGGAAGCACCTGCGACGTGTTGGGATCCTTGGGAGCAGCAAAGAGCGGTGGGGGAGAGAGAAATCATCGGAGGAAGTTCGCCCAGGCGAACCTTCCTCCCTGTTCTTCCAGATGGCCTCCCCGCCGTCGGGTGAAGGAGGAGTCCCAGGAGGAAGCTCAGCCGTCCGATGGAGCGAAGCCTTCACCGTCAGATCAGCCCGGCTGATCTAATCTCCAGCGTTCATCGTCAAAGCGGCATCAGCAAACGTGGAGGCGCCACATGGATAAGTCACGCGTATCAGCTGTTGGATCAAGTGCCTTTGGGGGTAATTTTCATATTTAGCCCCCGCTCTTTTTGTAATTAATTTTTAATTCTATAAATAAAATATAGCATTGTAAAATAATTGTAAATTTTGTAAAAGTGCTTATGTAGTTTCATGTATTTACATTTAGGTCCTTCCACGCCTCACGTGCAGTCCCACGTGATCCAATTAGTAAGTTCTTTGATTTCTTTAGTTAACTGCTATTTTTCCACTCTAGTGGCTCTTCCTGTAGGGGGATACAATGGATTTAGAGTCTGCCTCAGTCTGGAGTAGTCCTGCTCAGAGAGATCCAAGTCCCAACTACTTGATGAGAAAGGGCTCGTCGAGCCCGGACCATCAAATGAGACAATTCAGATCATCATACAAGCACCCGGCAACCCATTCCTTCGGAAGTGCTTATTGAAGCCGATTTTTGTACATTGTAAAATAATTCTGAAATATTAGATAAATGTTTATTACTGTTGGTATTTTTGCACAGAGCACCCTGTAGTTAATTTTATTTGCAAAAATGCCCTGCCAGGCTTTATTATTTTTGTGTCTTTTATGTATTTATTAAAAATACCTATGTTGATCCTAAAATTCCACAAAAATTAGGTTAGATGTTTCATGCCCCGTACTTTCACGCCACATGTCCATTTTGCATTTTTTGTATTTTACCTAATTCTTAAAAATGAAAAAGGAGCCATTTTTGTACTGTCTACTTTATAAAATACCAAAAAATATAAAATGTTTTTGAAAAATTCTAAAAAAATTATATATGGTATATTTATATATATATTGAGTCCATAAAATGAAAAACCCTAAAAATAGAAAAAGAAAATATAAAATTTCAAGAAGCTCCAAAATCCTAAAAAAATATATAAAAATCCTTGAAAAACACCAAAAATGTCTTTTCTTATTTTATAATTATCTATATATTATTATTTACATATTAAAATTAATTTGTGTTATTTTTTGATTTATTTTATATTTTTTTTTTAAAAAACACAAATTAATTTCAGCCTATTTAATTAGTTCCATATGAGGGACATTTTTGAATTAAAAATACATAAAAATTAGAAAAATCCCGAAAAATAACAAAAAAATATAAAAATATAAAAAAGCCAAAAACTTTATATATCTCATATATATATATTGAGTATTTACATAAATATATGTATATATATATCCATTTACTATATTTCTCTCTCTTCTCTTATACATAACTCTTTATATATAAATATATATCTATATTATATAATTAAAAAATATAAAATCTAAAAACTAAATAAAAATCATAAAACCAAAAATAATAAAAAAACATATAAAATTAAAAATCCACAAAAACAATAAAGAATTGGACATGGTCATTGAATTGAGTAATTGCACCACCAATTTTCACCACATCACCATTCGCCTCCAAGTGTTCGACCTCTACTCATGCTTACACCTATACACACTTGCATGTAGAGTTATAATAAATTTTAACTCCACATTTTTTGATATTCATTGCATATATTACTGTGGGTTAATTGTTGATTGATTTGAGGATTATTGAGCGGTCACCGCATCGACTATTGATCCGTCTTGTGGATTAATACGACCCTTAATTTTCCTCTTTCATCATGCACTTAGGTCCAGTGTCAGGTCACCTCATGTGGTGATCCATGTGAGGCGGGTAATATGAAAGTAAGCCCTTCTGGGTTTTGTTATTTGTTTTTAGTATATAATTTTTGTAGTTAAGCGTAAAACTTGAGGTATTTCGCACGTAAACCTCAGACTTTATTTTATTGCATAAATGTCCTCACAGTATTGTAATTATTTATTTACATTTCTATTTTCTTTAAATATCTCATGTGTTGTATCAATTTTAGAAAATTTGTGGAATATGCTTTAAATGATGATGGTGCATGCATGATTTTTTTATTTATCATTTTATTACATTTTTCATTTATTAAAAATCATTTAGGAGCTATTTATTCCATGTTTGCTTAGAAAAATACAAAAAAAATATAAAACCTATCTGAGAAATCCATATATATTATATGGAAAAATTGGGGCTACCCCCTAGAGGCAGCCATGTCTATTTTCACAATTTTTTTATTTTTTTGGAAAAATATCACCATGTATATTCACCCCTATATCCCTCCTATATGCCATTCGAATTTTGTCAGAAACAGAGACTCCTACGGCCTCTATCCAGACAGTCATTTTTAACGGTCGTAGGATTTTTTAAATCAACCCTATCTAGATGGAGGCCATATGAGTCTATGTTTCTGACGAAATTTGAATGGCATATAGGAGGTATACAGGGATGAATATACATGGCGATATTTTTAAAAAAATAAAAATTTTGAGGGGGTGGGGTAGCCCCATATAGCCCATAATATGTACTATATATTATAACTCCATACCAAATTAATAAAAAAATATAAAAGGAAAATACTAAAATATAAAAACCCTACAAATCTTATAAAAAGAAAAAAACTATAAAAATCAAAAAACATTTGTTTCTATTTCATATTTGATTTATATTATATAGTATCTATTAAAAATAGTTTTGGGATTTTTTAGACTTATTATCTATTTTTAAAATATAAAACAATTAGGCCTATTTATTATATCTATTATTTTACACTTTTTCAGACTTTAAAAATACCTACAAATTAGAAACAAATTATCACAAAATAACAAAAATAGGTAAAAAATTTTATTTTTTTAATTTTTTAGCATATATAACTATATTTAAAATATATGACTATATATATAGGATATTTATACTAGATATACTACTTATATATTTATACTTTCTATTATTATTTATAAATACCTTTAAATATATTTAAAACCCTTATAATTAAAAAGACTATTTTTGTTTGTATTTTCATGATTTTTATCTATACTATTATATCTCTCTCTTTATTATTATAACTATATCTATTAGTACTATATATATTATATCTTGAGGACAAAAGAAAAATAAAAATTTGTAAAACTAAAAAGAAAATAAAAATTATAAAATTAAAAATTAAAAAAGTATATAAAACATTAAAAATCCGTAAAAATTTAATATGATTAGAAACCCATAAAAATAACTAAAAACAAAAATACACAAAAACGCCTAAGTAGGTTGCTCATTTATTTCTATTCCATTTTGCTTTTTGTCATTCGACATCCTACATAGTTATCACTATACACATACTTTTTAGAGTTAAAATGAAATTAATTTTGTCTCACTTCACTTTGATTGCTTTATTCATCTTGTGTGGGCTGATTGTTGCTTGGAGATACACTTGGTTATGCAGCGATTGCTAATCATGTGTGATTAGCAGACGAGTGCAAAACCCCTCTCCAACAAGAAGAATAGTGTTGTCACGATTTGGACCATCTGATGAGATATTGGAATTGTAGTTTGGTATCATATTTTCCTCACGATCAGCATTGTTATCCACAGTCTCTCGTCTACCATCAATTTAATTAAAGGAAAAGTGAGTGCCATCAATATTGTTGTCCACAATCTCAGCATTTTTATCGACAATCTCTCGTCTGCCATTAGTTTGATCAAGGGGATTGTCATGGACATTGTCAAACCTATCCACAATCTCATTCGGTAAATAAAGTTCATATTTATTTTCCTCAACGATCATTTTACTACACTCCGTCTGAGTAAAATGTTGTGCATAATAGAATTCATGCTCATGAAAGGTAACATACTTGGTAAAATAAAGCTTTCTTTCGACATGATCATAGCATTTGTATCCTTTTTGGGTACCGGAGTGACCAATGAAAATGCATTTCACAACCATTTTTTTCCAGTTTCCTCATGCAAGGACCAAAGATGTGAACATAGCAAACACAACCATATACACGAGGAACTAAGCTGAAAGAAAGTTTATCATGATTTAAAATAGATAATGGTGTCTTTTTCTCAACTATAGCAGAAATACGTCTGTTTATAAAATGAAAAATGAGCATTGCTTCTCCCCAATACGTCTTGGTAGCATTTATCTGAAAAAAGAGGGCCCTTGTAACCTCTAAAAGGTGACGATTCTTTCTCTCAGTTATGCCATTATGTTGGGATGTGTAACTACATGTCGTTTCATGGATGATTACATTCTCTTCAAGAAAAACATGGAGAGTTCCCTCCAAGTACCCCTTAGCATTATCAGTTCGTAATATTTTAGCATTAGTGTCACACGAGTTTTTAATCAAGTTAACAAAACTTTGTATGGTACTCGATACCTCACTTCTTCTCTTCAATAAGTACACATGATATAGCAAGAAAAATCATCTATTAAAGTTATAAAATAAAGATGACCTCAAAAAGATTTCAAATTTGCTGGATTCCAAACATCAGAGTGAACACTGAATAATAGAAGTACTTTTACTATTAGAGAGAGGATAAATAGTTCTAGTGTGCTTTGAGGGCTCACACACTTCACAAAAATGAATCTCTCATCCAAATTTAGTGTATAACTGAGGAAAAACTGTGAAGAACATGATAACCATAATGTTGAAGATGCTCGTGCCATCACTTCAGAGTCAGAGTATCATAAGTTTCTTTATCACTGGTTGCAGCAACCCAACCAGAGATCACACAAGCAAAAAGGCGATATAAACCATCAGCAACAAGCCAATATCAATCGGCTTCCTCATCACCAAGTCCTGCAACACACAAGATTTCTCAAGAAAAAATCAACCGCTAGATAGGATCCTTGGCAATGTGATAAATAAAGCATAAGTATATTGGAAAATCAGGAATATGAAGAGCATCTTTTAACGGAAGTTTATCTATGATAGATATGCTCCCTTTTCCAGTAACAGTAATAGAAGACCCATCTGCCAAATTGATATGTTCTCTACCCAAGGAAATTTTATAATCAAGAAACATCTTAGTGTTACATGTCATATGATCAGACACATCACTATCATTAATCCATTCTTCATTAAAGAATTGTTTACCTTCACTTTTCTTTGCAGCCACAGCATCATTCATAACATCTACATCATTTGTACTCTTATTAGAAATAGAGATTTTTTAAACATGAGCATGGAGGTCTTTAATCTGTTCCTCGGTCAGTTTCTTGCTATCAACAGTCATAGTAATGGGTTTCTTCCCTTTGCCCATCTTCCTCTCTGGATGAAGTTCCCAATAATAATCTATTCAATGACATGTTTTCTTACCATGAGAACATTTTTTACCTTTCAAATAGCCACTCTTGCTCGCTTTACTAAGCAACACAAACCTCTCAAACGATGAGACATTTTCATATCTCATAATAGCATGAGTTTGTTCTTCAGATTCAATTGCATGATAGACCTCCTCAATGTTGAATGCTATCTCCATCCTCAAGAGTTGACTCCTGGTGGCCTTAAGTCATTGTCAAGACCACCAAGAAAAATAAAAATCTGTTGTTTCTAAATTTCATTATAGAACATCTTTTGATCAACAGTACTAGTCCATGTGTCATCACGATAATAGTTGATCTCTTCCCATTTTACTTTTAGTGCAGTATAGTAACGAGTAAGAGACATATCTCCTTGTTTCATATTGTAAACTTCCATGCTTTACTAATAAATTGGAATATCTTGTTTCTTTTACCCATACATGCTCTCAAGCGTGAGCCACTACTCTCTAACAAACGTCTTCCTAAGAACCAGGGGATGAATTTCAGGAGACACAATATTTATAATTTGATTCCTGCACTGACTAATATTCAACATACCATTGCTCAAATAATTTGTTACTAACATCAAGGGCTTTCTTTTTCCCACTAATGAAACCTCTCCGACCTCGAGAGGCTAACACAACTTCCATAGCCGCAGACCATATCAAGCAATAGTTTTTTGTCAATTTGATGGTCGTAGTGTGATATACTTAAACTTGTCCCATCCTAAGCAAATAAAGAATGAATAAGTTAGTTGAGTCCCTAGATGTGCATGCGTAATACAAGACTTGACCTTCGGGACGCGAGTTTTATGTGACTCTTATACTTTGAGTTTAACCAAGTCTTAGTCAAAAGGAACTCAACTTCCCTAATTATCAGACTATACACACACGCGCGCACACGCTCACACACACATATAAGAGTTAGGACATTAGAGTGGGCTACATATAAAAGTATAGAGTCAAAACTTAGTCTGAGGTTCCAGTCTGAAAGCTCTTCCTTAGGACCTAATCTTCTACTCGAGGGAATAAATAGATTCCAACTTCATTCCACCATCTTTTTAGTTGTCAGACTGAAAAATGTCATATTGAATGGCCAAGTGTGGAGGATATAGGTTTGTGTCATTTCTTTTTTCCTCTCATAGGAAAAGAATCTCTCGAGTGCCTTATTAACACACACATGTATTTTTTGATGTTATTCTGTATGTTTGTCAAGAAGTCTGAGTTGTCTGCACTCATTTTCTAGGATACATCGGGGTGTGTCTCTTTTGAGCATCTATCATACCTTCGACACCCAGACTTGTAGCGCTAATGATGTAGAGCCCTTTTTTCGTGCTCGTCCGACTCATATGACCTAATTGATTTGGTCCAAGTGGGTACTTTGAAAAGGTTGGGAGCGCTCGCCATTTACATAATCTCTTTAAATTTTTCTCAGAATGTATGAGATTTATTTTGTAATATTTTTTCTTTCTTTATTTTCTTTTTGGTTAACTCCATTGCTTTTATCAAGTTGGCACATACTGATCAATAATTTTAATATTTTACATACACTAACACTTAGGTTTTAATCAAGATAGTATGGAAACCTTGTTCTCGTATTGGCTAAAGTGTTGAATTCAAGTATCATGAAACAATCCTTAATCTTATCCCATCAACGAACATCATTAAATCAGGTCCAAACTCAAACCTCTCATCCTATTTCCTTAGCCAAAACATCGACTCATCGCAATATCTACGCAATAATGCAAGTGAAGTGTTGGTCATATTCTTTTAAGAATATCGATTCTATATGCAAAATAGCATGTATATCTTTTAAACTAGGGAGTTTAAGTTATTATTTCCTAAGACCCTAATGAATAGGATTGGTTAAACCTTGAGTCAAGTGTCACTCTAAACCAAGTATCCTGAACTACACAAGTCTTTTATGCAATGAAAATGTTAGGGACAAAATCACTTATTAGTTAAAATTTTTCTTATAATCTTCCTTTTTTCATACAATTTATTTAGTATATACAAAAAATGTGTCAAAATCATTTGTATCATTTTTACAAACAACATGTAAAACATTGTTACAAAATCATGCCATATATGTATAGAGATTTTCAAAATATTTTACAAATCATTTTTTTTCAAAATCAGTCTCAAATCCCCTTTACAAAAAATACATAAAACATTTTACAAAATCATGTCACATATGTATAAAAATTTTAAAAATATTTCACAAATCATTTTACAAAAATCAGTTTCAAACCCCATACCCTTAACGCATAGTATCATATGAAAACATTTTGAATTATGAGCTATGGATAAAGTATATATGAAATATATACGTACACCCTCTATACTTAGCGTGTTATATCCTCAAGGCACAAAGTAAAATGAATAACATAGCTTATACTAAATATAAAGAAATTGTATGAGAATTGAAAAGGGTTCTTCCCCCCTATACTTAGGCTTTTAAATAACGTAAGTGTAGGAAGAAAGTATCAAGGAAGAGGGAATCAATTGAACAAATAGATATATTAGTCAAACAAGGGCTCAATCCCCCTCCCCTCCCCCCATACTTAGGCTTAAGTGGCCTAAATAGAAAAGATAAGAACCTAACGAAGAGGGAACCGAGAACTAAATGAAGTCAGTTAGGGTTAGATGAAAAGAATAATTGAATCTTGTGATAATGAATCTCTTGAGAATTAAATCTTATGTAGTTGTTGGAGATTAAATCCCTATGAGAATGTTTAAGAAAGTGTAAGAATAAACTCACACAAAACAAGCACAATACAAACCCCTTTATTTCACCAACTTCACGCATGACGTCGGTGAGAATTCGATCGAATTATCTTTGAAGGAAGTAATTGAAGATTCAAGAACTTTGCATCACGGAAATGCGAGATATTTAGCAAACTATTTACATAAAACATTATATGTTCATCGTATGAATAAGAAATTTCAGGACAACATTTGTACTTTGCGAAACAAGTAGTTTAGGAAACAATTTTCCTAACATGGTGATGACATGGAAATCGATGGGTTGAGATGGAATAAATATGCAATGTCGTTGTTCTCAACCAATCGATTTGGTCAACAAGAAAAATTATTTTTAAACCACTTAAGAGAAAAAAATAAATCAAGTAATGGAATGCAAGCAGTCTTCGCTATTTAAGTTACCTCGTTTAGCGACCAGGGTCGAACATAAGGAGCACGATTTAAAAACTTAGCAGTCAAATTTCAAAGATAAAATTTTTAGTGGTTTTTTTTCATTTTTTTTTAATTTTCAAATGAGGAACAAATCACAAAATACACAAACACGCCAATATTTTTGTATTTTTTCAAAATATTCAAAAATACTTAGAAAATTCCAAAGAAAATGTTCTTGTGTTTATATATTTTAAAATATTTTTGTTACTTTTTTCAATTTTTTCTGATGTTTTAATAATTTTATAAAAATCAATCAGTGGAATAAAGATAAACAGTGCACAACCAAGAGTAATTTGCAACTTAAAATTAATTTAAGTGTCGAAAATTCCTGGAGATTATTTTTATGCTAAAGTATAAACAAATATCTACAAACAAAGACTGAAATCAGAATTTTTGAATTTTTCTAGAATCTTCTACAAATTTTATAAGATTTTTAGTTTTTCATATTTTTTTGGGGTTTTATAAATGATAAATTCACGAAAATTGGGCAGAAATTAAAGAGGAATAAAATACACCTATAGTAATTGTTTTTGAATTTTTAGACGAATGTTCGAATTTTTATGATTTTCTAAACTTCAGGCAGACAAAAAGACATTGTTTTTGAATTTTTTAAAATAGAAAATAAAGATAAAATACCATGAAATTTATATACAATGAAAAAGAACACATTAGGAGTATAATATGATTTTTCAAAAATTTATTGATCACAAATGCCAATTATTCCAATGAAAAGAACTTGCAATTTTAGAGTCTAGAAGTGAGGGCCAGTATTGCAATTTTTTAAAAGTTTATGCAATAAGATTAACAACAATAAAAGTTCTGGAGAAAATGGCAATTTACCTACTAAAGACGAGCCCGTCATGTGATTTGGCTCTGGCAGCGGTCTTCTTGTAAATATGGAAACTTCCAGGGGCTGTTATGCAATTTAGCCAAATTCCTTTATTTTAAAACCCTAGGGTTCTTCTTCTTGGATGCCTTCGTTGGATCAAAACCAAAAGAGGGGAGAGACGGTGTGTCGCCGCTGTCCTAAAAGCAGTAAGGGACAGGCCGTCGGTCGCGGGCGGTGCGGTGATGCACGCGGTACAAAGACGGAGGGCTCGGGTGTCGGAGGTGGCAAACGACGGGTAACGGTGGCAACCGCGAGAGGGCCCAGGCGGTAGTGCGCCGAGGGCGTCGGCGGCTGGAGAAGGTTGGGCGGATGCGGGCGGCACCTCCGCGCGGAGGCGACGACGCGACGGAGTACGTCGGCTCGTGGGATGCTGGCGTGGGAGGAGACACTGCGGTGAAGGGAGGCTCGACGGCGCTGGTGGTCAGCAGCTTCGCGGAGTTCCTAGGCGGGCGACGCGGAGATGCGCGGAGAGGGTGCCTCCATAGTGGCGGGGGCTTTCTAGAGATAGGTCGCCGATCAGGCGGCTGGAGGTCGGTGGCGACGGGCCCTCGCACCGAGCAGAGGAGTGGCGGCTCTGCGACGTCCGCTGCTGAGGAGGTGCGGTTGCGATGCCGCTGGGGGCTGTTGACGGCAAAGGCGTGGCTTCGCAAGCGGCTGGAGCGCCACTGTGATTATTTTTTTATTTTTTAACAGAAGCTGTAAACAGAGGTAATAAAAAAGGTTTTTTTATTTTCTTTTTTTAAAATGAAAACTGTAAGAAGAAACGCGATCAATTTTTTATATTATTTATTATTATTATATATATTTTTAATTTTCCTGCAAAACAAATGTTAGGAAAAAGAAATATATAATTTTTTAAATTTTTATTATTTATTCCTGCAAAACAAAGGTCAGAAAAAGGAATACATTTTTTTATTTATTAACAAATGGGGATACGTGAGTGGAGCGGATCTAGACGCGGTGAGAGATAGATCCGGATCACCGACCACCGTGCGTGGTCGGAGGTGATAAATTATGTGAAGTATAATGTAAAATGTAGAGATCGGAAAATCGGTGTCAGATGTGGATTAAATCGGGCTGGAGAATTAGCTACGATTAAAAATTTAACAACTACAAGATTGTAATTTAAAATCTAAAATTACTCTAGAATAATGACGAAAAATAAAGTTGGTTCTCACCTTGGGATCGGATATGTCGTGATGGCCTCAACGAGGGCCGACTCGCTGTCACTGGATGGCTCAGAGGATGGGCACCCTTCTACTAGGAGAAGCTCTCGGAGGTCGGGCTCCTCTCCACCAATGATTGATCAAAGACAAATAAGGGAGGAGGAGCCCCATAAAAAGAGAAGAAAAATAAGAAAGGAAAGAATGGACAAATAAAGAATGTTTTTATTGATTAAATAAATAAATAAATACATTTAAAATGAATTATGGAATAAAATAAAATAAAATAATTAATTAATTTACAAAAATTATGTAGCCACCTTAATGGTGTCTAATTAAGGTATAGAATCATATCTTTATATACAAGGTATGTTTTCAAATCAAATGATGAATACATTAAATAATTAAATCCAATTTCGTATCTAAATTAATTTAATTAATTAATGTTAGATATTTAATATTTTTTTGTTGATTTTTATATAAGGAAATTAGTTGTGTACAAGTATTATATACATATAGTTCAATATACACATGTGCAAATAAGGAAATTATTTTTAAATGTTTTTTTAATTTATTATTATTATTATTAAATTTTTTATTTTTAATAAAGAAGATAATATTTATAATTATGTACATTATGTATAAAAATAAATATGAATAAATATATACAATAAGTAAGTGGCAAAACTGCACAATCTACCCCAGAAAACTGACTTTTCAACCGTAACTCCAAAAATTATGAAACAACGACCTTTGAAAGATAATTTAATTTAGAGTACAATAGAAGTGAGTTTGATTCAAATTGAGCCCATATGGAGCTGAAATTAGTCTTTCAATGATTGCTTTACGGCTTTTTCTGAGTGTAATTATTTGCAATCTGTACATTATTTTATTTTACAAATATTTTTATTATTTACAATACATTTGTATTTATAATTTTTGTTTACAAAAATATTTAATTTGAGGTCAATTTATGTACCAAATCAAATAATGTAAGTTTCATACAAATATACATTACAAAATATTTACAAATTATTTTTAGATTTTTTAATTAAAGACCCTATCTCTCCCTACTTTATTCCTGGTTGATCAAGTCAAGTCTTCATCTTCTCTCGGGGTTCGCGTCAGTCTACATTAATTTCATAAATTGTTCCTTTATTTTTCTTTTCTTGTTCTTTCTTCTTTATTCTTTTATTTGAGTATAAAAAAGTGTTAAAATGCATATTTAACAAATGCATGCAAAATGGTAATTTAATGGAATTAGTAGGTATTTACAGGTGTTTGACTAAGGAAATGAAGCTAAAATAAAAGAATAAAGACGATGAATCGTGAATTCATCACATGGGTTCATCGCCTTTATTCTATTGAGTATTGAGACAAGATCAGGATTACCTCTTGATGTGTGAGTCTCTAAAGTAAGAGATGATGAATCCACGATTCATCGCCTTTATTCTTTTATTTTAGTTTCATTTCCGTAGTCAAACACCTGTAAATGCCCACTAATTGCATGAATTTACCATTTTGCATGCATTTGTTAAATATACATTTTAACACTTTTTTGTACATAAATAAAAGAATAAAGAAGAAAAGATAAATAAAAGAAAAATAAAGGATGAATTTATGTAATAAATACAGACTGACACAAACCCTTGAGAAGGTCAAGACTTGACCTGATCGACCACAAATAAAGTAGGGGGAGATAAGGTCTTTAATCCAAAAATCCAAAAATATTTTGTAAATATTTTTCCTGTATATTTGTAGAAATATTACGTTATTTTATTTGTACATAAATTGACTTCAAATTAATTATTTTTGAAAATAAAAGTTGTAAATAAAATTGTGTTGTAAATAATAAAAATAATTGCAATGAAAATAATGTACATGTTGTAAATAATCACACAAAGAAAAAGCTACAAAGCGATAATTGAAACACCAATTCCGACTCCATACGAGCTCAAATTAAATCAAAGTCACTTCCATTATACTCTAAATTAAATTATCTTTCAAACTAATGTGGTTTCATAATTTTTGGAGGTACGGTTAAAAAGTCAGTTTTCTAGGGTGTTTTTTACAGTTTCACGACTTACATATTTGTATAATTATTCATATTTATGTTTACTTACATAATTGTAAATATTATTTTCACTAAAAATAAAAAATGTAAATAATTTTTTTTTAAAAAAAGATATAAAAATTATTTCCTTATTTATACATATGTATATTGTATTATATGTACATAATATTTGTATACAACTAATTTCATTATATATTAATTACCAAAAAAATAATTATCTAACATTAATTAATTAATTTAATTTAATTACGAAATTTGTATTTAATTATTTGATTTATTTGATTTAAAGAACTTACCATGTATATAGGTTTTTATTCCATACCTTTAAAAACCACCATTAAGGTGGCTAATTAATTTTTGGAAGTTATCTAATTTATTTAATTTATTTATTTCCAAAATTCATAATTAATTAATTAATTTAGTTATTTTATTAATTAACCAAAAAAACTTCTTCTTTTGTACATTCCTTACTTTGTTATTTTTCTTCTCCTTTTAATGGGTTCCTCCTCTTTCATTATTCATTGATCGATCTTTGGTGGAGAGGAGCCCGATCTCCGAGAGCAATCTTGTTAAAGAAGGGTGCCCAGCCTCCGAGCCATCCGATGACAGCGCGTCGACCCTCGTCGAGGCCATCTCAACATTTCCAAACCTCAAGGTGAGTTCCATTTTATTTCTTATCTTTTTCCCTTAGATAAATCACAGGTCTAATTTTTTCTCCTATTTTATTACTCTTTAGACATCCAAAATCACAAAATTTTATCCACTTCGATTTAATCCATGTCCGACACTGATTTTTCATTTCATCTGGTGATCACCTAACTTCCATGTTATGCCGATATTGTGAACTATCTTGTCATGAAGAAAGTTCCACAAGATTTACCCAGACAATGACTTGAGACCTTTCTTGCGAAGGTCAAGTCGTACCATTAGGAAAATTTCACTCTGACGTGTATTCCTCAAGAAGAGCAGCATAGCGTCATCACCTATTGCCACAAGCTTGAGGTAGGAGGACATCATTCTGGGAGACTGACAGCACAGAAGGTGCTTCAATCCGATCATTGGTGTCCTACCCTCTTCAAGGATTCAGATGAATTCGTGAAGAGATGTAGTGACTGTCAGTAAATGGGCACTTGTGGATAGAGAGATATGATGCCGATGCAGCCCATTCACTTCTGTGAGGTCTTTGACACATTGAGCATCGATTTCATGGGCCCATTTCCTAAGAGTCAGGGATTTGAGTATATCTTGCTTGCTGTAGATTATGTGAGTCGTTGGGTTGAGGCCATCCCCGCCCAAACCGCGGATGCTAATACTGTTTGAAAATTCTTGAGGAAAAACATCATTTCACGGTTCGGGGTACCTTGAGTCTTGATATCAGACAGGGGGACTCATTTTATAAACAACAAGGTAAGGGCCCTTGCTAACGAGTTCAGCATAGATCATAGAGTTGCCACTCCTTATCATCCACAGACGAATGGTCTTGCTGAGGTTTCCAACAGGGAGGCTAAGACTATATTGCAGAAGGTAGTCCTCCCATACCGAAGGGATTGGTCACAACTTTTGGACTCAGTCTTATGGGCATATCAGACATCCTTCAAGACTCCATTGGGTACAACTCCATTCCGACTCATTTATGGCAAGCCATGCCGCATACCAGTTGAGATAAAGCATAAGTCACTAGGGGCTATTACTGAGATATTTTTGGATCCAGAGAGTGTAGGAGATCAGAGAAAGGCAGAATTGGCATCCCTGGAGGAACTTAGAGATATAGCCTTTTCGAGTAGCCTACATATAAGGAGCGAGTGAAGATATGGCATGATTCTCACATCAGCCATAAGCAGTTTGAGCCGAACTAGAAAGTATGGTTATTCGATACCAGGCTAAAACTATTTCCAGGGAAGTTGCAGAGCAAGTGTAAGGGACCATACTTGGTCCGGAAGGTGCATGACAATGGCAGCATTAATATATCTGAGATGTCATCTGAGTCTACCTTCCGAGTTAACGGTCAGCGCCTAAAGCCATATCTAGATCATGATCTGCTGACTTTCAATGTTGCCCCTATTCATTCTGTATGAGATGTAGTTTTTGACTCACATCATTTGCATCTCATGCCTGTTTATCACTTCCTTCTGCAACTGTATAGATCTATTTGTCCATATCGCACATTCTTTTGTCTGAGCACCCCATCTCCATCTCATGATTATACTATACTTATGGTGTACTTTACCCTAAGTATAGGGGGTGTCAGACTTGTGATTATTGTTCTGATTCATTTTACCTCTGTTTTGATGCTTATACTTAGGGTTATTTCACCCTAAGTATAGGGGAGATAGACTATGTACATTCTACTCCTCGATTTTACCCTTGTGTACAGTCTTCTATACTTATGATTACTTGATCCTAAGTATAGGGGGATCACCGACTTCTATTTATTATATTCTTTTATTCGTCATTGCGGCATAGCATTATTTTCACTTCCCAATACTTAGCGTGAGTTATGTCTTCCTTTGCAGCTCTTTGATTACTATGAGGACATAGTTCAAGCTAAGTATAGGGGGTGTCGTATATATTGTATATATACTTTATCCATAACTCGTACATCCATATCTTTAATATGGCTAAAATACTGAACAAATACTTGTAAAAAACTAACTAATAAAAAGATACAGATATTTCCTCAAAATTCTTTTTGTATATACTGATTAATAAATCAGGTTAAAATATTTTGAAAAGTATTTTGAAAGTGGTTTGAAAATTTATTTGAAAAATCTTTTGAAAACTATTTCAAAAATGTTTGAAATTTATTTTCAACCTTTGTAAAAATATTGTGGTTTGTACAAAAATTTCTTTGTGTGAAATAAAATGATTTTGTAAAAACTATTCGAATATGTTTTGAAAATGGTTGAAAAATCATGTTGAAAATCTATATATACTGTTTGAAAAATTATTTGCAAAATAGTTTTCAAATGCTTGTAAATATTTGTAAAATTATTGGATAATTATTTGACTATCGTTTTCAAAATTATTTGCAAAATCATTTTCAAATACATTTGAGGAATATATGCATCACAAAAAAAATTCCAACTGTATGTATATACATGTATAAATTACTCAAGTTGTAAATCCTTTCATCTAATTCTTGTAAATAAATTACTCACTCCCATGTAAATATGTGTACCTCATCCCTAACTTTAAAAAAGATATTTGTATATACTTGTATATATTACTAATCTTTTGTTTTAAAAAATGCATAAAAAACTCTTTTTGCATGTGCATCATTTTTCAAAAATCCATAAAAAGTTCAAAATTTGAAAACTGTTTCAAAAAAAGATTTTTCCTTTCTTTTCTTTGCATTGTAAATATCTCTCGCATTTACATTTGCATTTTTTAGGATAGTATTGACATTTAAACTAAGTATGGAATAAATTTAAAGAATGGAGCTTAGTTGGACCTTAATCCACTTAATTTCAGAGGAACCATATCAGAATTGGAGTTAAGACTTTTCTGGTCCTAGTGACTTAATTCTTTGAGTCGATAAGACTATGTTTACATGTCATCTTGATAATTCTAAGTAGAATATTTAATAACACACGCATAATTCATTCAGACCGCGGCTTACCTTGGACAAAGCACTCTACACGTAGCTCTTCATGGCTGAGGTAGTGAGGGGGCAGAATCTTTTGGCTTGGGGTAGCATATGAGGGTAGTACATCTAGGTGCAACCTCTCGTCCTCCTCTAGGGAGGGAAGTGCGTCTCAACCTGGTCGAGCGATGTTAATATGTTGTGAGGTTGCAATAATGCTTCAAAAGATGGATAGTCTACTAGCTCAAGAGGAAAAACTCCTTATGCACATACTGCACCTTGTATATATTGTCAAAAAAAAGAAAAAAAATGCAAAATCTCTAAAAGTGGACAGGTCTCATAGAAAAGTAAAATGCCTGCCGGAGTGTATATACAAGTGAAAAAAAAGAATAAGAGCTTCAAAGTCAAATGTTTGTAAGCTTGCAGCGGATGACTTGGCTACACTAGTCATGCATCCAAGGATAGGTAACTACACTGGTTACCGTCCATTCTCTTATCCATCCCCTCTTCTTGAGCAGGTTGTATTTGAACTTAGAAGGGAATATCCCCGCTCCTCGAGGAAAGAGTTGCTAGACTGAGGGATTAGAGTTACCTTGTTGAGAGAGGCTGTTTCTTTTCTACTTTTGAGATGAGGAGCTATATTTCACTTATACCGTACAAGTAAGAATTCATAGTCATAAGAATTTGTGTATGTAGACTTGTTCTGATCTGACTGTTGAGGAGACTTGAATAGGAGTCTTGTGGAACTTAGAGGCTGTTAGGTTTTTAATCCATTTCCCATTAAGGTTCCGACACGCTAATAATCCAAAGGTCTGACAGAGCTCCATACTACATTTTTATGAAGATAAGTTTAAAAGTCAACATTATTCTAACTTCTTTCCTTTTTCTTTTCTTTATTTTTGTTTTCACTTATTTTCCAAATAAGTGTTTACTAAGGGACTAACAAAGGTAAAGTATATGGGAATGATGAAGCCACTATTCATCGCCTTTATTCTTATATTTTAGCTTCATTTCCGTAGTCAAACACCTGTAAATACCACTAATTGCATGAATTTATCATTTTGCATGCATTTGTTAAGTATGCATTTTTAATACTTTTTGTACATAAATAAAAAATAAAGAAGAAAAGAAAAATAAAGGATGAATTTATGTAATAAATACAGACTGGCCCGAACCCCGAGAGAAGGTCAAGACTTGACCTGATCGACTAGGAATATTGTAGGGGGAGAAAGGGTCTTTAATCCAGAAATCCAAAAATATTTTGTAAATATTATTCCTGTATATTTGTACAAAAATTATATTATTTTATTTGTACATAAATTGACTTCAAATTAGTTATTTTTTAAAACAAAAGTTATAAATAAAATTTTGTTGTAAAAAATAAAAATAATTGCAAAGCAAAATAATATACATATTGTAAATAATCCACAAAGAAAAAGCTGCAAAGCGATAATTGAAACACCAATTCGACTCCATACGAGCTCAAATTGAATCAAAATCACTTCCATTATACTCTAAATTAAATTATCTTTCAAATGTTGTGCTTTCATGGTTTTTGGATTTGCGGTTAAAAAGTCAATTTTCTAGGGTATTTTGTGTAGTTTCACCACTTAAATATTTGTATAATTATTCATATTTATTTTTAATATACATAATTGTAAATATTATTTTCATAAAAAATAGAAAATGCAAATAATTTTTGTATAAAAAAATATACAAATTATTTCCTTTTTGTACATATGTATATTGTATTATATGTACATAATATTTATATACAACTAATTTCCTTATATAAAAATTACCAAAAAAGTTAACTATCTAACATTAACTAATTTAATTTAATTATGAAATTTGTATTTATTTATTTGATTTATTAGATTTAAAGAACTTACCATGTATATAGGTTTTTATTCCATACCTTTAATGGCCACCATTAAGGTGGCTAATTAATTTTTGGAAGTTATTTAATTTATTTAATTTATTTCATTCTGAATTTCGTAGATAAATAACTATTTATTAATTTTATTATTTTATTAATTAACCAATAAAAACCTTCTTGTTTTGTACATTCCTTCCTTTTTTATTTTTCTTCTCTCTTTAATGGGCTCCTCCTCCTTCGTTATTCATTGATCAGTCTTTGGTGGAGAGGAGCCCGATCTCTGAGAGCTTTCTTGTTGAAGAAGGGTGCCCAGTCTCCGAGCCGTCCGGTAACAGTGCGTCAGCCCTCGCCGAGGCCATCACGGTATTTTCGAACCCTGAGGTGAGATCCATTTCATTTCCCATAGTTTTTCTTAGATAGATGGTAGTTTTAATTTTTGCCTCAATTTCATTAATCTTAAATATAAAAAATCATAAAAAATTCATCACACTTTGATCTGATCTGACACAGAAATTTTCACCTCATTTTCTCGATCCACGCACGTTCGAGTTCTATCTATCACAACCTGTCACCTCCGGCCATGCACGGTGGGCGTAGACACGGATCTCCCTTCCATACTCGCAAGATCCAAACCATTGACAAATCCTATTTTGTTTATAAATAAATAAAAAATAAAAATGTATAGTTGTTTTTTATTTCTAACTCTTGTTTTGCAGGAAAATCTTAAAAAATTAAAAAAAATTAGTACTTCATCTTTACTTCTGTTTACAGTTTGTTGTTTAAAAAACATACATTTTTTTTCACGTATAACATTTTCCTGCAGGTTAAAAAAAGTAAAAAAATAAAAAAAATCAAAATCAACCGCAGCAGGCGGTAGGGCCAACAACCCCCGCCTCCTGCTCCCGGTGGGCCGTCGCCTAGCACGACGCTCCTCCCATCGCTCTAGTCCGCACCGGCCCACCTAGGCGGCTCCGCCAAGCACCCCCGCACCGCCTCTGACTGCCTTAACGACTCCGCGCCTCCCGGCCGCCCTCCAGGCCCCTTCCTCCTGCACGTGGTTCTGTAGCGTCGCACCCCCCATTCTCCACCGGTCGTGCCCCCCTCCGCGCGCGCCAGCCGTCGTGCGAGGGGCCGCCTGCGTCGTCCCCGACATCCCGCAGATCCGCCCGCTCCTGTTCTCGGCGCACCCTGTGACGCCACTCCACCATCCCCGACATCCCGCTTACGGGCAGACCTCCAAACCCACGCAACGTCATCTTCCACCGCGCTCAACCCGCGGCTGTGCTGCACGCCCTCCGCCGAGAGCCTTCCGCCAGCACTCCGCCCCTTCCACCAGATCTCCTCTTGAGCGGCGGCGGTGGTCGGCTCCCCACTGCTTGCCCCATCTTTGTGGTTTGATACGAAGCAGCCCAAGGAACCCTAGGGCTGGGTTCAATTTTAAATAAAAAAAGATTTTTACAAATTGTGTTGAAGCTCTCCGAACTTTTCAAAATTACAAAAAGGCCCCTGTGCTCCAACATGTGTGTGGCACATGTTTAGTGGGTAATTGACACTCTTCTTCTCTCTGTTTATTTCTTGTTACATTTTGATACAAAAACTTCTCAGTAATTACATTTTCGTCTCTGTATTTACAGAACTTTAATTGCATGCTCTTTTCATAAGGAATAAATGCTATTTGGGCTCTGAAAATTTTCGAAAAAATTTTACGCTCCTGCTATGTGTCTAAACATTGAATAAATTTTTCATAGCATTTTGTTGACTTTAGATATTTTTAGAAAATATAAAATAGTGACTTTTTGCTTTCCTTAAATTTGAAAATTCATAAAAATTCAAAAATTCACCTAAAAATTCCAAAAAAATACTGTAGGTGTGTTTTATTATTATTATTTAATTTCTTTCCAATTTTTGTGCTTAGATCATTTATAAAACCTAAAAAATGTGAAAAATGAAAAATCTTATAAAAATTAAAAAAAATCCAGAAAAATTTAAAAAAAATACCAAAAATATTTGAAAATATATAAAACACAAAAACATTTTATCTAGACTTTTCTGTATATTTTTTACTATTCTAAAAAAAATAAAAAGAATGAGGTATGTGTGTTTTTATCCTTTACGGTTATTTTGAAAAAAATAAAAAATACTATAAATTCGAAAAAAACCACTAAATTATTTTAGAAATTTGACTACTGAGTTTTTAAAAATGTGCTCCTTATGTTCGACCCTAGTTTCTATACTAGGTAAATAGAATAGCGAAACCCCTTACATTTGATTCTCATTGATTTATCTTTTATTAAGAACTTTAAAACAAGATTTTCTCGTTGACCGATTTGAGTGGTTGAGAACGACAACAACTTTGAAATTATTTTTCCCATCTTAATCGCATCAAAATTTGTGTCAACAGAATCCGTGTCAACAGAATTTTTCCCATCTTAATCGCATCAACGAAGGAGGAGGAGCATGATGAATCCATGATTCATCGCCTTTATTCTTTTATTTTAGCTTCATTTCCATAGTCAAACACCTGTAAATACCACTAATTGCATGAATTTACCATTTTGCATGCATTTGTTAAATATGCATTTTTAACACTTTGTGTACATAAATAAAAGAATAAAGAAGAAAAGAAAAAAAAAGATAAATAAAGGATGAATTTATGTAATAAATACAGACTGATGCGAACCCCGAGAGAAGGTCAAGACTTGACCTGATCGACCAGGAATAAAGTAAGGGGAGATAGGTATATAATCCAAAAATCCAAAAATATTTTGTAAATATTTTTCCTGTATATTTGTACAAAACTTATTTTTATTTATGCATATATTGACATCAAATTAAATATTTTTGTAAACGAAAGTTGCAAATAAAAATGTATTGTAAATAATATAATGTACATATTACAAATAATCACAATCTAAAAAAGCCGCAAAGCGATAATTGAAACACCAATTCCGATTCCATATAAGCTCAAATTGAATCAAAATCATCCATTATACTCTAAATTAAATTATCTTCCAAATGGCTATGGTTTCATAATTTTTGGAGTTACGGTTAAAAAGTCGGTTTTCTAGGGTTTTTTGTGCAGTTTCACCACTTACATATTTGTATAATTATTCATATTTATTTTTAATATACATAATTATAAATATTATTTTCATTAAAAATAAAAAATGTAAATAAAAAAAATTAAAAAAATTATATAAAAATTATTTCCTTATTTGTACATATGTATATTGTATCATATGTTTATAATATTTGTATACAACTAATTTCTTTATATAAAAACTACGAGAAAAATAAATATCTACCATTAATTAATTAATTTAATTACGAAATTTTTATTTAATTATTTGATTTATTTGATTTAAAGAACTTACCATGTATATATAATTTTATTCCATACCTTTAATGGCCACTATTAAGGTGGCTAATTAATTTTTGGAAATTGTTTAATTTATTTAATTTGTTTAATTATGAAATTCATAATTAATTATTTATTTTAATTATTTTATTAATTAACCAATAAAAACATTTTTCTTTTGTACATTCCTTCCTTTTTATTTTTTCTTCTCTTTTTAATGGGCTCCTCCTCCTTTCATTCTTTGATCAATATTTGGTAGAGAGGAGCCCGATCTCTGAGAGCTTTCTTGTTGAAGAAGGGTGCCCAGTCTCCGAGTCGTCCGGTGACAGCACGTCGGCCCTCGTCGAGGCCATCACGACATTTATGAACCCTAAGGAGAGATCCATTTTTCATTTCCCATCGTTTTTCTTAGATAAATCATAGTTTTATTTTCTGCTTAGACATGATCAATTTTTAGTTCTTAAAATCACAAAAAAAAAGTCTGTGACATTTTTTTGATCCGACAAATTATCATCTCATCTCATGATCTCTCCATTTTTACTTTGTATCTCACACGATCTTCCACCTCCGGTCACGCTCGGTGACCGGAGATACGGATCTCTCTTCCATATCACCAGATCCGCCCATTCACATCCTCTTTTCTTTATAAATAAAATAGATAAAATAACAAACAGAAAAATATAATTGTTTTCTTGTTTCTATAACATCATTTTTGCAGGAAAATCTAAAAAATATATATATTAAATTTTAAAAAAACATTTTTACTTCTGTTTATTTTCCCTGTTTAAAAATATATAAAAAACAAAAACAAAAAAAAACAAGAAAATATTTTACCGTAGGCAGCAGGTCGCCACCCCCGCACCTCGCAGATCGGTCGCCCGAAGCCCGCGCGGCCCTCCGTCAGGCCAGCGTCCACCCGCCTGGTCGCGTCGCCCGGCCCGCGGTCACCTCCCACGACCGCGTCTTCCGACTGCTCCGCCCTCCGCCGGGGGCGGATCCCCTCCAGCCTCCAGATCCGCTCCTCCCCCCCCGCCATGCCCCTCCGCCATCCAACCCGTGGAGTGCGGCGCCGTCCAACCCCCCCCCCCCCACTCACGGACTCCCGGCCTTCCGCCCGCCCGTGGTCTGCTCCGTCGTGAACTCCGACGCGTACGCCCTCTCCCGATCCTCCTGTGCGCGGCCTACCGCACCTATGTGCACTCCAGCCACCATGCGGTGATCTTCCTTTGCAGTTCCGCGTGACACTGCCGATGCGCCGATCCCGCTCCTCCTTTTCGCGGCCCCACCGTCTCCCCAAGCCGCATGGGCAGCGACACTCGCCCCCTTTGGCTCATCTTGAAAACGAAGGCATAGCCCTTGGGGTTTTTAATAAAATATTGTAAAAATTACGCTGAAGCCCTCCGAACCTTTTAAAATTGCAAAACACCCCTGTGCTCTAGAAGGTCATGTGCATGGCATATGTTTAGTGGGTAATTTACATCTTCTGTCTACATTTTTATTTTTTTATATATTCATGCAGAAACTTTAATTATCTAAGTTTAGTCCCTGTGTTGCAGACTTTTATTTTGCATGTGCTTTTCATCAGAATAAATGTTTTTATGGTTCGAAAAATTCTCAAAAAGATTTTGCGTGTTCCTGTTAAAGTTTCTCTCAATTTTTCATCAATTTTTATTGTCATTTGATATATTTAAAAATAAAAAACAATGACTTTTTTCCTGCTCGAAATTAAGAAAATCATACAAATTCGAAAAATTGCCAAAAAAAATTTTATAGGTGTATTTTAGTGTCTTTTAATTTCTATCCAATTTTTATGCTTAGATCATCTATAAAAATAAAAAATGCGAAAAACTAAAAATCTTAAAAAATGTATAAAATTCTAAAAAAATCCAAAAAATCTGATTTCAGTCTCTATTTGAAGATATGTCTTTGTAGTTTTACATAAAAATAATTTCCAGGAGTATTGGGAACCTAAAGTATTTTTAAGTTCCAAAATACTCTTGGATGCGCACTGCTTTCTTTATTTGCCACTGTTTTATTTTTATAAAATCACAAAAAATCAGAAAAATTTGAAAAAAAATATCAAATATATTTTAAAATATATAAAACATAAAAAGATTTTCTCTAGACTTTTCTATATATTTTTTACTATTCTGAAAAATACAAAAAGTGTGTTTGTGCGCACTTTTTATTCCTTTGTGCTTGTTTTGAAAAACTAAAAAAATCAAAAACCACTAAAAATTCTTTTAGAAACTTGACTACATAGTTTTTTAAATCGTGCTCCTTGTGTTCGACCCTGGTCGCTATACCACGTAAATAGAATAGCGAAATCGCTTACATTTGCTTTGATTGATTTATTTTTCATTAAGTGGTTAAAAACAAATGTCTTTTTCGTTGACATCGCTTGGTGATTCGGGTCACAACGACCCTTGTTTATTTCATACTTAACCCAAGTTGTCAGGCATGTCATCATAATGGCGTCGTTGCTGGGGAGCACGACTTTGTAGTCATTTTTCATTTTTGATCAATTGTGTCTCTAAATATTATAACTGTTTTCTGACCATTGTTTGCTTTGATTTTTGTGCGAGGAACCGCTTGGAGTGTCTTTGGATTTCTTTTTGGAGAACTTGTGCATGAGGAAGAGCAGAAGAAGAGAAGAAGATATTCTTGATATTTTAGAGAACATTTTGTCAATAATTGTAATAATTTAGAACTGTGGACTTGTGGACTTGGACATTTTTCGGGGTTTGTTTCGTCAAGTACCGGTGCACTTGGGGGACCTCACCGCTATTTTCGTGTTTTTGATTTCATCGCCATAACTCGCTATTTGATTCTCGCAGTTTTAGTCCCTAGACGTAGGATTTTTTGTTGATTGTGACGTAAATAGATAAGGCTCAATGCCTAATAGATTATATGTTCCTATAAAACGTAATTGGACCTTGCTAAAAATTAAAATTAAAAAGTTAACTTAATCGTTTGAGAGGCCACGTGCCGCTAGAGGTCGTACACAACGCATGCAGGATCCATTGTGGAGGACACCGATCGACATCTGAGACCGGACTCAGGCCTCTCTCTCTGATTAGTTAGCTATATGTTCTTCACGATCAATAGAAGCTGCTCGTGGAAGGTCAATTTCCTCGTGCATCATATAGTTAGTTTACTTTCTGTATTTAGTTAGTTTACTTTCTCTCTGACTAGTTAGCTATATGTTTATGCACGGATCATATTGCATGTAGAGTGCTAGAGCAAGGTATGCATTTCTATCTCGGCATGCATCATTGTGTTTGACCGCGCATCGGCTTTTTCGACTTCCTCCCCCTGTTTTTGGATTCAAAATAATCAAAGGAAATCAAAAAATTCATTAGGCGTTGTTTATTTTTTGAAAAAAATTTAAAAAAGTGAAAACAATAAAATTTGGGACTGCTAATGTAAACTTGACCCTAAAACTCACCTCATCTAAAAATATTTGTTTTGGGGAGAGTCACCCACTCATTGTTTGGTTTGCTTGAGCGAGAGAGTGACCCTCACACTAGGCTAGAGCCACACCTGAACTTCTGTTAGACTACTGGTCTTGGAGTTAGGTGTTCTACAGTGGTGATCTCTACGATAACCGGTAAAGCGGATCGTGACGTCCTTAACAGAGCGAGTTAATCGGGTAGCCGGTAAATGGTCCACAACTTGTACTGGCTTGGAAAGATATAGCTTTGGGATTGGGCCAATCTCTTCGGAGAATCGAGTTCCTAACAGCTCGCTTAATAGCTCTGCAAGACTGATTTATCAGCTAAACTAAAACTGATAAGATAAACGACCGATCCTTTACGGTCATCAGGTTTTGTTGAGTAGGTGAATTGGGGGTTTGAGTTCTCATCTTGTTTGCTTACCAGATCTCATCCATACTCATCCCCACATCACGATGATGGGCAGGAGATCCCTTAGGCTGCCTCTGGCAGCACCGCTCTTGAGCACTCCTCCCTACTCATCTAGGGTTGTTTCGGAGAGCCCAGACCCGCTTTCTAAACCTGAGTTCACTACCACCCTATCCCCCTCGACCACTCTTCTTCCACCAGTCCTGAGATACCTAAGCAGAGGCCAACACATATTTATGTTCACTTGACGACACCTAAGTCAGGGTCTTTTGCCTTTACCGGGACCCACAAGATGGCCAGCACTGATGGACGAACCGAAGGATAACCCCAAAGTTCTACTTTTGTTCTAGATCAGGCTGCCATCAACAACACCTTGTTAGCCTCCCTAGAGACGATGCAACAACAGATTCGGGATCAGGGAGCATTCATGGAAGAGGTCCGTCACGAATTAGCACAGATGCGAGCCGACAGAGGAAAACCTCACCGAGCAAGTAGTGGAGAGATTCTAGAGTTTGGAAGAGGATCAGACGGGCACCCGGAGGATCAGCTAGAGCCAGCTAGACAACCACGACTGATGAGGCATTTGCACAACCCTGCTGCAACTCTCACTCATCGATGTAGTCAGCTCCCTGAGATTCTGGGCGATTTCAAGCTCCCCCCCCCATACCATTCAGCTTTTGCCCAAGTTACATGGGCTAGCCACCGAGGAGAAGCATCTTCACCTGCAGGAGTTCGAGATGATCTACAACACAGTCCACGACAGATACGTGGATGAGGACACTATCAAGATGATAGCATTTCATTTCTCCTTGGTCGACAGAGCTGCCGATTGGCTGAAGCATTTAGGGAGATATGGTACCACTTGGGAGCAGCTCCGGACCGAGTATTTGAACAAGTACTATCCACTCGGCTGGACCAATGCAGAACGAGCTCTGATAAACAACTTCTCCATGATCCCAAATGAGCAGTTTAATGAGGTGTGGGATCGATTTCATGAGCTCATCGACCGGTGTCAACACCATGACGTATCCAAGCCCAATCTTGTCCAGAGCTTCTTTTGTGGGTTGACACTAGAGCTGTAGGGGCTTGTCAATGCTTCTTGTGGGGGTTCCTACTTCGCCAAGGACGAAGAGCAGGTCTGGGCCATCTATGAGGAGATGGATGAAAACTACACAGTGATGTCCCAGACTAGGCTCTACGCTCAGGGGAAGCTCTCACCCCAGGTCGTGTCCTATCAGAGGATAACACGGGTTGATGAAGGTCCTCCCATTTCTTCTTCAACAGCAGCAGCACATGCAGAATCTTCAACCGCTGACATGGGTATTATCAATGAGAAGTTGGACCGCATCGAGATAATAGAGAAGAAGCAGTGCCAGGGCATGACACAGATAGATCAATTGGCACGGACTCTTAGTGACCTGAAGACCCACATCTTGTGTCTCTAGGAGGAAAGAGCGGCTTCTCAGCCTCGTCCCAGGTCACGATCTAATCCCAATAGCAATAGATCTTCCCAGCACTCTGCCTAGTACCGCTAGGTTCACCACATTCAGGAAGAGCCGGTACAGCAGTTGCAGCAGCACTACTCTCAGCCACCACCATCTCAGGACACTCGGATGGTGGTGTATCAGTTGGATCAGCCACTGGCAGTTCTTCTCCCTTTCTAGTATGAGCAGGAGCCGTTGATGGAAGTCAACAGGATTTGGTATGATTGGCAGCAGCCCGGGATCCGTCGAGATCATCCTAGATTCAGGTGGTCTACCGGAGGCACCTCGTCCCAGCAGTAGCCTCCAGCTCAAGGTGGACAGAGCAGCTAGCAGCAGCAGCAGCCCCATTACTCCCAGCCACAGCAACACTTCCAGCAGGGTCCTCGTCCTTACCATCAGGGACAGCAGTGGAGGCAGCAGCAGTAGCCTCAGCAGTATTCTCAGCCTCCTCCTCATTTCCAGCGAGGCAACCCATCTGTTTCTTATGCACATGTTTATAAGAACCCATCCCTTGATGACCTCGCCCGCTTACTCACTGACCAGCAGGCATCCTTCCGACGAGAGATGGATGAGTTCCGGCAGGAAATGAGGGAGATAATCAAAGGTAAAGCAGCCATACCCCCTCAGATTGAACCTAATTCGAACAATCTGAAGAGGAAATCTAAGCAGGTACAGTTTACAGAGACCAACACTCCTAGTGATATTTTGAATGATATTTCCTCCTCCATATTTGTTGCTGATTTTGTAATACTTAGGAAAAGTAGGATGCCAGCCGGCAGTGCCTCGTCTGAGCTACAACCTCATGATGATTCCAGAGCGTCAGACGAGGAGGATAGCGGTGCTGATGTCGCTAATGATGTTGATGATGGTGGTGTTGATGCCACCAAGGATGATGATCCAACCGACGGTACTGAGGCCGTCATTTCTCCTGATGCAGTTGATGGTACTGAAGCCACCAAACTACCAGATGCTAAGCCAGAGCGTGGTGCTAATGCCGCGAAGACAAACGCCATGGGTGGTACTGATGCCACCAGTTCAATTCCAGTTGTGTTTCCTCATGTCTTTGTATCTAAGGATAATATCAAAAATAACAAAAAAATGAATAAAGGAAAGGTTTCTTCATCTAGTCCGAGTCCATATGTATTGCATGATTATCCTTATATGGGCTCCATTCCTTCTCAGCAGTAGGAACCTCTTCCTGACCCTCTATTTGAGGAGGGTCCAGCTATCCCCTTCCTTCAAGCACTCCGCTTAGGGAAGGGGAAGAAAACTGAAAATACAAAAAATCACTGCAATTAGAGTTCAGCTAGGAGATGATTGACGGATTCTATATCCAGCTGACTCTACAGGAGGCACTAGGGCACATCCCTCTCTTCCAGAAGCACTTGAGAGAGAAGACCACTATACATAGGAAGAAGAGGAATCATAATGCAAAAATCTATGTGTTTACACGTGTCACTTGCTCCGCTATACAGAACCAATTGCCAGCCAAGAGACCTGATGTAGGAGCTCCATATGTCAGATGCCACATTCATGAGCAGCAGTTTAATCGTACCCTATTAGACAGCGGTTCTTCAATTAACCTTCTCCTGGTTGCCTTACTTGATCGATTCAAGTTTGGCCCTCTCAGACAGAGCAGGACTATCCTTCAGTTTGCTGATAGATCTGTAAAGAGGCCGAAGGGGTTACTTAAGGGCGTTGTCTTCATAATTCAGGGCCTGAAAATCCCTGTGGACTCTGTTGTATTGGACATGGAGATCCCTGAACGTGTGAACGATGCCCCCATTATTTTAGGAAGACCTTTCTTGGCAACAGCCAAGGCAGTGTCCGACCATGATAGTGGGAAGGTATACTTTTGCGTCGAGGGAGAAAGTGTACAAATAGAGACGATCGAGGAGAGCAGAGCTAAAGATTCAGAGTGCTCAGATCAGATGACCGACTCAGAGCAGTCGACAGATGTAGAGCTAGACATCCACCATGAGTGTGACTTTGTGATTACAGATGATGAAGCAGTTTGGGCAGATCCCGCATCACGAGCTCTTTCCACATCTTCAGACAGTGTAGATTCACATATCATGGTAGATGAGAGTTCGGAGAGCACACTCATGGCATAGGATACAGTAGAGGCTATTTGTCATGATCAGGATAGCGAAGACGATCTTATCTCATGCGCTTCAGATTCATATTCTTCAGACAAACCGAATTTGACTAGCAGGAGTTCGATGAATATTTACCGTGTCTAGTGCCTATAGAGCTGACAACTAGGGCGGAGAGTGAGCCAGGTCCATTGACAGATATACCAGAAGATCCATCTTCGTCTGATTTACCATTGCAACGAGAGTTCTCACACACAGATCTAATAGCATTCACTCAGTCCAGAAGCCAGATTTACCAGCTCCCACTTGCCCATAATTGAAGACCTTACCGCAAAGATGAAGTATTGATTCCTTGTAGGTGAGCCAGAAATATTCCCAGTCATTATCTCAACAGATTTGACTGAAGACCAAGAATCTCGTTTGATGGAGGTTCTTGAAAGCAATCGCAAGTCAATAGGATGGAGTGTAGCTGATCTCCAGGGGATAAGTCCGGCCCTGTGCTCCCACCACATTTACCTCGAAGAAGACGCCAAGCCCTCGCGTGAGTTCCAGTGACGGCTGAACCCGAATCTTCGAGAAGTGGTCATGAAGGAAATATCTAAGTGGTGGAGCGTCGATTTTATCTACCCCATCTTCGACTCCATCTGGGTTAGTCCATTGCATGTGGTACCCAAGAAGATGGGTATCACCACAGTTGTGAACGAGTTTGGAGAGGAGATAGCTACCCGAGTACCCACGTCTTGGAGGGTTTGTGTGGACTACAGATGATTGAATCATGCCACCAAGAAAGACCACTTCCCGCTACCATTCATAGATCAGATCATTGAGAGATTAGCTGGAAAGGGTTATTACTGCTTTCTGGATGGGTATTTGGGATACAACCAGTGTCCATAGCGCCCGAAGACCAAGAGAAAACAACTTTCACCTGTCTGTTTGGGACGTATGCTTTTAGACGGATGCCCTTTGCATTATGTAATGCTCCGATTACATTCCAAATGTGCATGTTCTCTATTTTCTCGGACATGGTTGGTTAATTTTTAGAGGTCTTCATGGATGACTTCTCGGTCTACGGTGATAGTTTTGATGCATGTCTTGATTACCTAGACCGAGTACTTCAATGCTGCATTGAGGTCAACTTAGTCTTATCTTGGGAGAAGAGTCACTTCATGGTGACTCAGGAGACGGTCCTTGGCCACATCATCTCCAACAAGGGCATGGAGGTCGACCTGACCAAGGTGGATATCATCAAGAAACTCAATCCACCGTTCAATTTACGACAGTTGCGGTCTTTTCTGGGGCATGTCAGTTTCTACCGACGGCCTACAAGATTTCAGCATGATTGCCCAACCGCTCACGGATTTGTTGACAAAAGACACCGAGTTCCTTGTTGATGATAAGTGTCTTGAATCATTTGAGACTCTCAAGAATCTAGTTGTTGAGGCTCTTGTCCTTCAACTGCCGGATTGGTCTCTCCTATTCGAGATCATGACGGATGCTTCTGATTTTGCTGTAGGGGATATGCTGGGACAGAGTAGGGATGGGGTGTCTTCTGCCATTCACTACGCTAGACAAACAGTGGATGTCACTCAGCGGAATTACACGGTCACAACGAAGGAGATGCTAGCTATAGTCTTTGCCTTGGATAAGTTTCGATCTTACATTCTTGGATCTAAAGTGACTATTTATACTGATCACACTGCCATCTGATACTTGATGGCAAAGAAGGATGCCAAATCCAGATTGACAAGATAGATCCTTCTACTCTAGGAATTTGACATAGAGATTAAGGATAAACCTAGAGTCTGGCGGATCACCTCTCCTGTCTAGAGAACCTTGAGGATTTGGGTCAAATGACACCTATTACTGAGACATTCCCAGATGAAGCGATCCTAGCGATCACCTCACTTCCATGGTATGCCGATATTGTGAACTATCTTATCATGAACAAAGTTTCACAATATTGGCCCAAACAGCGACTTGAGACCTTTCTTGCGAAGGCCAAGTCGTACCATTGTGAAATTTCCACTCTTTATTATGAAGGAGGGGATAGCATCTGGATACGGTGTATTCCTCAAGAAGAGAAGCATAGCGTCCTCACCTATTGCCACAAGATTGAGGTAGGAGAACATCATTCTGAGAGACGGAAATCATAGAAGATGCTTCAATCCGATCTTTGGTGTCCTGCCCTCTTCAAGGATTCAGATGAATTCCTGAAGAGATGTACTGATTGTTAGAAAATGGGCACTTGTGGAAAGAGAGATATGATGCCGATGCAACCCATTCACTTCTGTAAGGTCTTTGACGCATGGGGCATCAATTTCATGAGCCCATTTCCTAAGAGTCAGGGATTTGAGTATATCTTACTTGTTGTAGATTATGTGAGTCCTTGGGTTGAGGCCATCCCCGCCCGAACCACAGATGCTAATACTATTTGAAAATTCTTGAGGAAAAATATCATTTCACAGTTCAGGGTACCTAAAGTTTTGATATCAGACCAGGGGACTCATTTTATCAACGATAAGGTAAGGGCCCTTGCTAACGAGTTTAGCATAGAGACGAACGGTCTTGCTAAGGTTTCCAACAGGGAGATTAAGATTATATTGCAGAAGGTAGTCCGCCTAGATCGAAAGGATTAGTCACAACTTTTGGACTCGGTCTTGTGAGCATATCAGACATCCTTTAAGACTCCATTGGGTACATCTCCATTCCGACTCGTTTATGGCAAGCCATGCCACTTACCAGTTAAGCTGAAGCATAAGTCACTATCTGCGACTCAGATATGTTTCGATCCAAAGAGTGTAGGAGATCAGAGAAAGGCAGAATTAGAAGCCCTGTAGGAATTTAGAGATACAGCCTTTTCGATTAGCCTACAGTATAAGGAGCGAGTGAAATGTGGCATGATTCCCATATCAGCCATAAGCAATTTGAGCCGAACCAGAAAGTACGGTTATTCGATGCGACGCTAAAACTATTTCCAGGGAAGTTGCAGAGTAAGTGGAAGGGAACATACTTGGTCCGGAAGGTGCATGACAATGGCAACATTGATATATCTGAGATGTCATCCGAGTCTACCTTCTGAGTTAACGGTCAGCGCCTGAAGCCATATCTAGATCATGATCCACCGACAGTCGATGTTGCCCCTATTCATTTTGTATGAGATGTGGTTTTTGACTCACATCATTTGCATCTCATGCATGATTATCACTTCCTCCCGCAGTTGTATAGATCCAGATGTCCATATCGCACAGTATTTTGTCTGAACACCCCATCTCCATCTCATGATTATGTTATACTTAGGGTGTACTTTACACTAAGTATAGGGGGTGTCAGACTTGTGATTATTCTTTTGATTCTTTTTATCCCTATTTTGTTGCCTATACTTAGGGTTATTTTACCCTAAGTATAGGGGAGGTAGAGTCTGTACATTCTACTCCTCGGTTTTCTCCTTGTGTACAGTCTTCTATACTTAGGATTACTTGATCCTAAGTATAGGGGGATCACCAACTCCTAATTATTATATTCTTTTATTTATCATTGTAGTATAATATTCTTTTCACTTCCCAATACTTAGCACGAGTTATGTCTTCCTTTGCAGCTCTTTGATCACTATGAGGATATAGTTTGAGCTAAGTATAGGGGGTGTCGTATATATTGTATATATACTTCAGCCATAACTCTTACTTGCATATCTTTAATATGGCTAAAATACTATATAAAATACTGTATAAATACTTGTATAAAAACTAAAATAACTAGTAAAAGATGCATATATTTCCTCAAAATTTTTTTTGTATATACTGATTAATAAATCAGGTTAAAATATTTTGAAAGTAGTTTGAAAATCTATTTGAAAAACCTTTTGAAAATTATTTGAAAAATGTTTGAAAAATATTTTTAACCTTTGTAAAAATACTGTGGCTTGTAAAATTTTTTCTTTTTATGAAATAAAATTATTTTGTAAAAACTATTTGCAAATGTTTTTGAAAATGGTTGAAAAATTATTTTGAAAAATCTATATATACTGTTTGAAAAATGTTTGCAAAATAGTTTTCAAATGTGTGTAAATGTTTGTAAAATTGTGTGAAAAAAATTTTTTGGACTATTTTTTTCAAAACTATTTGTAAAATTATTTTCAAATAAATTTGAGGAATATATGCATCACACAAAAAAAATCAAACTTTATGTAAATACATATTACTCAAGTTGTAAATCCTCTCATCTTATTCTTGTCGAAAATTAACTCACCCCTGTGTAAATATGTGTATCTCACCCCTAACCCTTATTAAAAAAAAGGGTAAATTACATAAAAGGAACTGGTCTTTTCATGGATTCCCAAATCAGGGACTGTTTTTTTGATTGTAACAAACAGGGGACTCGTCTTTGACTTAACGGTGAAATCTCCAACGACGTTAATGGGTTGCCCATTTTGTGCTGAAGTTGGACGAGTATGCCCCTTTATCTTGTTTTGTACCGTCTTTAAGTTATATTGCCAGCAGTGCATGGTAACTTTCCTATAAATCTGTATGAATCATATCCTAATCTTTTCTGCAGCAAAGAACTTCGGAGTTACTGAATTCATCAATTCAAAGTATCACGACAAGCCCGTTCAGCAGGTTATTATTGACGCCACAGATGGTGGTGTTGATTACAATTTTGAGTGCATTGGAAATGTTTGTGTGCTGAGTGCTGCATTAGAATGTTGTCATAAGGTGAGACTGATTTGATCTTTCTCTAGCATCCATAAAAGACGCCAATTTTATTGTTTTCCCAATCTTGGCTATTTCGAGTTTATATTAAAATAATTAAACATGAAGACGTATTTTTCCTCTGGTTCTCTGTGGTACATTTTGACACATTTTTTAGTGAAGTGCATCTATGATTTCCCATTTGCCGTACACGATCGCACCCATTTCATACTCCATTCCCGGATCTGTGCACGGGTCTACCCATTTCATACCCCCATTTTACTTCCCGTATCAAGCCCCCATATCAAACCCTAAATTTTGAACCCAAAAACAGGGACGTCCATATCGGAAGTTCAAACTATAGTTTTTTACCTGAATCGTCGATGGGGGGTGGAGGACCTTCAATGGGAACGGCTGCTGAACTCCTCGCTTTGTCGTCGAAGGGTCGGGCGGAGTATCCTGAGCAAAGCTGTCAAGGAGGGAGGGAGGAAGAGGAGTGTCATCCCTTCTGTGCGTGTGAGGATGATGGTCGAATGTGCCAAAACAAAATCCCTAACTGACGCGGGGGCATATTCATCCAACTTCAGCACAAAATGGGCAACCCATTGACGGCGTTGGGGACTTCACCGTTAAGCCAAAGACAAGTCCCCTGTTTGTTACAGTCGAAAAAACAGTCCCTGGTTTGGGAATCCATGAAAAGATCAGTCCCTTTTATGTAATTTATCCTTAAACAAATTGTATGTACTTGTATATATTACTAATTTTTTGTTTTAAAAAAATTATATAAAAAAATTGCATGTGCATCATTATTAAAAAATCCATAAAAAGTTCAATATTAGAAAATTGTTTCATAAAAAGATTTTGCTTTCTTTTCCTTGCATGTACATATTTTCTTGCATTTGCATGAGCATTGTTCAGGATAATTTTGACATTTAAACTGTCTGGAATAAATTTTAAGAATGGAGCTTAGTTGGACCTTAATCCACTTAATTTCAGAGGAACCTTATAAGAATTGGAGTTAACACTTTTCAGGACCTAGTGACTTAATTCTTTGAGTCCATAAGACTATGTTCACATGTCATCTTGATAAGTATAAGTAGAATATTTAACAACACACGCATGATTCTTTCAAATCGTGGGTTACCTTGGACAAAGCAGTCTACACGTAGCTCTTCATGGAGGAGGTGGTGAGGGGAAGAATCTTTTGGCTTGGGGTAGCATACGAGGGTAGTACATCTAGGCGGAACCTCTTGCCTCCTCTAGGGAGGGAGGTGCGTCTCAACCTGGTTTGGTGATGTTGAGGTCTAAAGACAGGATGTTGTAGGGTTGCAATAATGCTTCAAAAGAGTGATAGTCTACTAGCTCAAGAGGAAAAACTCCTTATATACATGTTGCACCTTATATATTGTCAAAAAAAGAAAAAAAATAAAAAAATGCAAAATCTCCAAAAGTGGACAGGTCTGGTAGAAAAGTAAAATGCATGTCGGAGTGTATATACAAGTGGCAAAAAAAGAATAAGAGCTTCAAAGTCAAATGTTTGTAAGCTTGCAGCGGATGACATGGCTACACTGGTCATGCATCCAAGGATAGGTAACTACACTGGTTACCGTCCATTCTCTTCTCCATCCCCTCTTCTTGAGCTGGTTGTACTTGAACTTAGAAGGGAATATCTCCGCTCCTCGAGGAAAGAGTTGCCAAACCGGGGGATTAGAGTTACCTTGTTGAGAGAGGTTGTTTCTTTGATACTTTTGAGATTAGGAGCTATATTTCACTTACACCGTACAAGTAAGAATTCATAGTCATAAGAATTTGTATATGTGGACTTGTTCTGATATAACTGTTGAGGAGACCTGAATAGGAGTTTTGTGGAACTTAGAGGCTATTAGGTTTTAAATCCATTTCCCATTAAGGTTCCGACACACTAATAATCCAAAGGTCTAACAGAGCTCCATACCACATTTTTATGAAGATAAGTTTAAAAGTAAACATTATTCTAACTTCTTTCCTTTTTTCTTTCCTTTATTTTTGTTTTCACTTATTTTCCAAATAAGTGTTTGCTAAGGGACTAGCAAAGGTAAAGTATATGGGAATGATGAATCCACGATTCATCATCTTTATTCTTTTATTTTAGCTTCATTTCCATAGTCAAACACCTGTAGATACCCACTAATTGCATGAATTTACCATTTTGCATGCATTTGTTAAATATGCATTTTTAACACTTTTTGTACATAAATAAAAGAATAAAGAAGAAAAGAAAAAGGAAAGAAAAATAAAGGATGAATTTATGTAATAAATACAGACTGACCTGAACCCCGAGAGAAGGGCAAGACTTGACCTGATCGACCAGGAATAAAGTAGGGGGAGATAGGGTCTTTAATCCAAAAATATTTTGTAAATATTTTTCCTGTATATTTGTACAAAACTTATTTTTATTTGTGGATAAATTGACTTCAAATTAAATATTTTTGTAAACAAAAGGTGTAAATAAAAATGTGTTGTAAATAATAAAAATAATTATAAAATAAAATAATGTACATATTGCAAATAATCACACTCAGAAAAAGCCGCAAAGCTATAATTGAAACACCAATTCTGACTCCATACGAGCTCAAATTGAATCAAAATCACTTCCATTATACTCTAAATTAAATTATCTTTCAAATGGTTGTAGTTTCATAATTTTTGAAGTTACGGTTAAAAAGTCAGTTTTATAGGGTGTTTTGTACAGTTTCACCACTTACATATTTGTATAATTATTCATATTTATTTTTAATGTACATAATTATAAATATTATTTTCATTAAAAAATGTAAATAAAAAAATTAAAAAAATTATATAAAAATTAATTCCTTATTTGTACATATGAATATTGTATTATATGTACATAATATTTGTATACAATTAATTTCCTTATATAAAAATTACCAAATAATTAAATATATAACATTAATTAATTAATTTAGTTACGAAGTTTGTATTTAATTATTTGATTTATTTGATTTATTTGATTTAAAGAACTTACCATGTATATAGGATTTTATTCAATACCTTTAATGGCCACCATTAAGGTGGCTAGTTAATTTTTGGAAATTATTTAATTTATTTACTTTGTTTAATTCCGAAATTCGTAATTAATTAATTAATTTAATTATTTTATTAATTAAGCAATAAAAACCTTCTTTTTTGTGTATTCCTTCCTTTTTATTTTTCTTCTCTTTTTAATGGGCTCATCCTCCTTCTTTCATTCTTTGGTCAATCTTTGGTGGAGAGGAGCCCAATCTCCGAGAGCTTTCTTGTTGAAGAAGGGTGCCCAGCCACCATGCCATACGGTGACAGTGCGTCGGCCCTCGTCGCGACCATCATGACATTTCGGAACCCTGAGGTGAGATCCATTTTTCATTTCCCGTCGTTTTTCTTGGATAAATCGTAGGTTTATTTTCTACTTAGACATGATCAATTTTTAGTTCTTAAAATCACAAAAAAAAATCCGTCACATTCTTTCGATCCTACACCGAAATTATCATCTCATCTCGAGATCTTTCCATTTTTCCTTTCTATCTCACGCGATCTTCCACCTCTGGTCACGCACGTTGACTAGAGATGCAGATCTCTCTTCCATATCACAAGATCCAACCATTCACATACTCTTTTGTTTATAAATAAAATGGATAAAAAAACAAACAAACAAATATAATTGTTTTTTCATGTTTCTCTAACATTGTTTTTGCAGGAAAATCTAAAAATATATTAAAAAATTAAAAAACATTTTTATTCCTGTTTATTTTCCCTGTTTAAAAAAATATATAAGAAACAAAAACAAAATAAAAAAGACAAAAAAATATTTTGCTGCGGGCGGCAGGTCGCCACCTGCATCCCGCAGATCGGCCACCCAAAGCCGCGCGACCCTCTGCCAGGCCAACAGCCACCCTCCTGGCTGTGCCGCCTGGTCGACCCCACGACTACCTCCCACGACCGCGTCTCCCGACTGCTCTGCCCTCTGCCGCGGGCAGATCCACTCCAGCCGCCTCCAGATCCGCTTCACCCCCCCCCCCCCCACGCGGACTCCCGGCCTTCCGCACACCCACGGTCAACTCTGCCGTGACCTGCAACGCGTACGCCCCACCCGATCCTCCTGTGCGCGGTCGACTACTCCTACGCATGCTCCAGCCACTACGCGGTAACCTTCCTTTGCAGTTCCGCCTGATGCCGCCGATGCGCCCGATCCCGCTCCTCCTCCGCGCGGCGCCACCGTCTCCCCAAGTCACGTGGGCAGCGACACTCGCCCCCTTTGGCTCATCTTGAAAATGAAGGCTTAGCCCTAAGATGTTTTTAATAAAATATTGGAAAAAATTATGCTGAAGCCCTCTGAACCTTTTAAAATTGCAAAAAGATCCCTATGCTGCAGAAAGTCATGTGCATGGAACATGTTTAGTGGGTAATTTACATCTTCTGTACGTATTTTTATTTTTTTATATATTCATGGAGAAATTTTAATTATTTGCATTTTAGTCCTTGTGTTGCAGACTTTCATTTTGCATGCGTTTTTCATAAGAATAAATGCTTTATTATTCGAAAAATTCTCAAAACAGTTTATATATTCCTGATGTAGTTTCTGTCATTGTATAAATTTTTTATCAATTTTTTTGTAATTTGATATATTTAAAAAATAAAAAACAACGACTTTTTTCCTGACCTAAATTAAGAAAATCATAAAAAATCGAGAAATTGCTTAAAAATTACAAAAAAAATTCTCTAGGTGTATTTTAGTGTCTTTTATTTTATATCCAATTTTTGTGCTTAGATCATTTATAAAAGTCAAAAAAAATGCCAAAAACTAAAAATCTTAAAAAATAGTATAAAACTCTAAAAAACCCAAAAAAATCTGATTTCAGTCTCTATTTGTAGATATATCTTTATAGTTTTACATAAAAATAATTTCTAGGAGTATTTGGCATTTAAAGTATTTTTAAGTTACTAATTAATTAATTAACTAAGAAATAAATTGAGAGCATAATCCAATTAGGACTCTCATAGAGAGAGCTATGTGTCTATCTCTCAACACACGCCACTCATATTCCAAATAAAGATTGGAATTATTATTTTATTTATTAATTTTATAATACAATTATAAAAATTGATAATTTTATGAGATTAATCCTCATAGCTTATGAATCATATTCATAAATCCAAATAATAATGTAAATTCAAATTACACTAACTATTCTAATCTGAATCAAATTCACATATGTGCCTTGAAATAATTATATAAATCATGTTCACATAAATATTAATTAATTATTATGAATCATCATTCATATTAATTAATGAATCACATTTGTTAATCATATTCACAAAAATACCCCTCATACAATAACAATTATTATCTCAATATTGGCATAAAATAGTATGAGTCCTAATCCAATTAGGACTCATGAGATACAAATGCAGATACTTGGAGATAATGTCAGGGAGATCATACTATCCATGTATAGGAAATTGAAATATGAATAAATCCAATTTTAGGGTTTATACCATTTTAGGTTGAAATTGAGAAAATCTTATCAATTGAGCTCGAGTGGAACACTTTAGACTCTAAGTGAGCTCAACGAAATGCAAGCCACTCTATGTGAGCTCGAGAAAGTATCGGTAAGTTGATCCCAGCTTCCTCAACCATTTCTAATCATAGTTCAAACCATTTGGATCTTAGAAATGAGCTTAGTGAGCTTTTATATTTCCATTTCCATGATCATTTCTGTTCTCAGCATGTGGACATTAAAATATGAAATTTGAATAGGAAACTAGATTCAGATGAATTGTGATTTAATCCAATTAAATATGAATTCATCTAGATAAATGGATCCACTAAAATCCATCATGTTTCATCACTTCCTCAGAATGGAAGTGTCATGATAAATTATCTATTATGATAGATTTAACCCTGAGTATTTCCAATACTTGCTCATCCTTCACACTGGAAGACTTTGATAAATTCGAAGTTCAAACATTAGTTGATTGTCTTCTTCATAATAAATCAATAGATTTCTCATTTGATATTTGGGTGATAATATTAACCATATACTTTCCAAAAGTATATATTAATATCTCGAATTAATGTCTTATTTCATAAACAAGACGATCATGCATGGAATTCAGTTTGACCCAAAAATAACTCGTGAGTGAACTCTGTCTCCTGGTTCATCAACTATGAACCTTTATGATTCCTTTGAGAGATCATACTACTCATATGTCATACCAACTCATCGGTATATGGACCTTGGTTAGGCTACCAACCTATCGGTCTGTCAAATGTGCATATTCAGGCATATAGATGCATGCTTGTCTCAGGTCAAAGGATGTGTGCCTAATCGTGACAGTTACTATCCAGGTCTTAGTTTATCTCGACCTCATCAAGTCAACTATTTGACATGATTATTCCAACACTTCCGACTCTCCATTCCTATGCAGAGGACTTGCATCAAGAAGTTGGCTGGAAATCAACCTTTAGAGAAAGATTTCCATCTCTTTCTCGAGCTGGAGATTTTTATTGCATATCACATGTTTTGGAGTTTGTTGTGTCCTCCCAGATGCATGGTATTCAATATGTCCATGGTAAATAACCCTAATTGTACAAAGGTACCATAATAGTAAAGTGTATTCACATTCATTCATTCATTTCATTTCAGATGGACATTATAAAACAATAACTTTTATTGCATTAATGGATCGCCAAGGGCTTATGATCCAACGGTCTCCCACTATACTTAGAGACATTCACGTACAACTCTCAACCTCATTTTCATCACATGTTGGTCGAAGACCTTTTGAGTCAATGGCTTGGTTAGCAAACTAGCAATATTGTTGGCAGAGGCAACTTTGATGATCGTGATATCACCACACTTCTAGATATCTCAGATGTTGTGATATTTCCTCCCCATGTGTTTACTTCTTTGATTCCACCGGGGTTCCTTCGCTTGTGTTATGGCACCCGTGTTATCGTAGAGTAAAGGGATGGGAGATTTTGACGAGGAAACTATGTATTTTCTAAGATGAACTTGCACAACCACACCGCCTCTTTAGTAGCATTTGATGTGACTATGTATTATGCTTTGGTTATTGAATTAGCCGTGGTGTCTTGCTTCCTGCTTCTCCAGCTCACAGCACCATTGATTAATATGAATAAGAAACCCGAGGTTGACTTCCTATCGTCAACATTTGATTGGAAGTCCAAGTCAGTGTACCGTAATACTAGGATATCATTATATTGATAAACTAAGATGTAGTCTCGAGTTCTTGTTAGGTACTTGAAGATGCTTTTCACTGCAGTCTAGTGTTTCTCTCCATAACAAGATTGATTATGTCTTACCACTCCCACTTCTTGGTAGATATCTAGTCTTGTACACATCATGGCATACATCAAGCTTCCCACAACTGATGCATAAGGTCATCCGGCTATGGCTTTTTTTCCTCAACAATTTGAGGATCCATCCCTTTAGATACCATGTCTTAATGAAGGAAGCCTTTATTAGAATTATCCATATTAAATCTTTCCAAGATCTTTCTGATGTATCCTTATTATGGTAGTCTCAATACCCGCTTTTATCTATTTCTGAACAGCTTTAGACCCAAGATATAAGAGGCTTCTCTGAGATATTTCATCTCAAAGGAATTGGACAATCAGATCTTTACACTAGTCATCATCCATGTATAATTACCAATGATAAGGATGTCATCTGCATAAAACACAATGAACATGATTGCACTCCCACTAAGCTTATTGTACACACATGGCTCATCTGGAATCTGCATGAAATCATAACTCTTTATGGTTTCAATGAATTAGATGTTCCAACTATAAGAAACAAGTGCGATTCCATAGATGGATTTCTTTAGCTTGCACACTTTTTCTTCCTCAGTTATGAAGTCCTATGGTTGCTCCATATAGATATACTCTTCAAGGTATCCATTAATAAAAGAGCTTTTGACATCCATCTGCTAGATGTATTTATCCAGATGTACAGCTATAACAAGCAATGCCCTGATGGATTTAAGCATGACCACAAGAGAGGACGTCTCACCGTAATCGATGCCTTCTCTATGTGTGTAACCATTGGCTACGAATTGTGCTTTAAAGCTCTCTACCTTCCCATCGGGTCCCCTTTTCTCTTGAAGATCCATTTTCACCCAATGGGTTTGACCCCTTTAGGTAGATCTTCGAGGGTCCATACACCAATCTTGTGCATGGAATTTGTCTGACTTTATTGCTTGCATTCAGCTATCCATGTTATGATCACACAAAGCTTCATCATCAGAATCTTCTGATACATGGAATCAGTACCCTCCAGGTTGTCTTACAACTCTAGAACTCTTTTTGAGAGGCACAGTTGTGTCACTTTCAATTATCTCTTCAGGTTTTGGATTAGGAACATCATCGGTCTCACTAGATTCTGTTAGTTCCTTAATTTCATTATTATCTTGACTTCTAAGGAATTCATCTTCCAGAAACTTGACATCTCTAGAAACAAATACCTTTTGTGTTTCAAGATCATAAAGTTGGAATCCAAAACCGTTCTTTACGTATCCCATGAAGTAGCACTCTCTAGTACGAGATTCTAGCTTGATTTTACCCACATTTTGAGCTTGGACCAAACAACCCCAAATCTTCAAGTGTCGTACACTCGGCTTGGTACCATACCAATTATCATGAGAGGTTTTAGGTATAGATTTAGATGGAATCTTGTTTAGGACATAAGCTATAGTCTCTACTACATGTACCGAAAACTTAGAGGTAAGTTTGCTTTACTCATCAGTGATATCATCATGTCCAACATGATTTTGTTACATCTCTTTGCAACTCTATCGAGTTTAGGAGTATCTGGAGGAGTGAGATTTGAAATATTTCCTCTCTCCTTAAATTATCTTTGAATTCATCTAAGAGGTATTCGCCACCCTGCTTAGATCGAATCCATTTTATCTTCTTTCCTATTTGGTTCTCAACCAAAGCCATGAACTCTTTGAACTTTTTGAAGGTTCCCTTTTGTGTTATAATAAGAAGACAAAACCATAGTGTGAATGGTCATCAATAAAGGTCACATAATATTGATGTCCAATTTGAGTCGTAGTACGAAAGGGATCACATACATCAGTATGTATTTGGTCCAATATACCTTTGAATCATTCATCTTTCTTAGTGAAGTGTACCCAGGATATTTTCCAATGAATGCAATGTTCGTAGGTTGGTAAATCATAGACTTCTAGGAAATCCAGAGGTTTGTCCTTACAAGTCTATTGATCCTATCAATAGACACATGTCCAAGTCTTTGATACCAAATCATAGTTAAATTATCTACATCATCTCTTGATCGTTTAGGGGTTTCATTATTCATAGTGGTGTTAATATTCATGACACATTCATGCATGTTAAATTCATAGATTCCACATGTTGTTAGAGAACCATCTTAGATTCCACATGTTGTTAGAGAACCATCTGTTATAAAATTACCATAATTATTTATGATAAGTTTATTACATAAAAGGAAAGTATATCCACGTCTAACTAGCTTAGATATGGATAGTAAGTTCCTTTTAGCATCCAGAACATAGAGACAATCTTTAATATCAAGGACCCTTCCACTAGATAATGATAGTCCACAGGTTCCAATGGTAATCGCTGCAACAGTTACATCGAATCCCATCTGGATGACTGTCTTCCTGTCATCAAGTCCAATATCTTGAAATATATGCAACTGATTACATACATGAATAGAAGCACCAGAATCAACAACCCAACTTCATTATCGTTCTACGAGTAACTTGGCTTTAATTATGGATGTAGATTTTTCTTATCTGCTAGAGGTATACCTTGGTCATTCTCTAAGGACTTTAGGTATTCTGGATTGTTAATATTATAGAATCATGTCTTATTGCAGTGATGGTAGATATCCATCTCCATGGATATTAGATGTGTTGAATCATTAGATGATTGGTCAATTGTTTCACCTTCCTTCTATTGGATTGGACCCTTCCGAGATCCGTGCTTCCTAGCGCGCTTCCCTTTAACTTGTTAAACCATTGAAATGCTAGAGGGATATTTTTTCTTAATAATGTCCTTGGTGGAGCTTAATGTAGAAAGAGTGAGGTTCACATCTCCTTTAGATTCACGAGGGTTTCATGAGTAGATTCTATGTTTATAAATTGCTTCTAAAGAACAATAGACAATGATCCATGAATGTACCAATAAGCGAACAAATGATCCTCGTCCCACTACTTATTGAACGCACAATCATTCTTTGTCAGAGGGATGTCATACTTCATAGACGAGAGCTCATACGCTATGTTTTCTATCTCAAGTACAAGTTCCAAGTTATGGAACCAAGCCGAATAATTTGGATCAATCAATTGATTGACAATAAATAGATTGTTAAGTATGGTGAGAGACTTAATCTGAAGTTAAAGAAAAAATAGAATACACTTTAGTATCTTGAATAAGGAGATTAAATAATTTAATAATTTTAAATCAATAGTTCTCGTATTGTTTTAATTGAAATTCTTTCCCTTATAAGCTTTCAAAGCATGAGGCAGGCTAACCAGAGGCTTCACTACGAGATCTGAGTCTCCTTTCCATTTTCATTGCACTCTAATAATATGAGAAATGCAACTATAATGAAAGAAGCAGGAACTCTTTCCACCTTACAAGTCCAACTTGTATTCTCAGTACAGTCTTCAACACCCACACCCCCTGCATATATGGAGTTAGCATGTTGTCGATTAAATCAATCATCAATGAGCAAAATTTTATTTACGTTATGCACAATCCAATGCCACCTTAATAATATGGGGAACAACATTGGGGTTACTACGTGTACAATCATCTATTTAAATTATTTATTAATCATTCTAATTATTAATCTACGGTATAGTACTAGGATACATGCTTATTGTCATAGTTTTAATCCAAGTAAAACAATGGAACTTAAGCGATCCCAGCTAGGGTTTGATCCTTTTATGCACTTGATGTTACCATATAATATTATACACTCCCTTAATACAATTTATTGTTCCAATTTTAGTTGATAAAGTATGCCATGACTCTTCATGTTACCTTTCCTTGAAACGTTTCCAGCCAGGTCAGATAGATAATGTCAACATGGAGAACTTCCAATGCAAGTGCGGTCCAAGGTGTCAATTAAGTAACCCATTAGCGTATCCACACTCTAGACACCATCACTGATTCAATTCGAGACAACACAATCGATACATATTGTACTAAGGAGATTTTATCGATCTTCCGACCGTGTATGAGACCATATAATAACTCTCAAAAATTTTAGGAATTTAAAATTCTTTTTAATTTCCCAAAATATCTAGTGCAACAATCTATACACTTCTTGAATTTAAAAACTTCTTCTTAAAGTTCATAAGGTCTAGTGCAATAAGCTAGTTGAATTAAAATAATTTTAATTTCAAACGATGTCTAGAGCAACAATCTAGACAATTCATAAAATCATTCAAATCAATTTCAAAATTTATAATTGCATTCTAAACATTCAAGTACATAATTAATCAGAGAAAATATTAAATAAAAAAGATATTCTAATTTATTGCATGTTTTCAAAATAACAAACAATGATTTCAGATTAAAAGTTACAAGAACGGCCATCATATTTCAAATTTGAATACATTATACAACTTTGACTTAAAATTCATTGCGAACCTTGATATATCTAAAATATTGGGTCCAACTCCTGAAGTCTATATATCATATATATTTTCATCAATTTTGAGTTCTGCACGGCCGGAATAGTACGAGACTTTTTTGTACTTTTTGATGGATTGATTTATTACTTATTAATTATTATTTTATCATGTTATATAACTCAAAAAACAGTAGCTAAAAATTCATTTTCATTAGTGCTACGATCTTTGAATGAAATCGAAGTCAGTGGTTCCTTTAGCATCCCAATTATCTCCCAAATTTCACCATCTTTTGGTGCATTCTTTTGAGAATGAGTCTGGACCTTATATACCTCATTTATATAGCAAAATGGTCAAAACAAGAGAGAACAATAGCGACTTTGAAAGTCATCGAATCATTCTAATTGTTAAAACTATCACAAGACTATGTACCCGATAATTGGGATTCTCTAGACCACCGTTCATCAGGCTTCAACACAATCCAAATACTCCTAAACCAAGACTTTGATACAATTGAACGAAGTTATTGAAGATTCAAGAACTTGCAATACGGAAACATGGAATATTTAGCAAACTTTTTGCTTAAAATATTGTACGTTCATTGTATGAACAAGAAATTTCAGCACAACTTTTGTACTTTGCAAAACTATTAATTTAGGGAAACAATTTTCCTGATGTATTTTCTAATATTCTAATGAATATTGAGGGTTTCCTCTTTAAGCAAGAGTCTATAAAGCTAGAGAACTCCCGAATCATGTCTGATTTGCGATTGTATTTCATGTGGACATGATGACAACTCGTGTAGCTTCCCATGAATTTTGATGTCTTCTTGTTCTTGAAAGTGTCCACCCAAGTATTAGAACAAGAAGATCTCAAGGTTCTAATTTCATCTCACAAAATCGAGACCTCTTACATGTACACAAAGGCAAGATGAAGAAGATGATCTTCTCTCTCGCATGGCCACGCCTATGAAGAGAAGAAGGAGGCTTGATGGTGGATGTTTAGGGTTGTAGAGAGAGACGGAAGGATGTGTACTAGAGATTCTTCTACTCTATAAATTCTCTCTCAATGATAAAGTCAACTTGGAATTATTAGGAGGAATACGCATGATATGAAAGAGTGGCATTATCTTCTCTCTTATAGCCATGGGAGACGTCAATGAGGAGTCTTCTCCTCATGGTAGATGTCCTCCATGGTCTCCCTTGGATCATGGATCATGGGATCTGATTTAGTCCTTATTCAACAAGGATTAGGACTATAACTATATCCTTTTAATCACCAATTAATTAATTAATTAATTAAGCAACAAACTGAGAGCCTAATCCTATTAGAACTCTCACAAAGAGAGCCATGCATGTGTCTCTCTCAACATGCACCCTCACATTCCAAATATAGATTCGAATTGTTGCTTTATTTATTAATTTGATACTATAATTATCAAAATTGGAAATTTATGATATTAATAAGCATAGCTACATAATAACATTCATAAATCCAAATAATAATGTAAATCCAATTTAAACTAATTATTCTAATGTGAATCACAGTCACACATGTGTCTTGAAATAATTATATGAATCATATTTACATAAATATTTATTTATTATTATAAATTATTATTAAATAATCAATCAAATTTGTGAATAGATAAAATACCCTTCTAACAATAACAATTATTGTTTCAATATGAGAGATCATACTATCCATGTAAAATGACTTGAAATCAGGATATCAATTCAATTTCAAGATTTATACCATTTTAGCTTGAAATTGATACACGCTTATCAAATGAGCTCAAGTGGAACACTTCACATTCTAAGTGAGCTCAACGAAATGCAAGCCACTCTCTGTGAGCTCGAGAAAGTATCGATGAGTTGAACCCAACTTTCTCGATCATTTCTAATCATAGTCCAAACCATTTGGAGCTTAGAAATGAGCTTAAGGAGCTTTTATATTTCCATTTTCATGACGAATTCTGTTTCCAACATTTGGATGTTAAAATTGGAATTTGAATCGAAAATTAGATTCAAATGAATGTGATTTAATCCAATTAAATCTCAAATCATCTGGCTAAATAGAGCCACTAAAGTCCATCATATTTCATCGTTCCATTGGGATGGAAGTGCCATGGTAGATGATCTATTACGATAGAATTAACCCTAAGTATTCCCAATACTCATTCAATCTTCACACTGGAAGACTTTGATAAATATGAAGCTCAAACCAGGGTTTGACTGTGATCTTCAGAATAAATCAATAGATTTCTGACTTGATATTTGGGAGAGAATATTAATCATATATTTTCCAAAAGCATATATTAATATCTATTATGAATTCATGCCTTATTTCATAAACAAGATGATCATGCATGGAATTCATGTCGACCCCAAAAGATCTTATGAGTGATCTTTGTCTCCTGGTTCATCAAGTATGAACCTGTATGATTCCTTTGAGAGATCATACTTCATATATATCTTCATATGCAAACCAACTCGCAGGTATATAGACCTTGGTTAGGTCACCATCCTATTGGTCTGTCAAATGTGAATCTGAATGCATATCTGTCTCAGGTCAAAGGATGTGTGCTTGATCATGACAATTACGATTTAGGTCAGGTCTTAGTTTATCTTGACCCCATCAAGTCAACTCTTTGACTTGATTATTCCAACACTTTTGAATCTCCATTTCTTTGAAGAGGACATACATCAAGAAATTGGCTGGAAATCATTCTTTAAAGAAAGATGGCCATCTCCTTCTTAGAATTGAGATCTTTAATGAATATCACATGTTTGAAGTCAGTCATGTCCTCCCAGTTGCATGGTATTCAATATGACCATGGTACATAAACCTAATTGTACAAAGGGACCATAATAGTAAAGTGCATTCATATTCATTCGTTCATTTCAGATGGACATGATAAAATAATAACTTTTATTGCATAATGGGTTAGCAAGGGCTTACAAGTCCATTAATATTGCATGTTTTAGTTGGTGATAGTACAATGTGCCAATTACTCACATTGAGTCTCCTTATGCCCAGTTGTGCTCTTGATAGTTCTCAATAGAAAGGGTGATCTTCCTGGGTTGTCGGGTTCAATATCACAGCCTTAAAGAGACTAACATTCCTACACTGAGGTAAGCCCTTGCAGCTCCCAAATCTGCGAAAGTCGGAAATGTAGATTGAGGGGATTTGCACTCTATCCTTAGGGATACTTACTCAGCCACCTTGTGTGGAGTTAGTACTTGTGAGTAATGAGGGTATTACTATCACGTAGTACAAGGTTAATTTTACTCCATTTTATTTTGATCGACTTGCTTAACCTTAGTAGTTTCCCCCCTTTTTGACTTAAAAATCACATTTTCCATATATGATCTCTCTCTACCTGCACAAAAATCAAAATCCTTTTACTTATTTCTTCTCAAGTCATGCGGATGCACTAGGACTTACATTGTTGAGATTAAGTAGTGTTTGGTGTTTATTTATATCTTTATTGTTCTCTTCTTTTTTTCAATTATGTGTATGGCTCAGTAAATTTTTTTATCATTATCAGTTCTCCTACATAAGGAGAAATAGGCCTCTCATAATAGGAAATGCTTTTCATTCTTTTTCTAACATGCGGTATCAAAGCAATGATGAGGTACACACCCAAATAAACATACTTCTATCTACCGAAATCCTAAACCCAATTCCTTCTCATCTGACACCATAAAGCTAGATTGATGAGCGACTAAGCGTGCTAGGGCATTGTTGTGAAGGTTGATCTATCTATTATGAGTTTGTTGGAGAATAGTCATAGATAGACATCATTCTTCTCTAGACTCATGCTGGTTATCCATATAATGAACAAACCCATCAACTCCAAGAGGAGATGTCTAAGGCAAAGAGAAATTCAATGAAAAAGAGACTAAGAAGCTTGTATCTAGTTGGGCTCTTTCAGCCCTAATCTCAATGTAGGTAAAATATTTGATAACCATGGGAAAGCTTAGTTATCAAGAGTAGGTTGATATTATATATTGTAGTTTGAGGTTCCAGCTACACCTATTTATATAATATACCTATTTATAGGTCCTGTTGGGGACCGCACCCATGGGCCCTTAACCCCCTCGATTCTTTGACCACCACCCACTCTATCACCTTAATCAATGCTTCTTTGATAGCATCATCAAGCATTGCATTGTTGGTCATTGGTAGCCCCTCCTCTGACTCTTTCTGCCATAGCCAATTCAACCAAGCCTTCCTTGCATATTTAGGTTCTTCATTGCTCTCACTTAGGAGATGAACCCCTACCACCTATGGTATTGGAGCCCAAATCCACACACTATTATATTTGTCTGATCAAGTTTGAACTTATAAGCAAGTAATACTTAGTCCAATCAAATTAAATCCCTCTCAAGCTTGATTTGTTGATATTTCTCTCATCGAGTCATGTTTTGCACAAAAGTATTGTGCAGCAAGCATTACCAAATTTTTTACACTTCGGTGGAATGATTAAATTATTGGGTGTGCACCCAAAAACTTCTTCTCAAAGTTTAGGTTATCACTGAAAATTATTGTGAGTACGTAAAATGCATTGCCTAACATTCACTCTTGTTTCCTTTTATGATCATGAGTTATAAATCAAGAAAAGGGATTCGAGAAAAAGCCAAATGCAAGTGAGAAATAATGATGAGTGCCTAGAGTAGGGATACTTACAGTGATCCCCAGCTCTCTACATGTGGATGCAATACTATACTAAATTTAACATTACATGCAATGCAAGTCAAGAAAAACCTCACTTATGTATATGTTCTATTAGAGGGTAGAATATAAGTTACAATTGAGATAAAAGAATGAGCTAAGTCTGTTTTATTTATGTGAATCTTAAGAGATGAATGGGTGACCTAAGGTTACGATGACACAAATATAAATGACCTAAGTAAAGCTCTAAGGGTCGCATGCCTATCCTAATCTTGATCACTCAAGTCGAGCCTCACCCTGGGGTCAAGGGTGAAACAGGTCTCGATAGACCACAAAGAATAAAGTTAGAGTCTTTTAGCTACAATCATAAGTACTCAAACGAGAACCATTGTAATGAACATAATGAGTACAAATAATAACAGCACACCATTATTACAAAAATGCTCTAATGCTACTACACAACTAGTTAGTTATTCTCTTCTCAACTAAGGTTGTTGATGTGAACTCTCTTAGTTGGAGCTCCGAGCTCCTCGCCTCTACATCACTTCGAGCATCCTCGACCCTACAGGCCCTACCACAACAACAGAATGGTCGGAGATGTTTTAAATAAATAACTAACTACAAAACATAACATCTCATACACAAATGAATTGCATAAAGTTAATAGAACAAACAAAATCAACATAGCATGAAGTTGACCTATTTAACACTAAAAATCACTTAAATAAAAAAATTAAACCTAATCAAATGAACTAATGATGCTGTGTCCCTAGCAACCATGTCATCTAGTGAATCGTTAACCAATAATCTAATATGTTTTCATTGCAATACGACCAATTAACAACTTATCAGAACCTTGACATATATATATATATGTGTGTGTGTGTGTGTGTGTGTGTGTGTGTGTGTGTGAAGAGATTAAGGCTTAAATTTGTCACAGATAAGTCCAGGTTCAAACACAAGTATAGGAGCAATTATTCTATTTAATTCTGGTCTAAATACCTAGGTTGAGTGATCAATAGTGATATCTAGGTAAGAATGCATAAACAACATAAATGACTGCATGTATTATTTTATGTGTATTTTATAATACAAGTAAAATTAATGGGGTGCAACAAAATGATGTGCACTTATGCAACACAAGTACACATACGTCATATAATTGAATAATAACATTTTAAGATCATGTATTAACTCTACATATGTGCATCTAATTTAAGTAAGATAAGGTTCCTAAATCACTTGGTACATATTAAGCAATTAATCAATTAATGATGATATCAAGCATCATCTTAATCACTTAATTAATCTCTAAAGTTATAAAACATAAGGTCTCAATTCATGAAATTAATTAATCTAAAGGAATTTATTAAATCAGATAATAACAAGATAAGTCTCTGACTATTATTTTATTCTACACTAATCAAAACATAGATTTGATTACTAGATTAAAGAACATGATCAAAGCTTTAAATTGACATAAATTTCATCTCATTTGGATAAAAGGTGTATGATTTATTAAACATTAAATCCACGGTTCTTTATGCAACAAAACATGTAAAAATAAATAGCAAATCATCACACTTCATTGCAAACATAATATAAATACAATTAATGCAAGTCGGCTAGGGCTTATATGTAAATAACCCTATGCAGGGATATTTATGTAATTAAATATAACTAACGGGGCAGAATATCAAGAATCCCATGTTCATCGCATGTCATGTGTGAGGTTAGACCAAAATATAATTTGAAGAACTCATCTACTTCGACTACAAATTCTCCAAGAGTACACGTACGGGGCACATGCGTGTGAGGCTTGGAGATAGGCTTAGTTAGCGTAGATGGCTCCAGCCAAGTGGGCGCCAAGGGTGCTTCGAGGCACAGCTCGATCGCACCAAGTCTTTCGAGTTGTGATGATGGCGTGGCACGCTCCTGGGTTGTTGGATCAACATGATTGGGTGTGATCCAACGGTACATGTAGCATGTACAGACCTCCTCCTCCACGAGACGGCAGAGATGGTTGCTCTCCGTTGGCTGGCTTGCACTCACTTTTGCTCCTCTACCTCGGCTGAAGGTTGCAAAAGCTTCACAAGACATTAGTGAAGATGAGGACTCGTTGGAGGGGAGATGAAGTGGTCTAGATCAGTGGGTGTTCACGTGGACCGATCTTAGTGTCATGTCAGAAGAGAACAGAACACGGAGTCGTTTCTTTGAACGATCCTTGATCGAACAATAATCAATCCACAAATAAATATGTAAATAAAAGTATGTACGAGTCAAAATTTATTATAACTCTTCAAAAAAAGTATATAGGTGCAAGTATGGAAGTGTATCGAATACTAGGAGCAAAAAGGGTAGATGTTGTTTTTATTAATTATTGTTAATTAATAAAGATTTCTATGTTTTAGTTTTATTAATTTTATGCCTTTTTTCTTTTTCAATGTTTAATGGGTTTTATTTATATCCCAATTTTTATAAGTTTTAAATGTTTTATAGCATTATATGTTTTCTGATTTTTATTTTTTAAAATTATTTTTACTTTTGCACATTTTTAAGTTCTTTTTATTTTCAAAACAAAGTAAGTACTAATATAGACAAGAGAGAGATAAAAAGTTTTTTTTGGATTTTTCAAACAAAACAAAGAATTTCAAAATAAATAAAAGAAAGTGCTTTTGTCATTTTAGGATTTTTATGCTTATTAGTGTATTTTGAGATAATTTTATTTTTTATGGAATTTTAATGTTATAAAAACACAAAATAGTGAGATTGATTAAATCACTAGTCAAAATCAACCTTAAACTAATTTGCAAAGTATATATAATGAAGAAAATAAGGCTTTGGGATCAATAATTTTAGATTTTTGTAGAATATTTTATGTTTTTTTATAAAAAATTTTTTTTATGGTTTTTAGAATTTTACATTTTTGTATTTTATAAATGATCTTTAGATATGTAATAAAATAAATTAACTAATATATTTTTTTGGAATTTTGGATAGATATTTTAATTTTTATGGTGTTTATAAGTTAAAATAGGGGTAATGATAATGTTTTGTATTTTTAAAAATAGGAATTTGAAGCTAAATGTCGAATACAAATTTTATGTGATAGATCAAGGTTCTAAACACTTATCTTAATTTTCTTACATATTTTAGAATAATGGATGCAATTAATAAAAATAAAACAAGTAAGATAAATAAAAATAACATCGCAATGGCCTCTTTGTAATTATAAAAAGGTTTTATGCAATTTTTTATCTTTAAAACAAGTCCAAGGTCGAATGTGCAATATTGCAATTAAAAACTCAACTTAATGCACTCCTAGAATGGACTAAATTGCAACTAATTAAAAACTTCCATGCATTTCATAACAGGTCCAGAGAATAAAAGATAAAACTTGCAATATACCCAAAAGGAGCCTCATGTGGGACGACATGTGAGGTGAGCTGGACTAGAACAAATGCAAGTAAAGGTACTACGAGGGTCCGCATGCAAAATAATCCAAAAGTCATTACACTTAAACATTTACAGGACTTAAATTAATTTTACAAAGGCAGATAGGGTCTTGAGCAATATTACCCCCAACGCGCCTATGAGTCTCATGCAATGGGATCAATGGTGGAGGCGCATCCATTTAAATTGCGTACAGCTCTGATCAAAGCACCCTTCGTTAGGATCAGATGGTGGAGATTAGATATGGTGCTTTGACTTCATCTAATGCCAGAGAAGGTGGCTGGAAGAACGGAGATGAACTCTGTGTCAGAGCTCCTTCGATCGGCACTATTTCTGTCCTCCAGTGACCTTTGATGCTCCTGACGGTCTCAAAAAAAAAGGCCGGAGCCCTTATGTGTATGATGGAACTGCTCAATGGGTTCCATGCCTTATTGGAAAGAGGTCTAGGCTCTTAAAGCATGCAGCACCAGGAAGCTTAGGTGGAGGACTCGAATCACCCCAGATGGCATCCTAACACCTTAGTCCCTAAACGAAAAGGAAGAGAGCTGAGGGTGATGCTCCTTGACCCTTGTTTGATCTAAAACGGGTGGGGGTGAGATGATGAAATGGATCTCTGGTGATGCGTGGAGGGTAGAGATCGTGGGCCCAAGCTTTACAAGCTCGAGAGGATCTAGATGGCTGAGATGATGGAGAACTAATAGGGGAAGCTGATGACGTGGTAAGGGGGGAAAGGTCTTATATCATGGTGAACCTAGGCAGGAGCCTTGTGCTTAGACGTAATTGAGTTTTTGGAATTTTTGATGAAATAAGGTGAAATAGAATGAAACAAAAAAACAAAACTACACTACTGATTGAAATGTGAACATAAATGAAAACCTAAGATAAGGCTCACTTGATCTAGACAACCTGGGAGCAAGACCCAACGGAGCAGCTCTGTGGATGGGTTGAATCCGATACTCTCGTGCCTACTCCTCACCTTGAATCGACAGGGGTATCCTCCTATCATGAAGGCACACTCTCCATCTAAGAATCCTAAGGGGTTACGATGCTAGAAAATGTATTGGGGTTGTGGGAGATGAAGATGAATATTATATATCAGAGACCAAGATGGTGTTTTGGCATTAGGATTTCACATGAATCAAGGGATGTCCCACTGAGCTAGGGTTAGGGCGTGACAGGTGGTTGTTGTGTGAAGACATTTTGTGAAGGAATCGAGGCGAAAGGAACTGTGGATCGAGCAGCAAAAATTGGGGCAACCGACTAGCTTTGACAGCCTAAGATGTAGTGGGATGTTGACTAGGGGTCAACAATCCCCGTCTCTTGATTGAGCCACATCAACTACTATACGATAAAATAGAAAATAGAAAATAAATAAAATACAAAAATAGAAAATGATTTTATTTTTAAAAACTCAAAATATAAAAAATGTTTCTTATTTTCTAAACTATATTTTAGTGATTTTATTTATTTTTATTAACTTATTTAATAGGGTATATTATTTATACACTATTATTTATAATATTTATGAATTTATTATATTGTATTGACATTTATATTTTGTTATTTCTGTACATAATACCATATTCAAATAATGTATTAATTTAGAACATTATTTAATACATATTTACACATTTATTTGATATTTCTAGTATTTAATTTTTATATACAAATAAATTCATGTATGTATAATATAGGTGTATTATACTTATATTTTAGGGTTTATTATTTCTTTTTGTGTATTTTTATGTGGTTTCGATTCTTATTTGTATACTTATAGATGATAAATAATATGTACAACACTTTAAAAATATAAGTGGACTAACAATATACATAATACACTATATGGCTTATTGTACCGATGTACAAGTACCATAGTACCCCAATTAGCCGGCTTATGCTTCTTAACTCCATTTTAAATGAAACCTTATTAGATAGACATGAATCGTCGACGGATTATTTGGAATCTGTATTTAACAACATTTTTTCCTATAACCTTAAATTTAAAGTTTATTAAATTTGAAATCCCATGGAGGTGAGTTTGGTTCATTTTGAGTTCATGTGGAGGAGATATTGATCAATGAAGTTTTGTCTACGACCTTTTCAACTGAGTGTACTGACTGGCATGTGCATGATTTATTTGTTTCCAATAAAGTTTTTATTTTCTTTGATATTATTATATACAAGTTTGGTGTTGAACACATCTTCATTGACTTTTTGTCGGTCTTACTTTTTTTAATGTACAAAATGGCATCATTTACATAAGGAGTTTTTCTTCTTGAGCCAATAGACTATCCCTCTTTTGAATCTGTATTTCAACACATAGCATCTTGTCTTTAGACATCGGTGTTACTAGATTAGGTTGGGGTTCACTAGCCTCTTATTGGGGTGACGCATGTTTCTATCCATGTGCTTCTCAAGCAAAAGAATCCTGCCCTTCACCACCCTATTTGAGTTGACCTACATGCAAAGTGGTTGTCCAAGTTAGGCCACTATTAGCAAGATTCATGTGTGTTCATGAAATATTCTACTTAGTCTAGTCAAGATGATATGTGAACATAGTCTTATGGATTCAAAGAATTAAGTCACATCAATCGAAAAAGTCTTAATTCAAGTTCCTATAAAGTTCCTATGAAATTAAGTGGATTAAGGTATAAATCAATCTCCAATACTCATATTTTAAAGGTGAGGATATTCGCCCCACACATCATGGAAGTGTGGAGATCGCATCTTATGTGATCTAGGTCGACTAGTCACACTAGTCTTAAGGGATAGTGGAAATTAACATTTTTTAATGAAACCACATGACAAGGGAACAATTCCAATGTCATTTCATCATGATCACAAACAAGTATTAACGTTACCTCTTGTAGCATGATCGCAATCCTAGTGTCTCTAAACGAAGAGACCTCTTGTATCAAGTCTAATCTGATGGAGCGAACACTTGCGGGCACATGGATGTGACGTGTTTCCTGCAATCCAAGTTGAATATCTGAGCGTGGAACCTCCTGATTTCATCTCACGAAATCCGTGGCCTTCCTCACAAGCACGAAGCATTGATGGAGATGAAGGTCCGCGAGCTGTCAATTCGATAGTACAACGGCAGAGTGACGACAATAAAGTTCTCTCTACAAACCTCATAGTGCATGGCTACTAGGGTTTGAGGTAGAGAGTATGGATGCGTATGATAGAGAGAGAGAGTTTTGTTGCTTCAACTTGTGTGTAGAAATGCCTAAGGTTGGCACTTCTTTTATACAATTTGGATGGCTGCATTGCATTCCTAATAGAAATCAATGGTATGGAATTTATCGTAAAGAAATGCAACAAAATTTATAATTTAAAAGAAACAAATAAATTGATGGAATTCTATAATAAATTTAATTCTCATTAAATGAATAAAATGTCTAATAATAAGGAAGAAGGAGAGTCTCCTTGCTCATTTGGGTGGACGACCACCACGGAGTTATTTTTCCATGTGGTGGTCCACACCAAATGAGGTTTGAAGCTTTCTTCTTTCCTTATGGATGAGATTCTCAAATCTTGCCATATTTTCCACATGTTTGCAATAACTTTTGCCGCTTAAATTTTTACCAAAATAATAAAAAATAATTTTTGATAATTTCAATCATTCCATTTATATTTATGAATCATATTAATCCATCCAATATTTAATGTTAATAACATTTACATTTAATTGTATAATATGAATCCCTTTCACATTTAATTGTACAATGTGAATCCCATTCATATTTAGTTGTATAATGTGAATCCAGATCATATTAACTTAATAATTTATAAATCATATTTACAATTAAACTCTTTATGATATTATGAATCATATCTATAATATAAATAGAATTATTGTGGACAGTGATATCCACATTAATCATATTTTTGATAATTAAATCTAGTTTAATTATCTTAGATGCATCTCTACATGTGTCCAAATAATGTGAATAATATCTGTAATATCAATGATAACTAAATCATATTCAATCATCATTATTCCAATGCTTAGATATTATCAACAATGGAATTATTCTTGAACTCTTTCAAGAATAATGTGCTTCCTCTACAGATACTCGGAGATAAGGACAGGGTGATTGTATAGTCCATGTATAGTGATTTGGATACTGAGATCTAATCTCATATCCAAATATAGAAGACCATCAAAGATGTCTCATCAAGTGAGACAGAATATCTAATCTTCTCATTGCATCTGAATCATATTCAGAGCAATGTCCAACATTTGGACTAAGATAGGGCAATCAATCTTCTGAGTGGAGTCACAGATGAATCTCACTAATTCATTTATTTTGGTCTTAAATCCTTGGTAAATGCATGTAAATATCATTAATTTTCATAAAATAACATTCATTATTTACCCTATAAATATTATATAAATACATGTATTTAGATCCAAAATAAAAAATAAAGGAAAAGAAAATGAAGAGAATGAAGTATTGTAAATATCGAATGACCCTGAACCTCGAGTCCAAGTCAACATTGACTTGGTCGACCATGAATAAAGTAAGGGGAGATAGGACCATTGAATATACAGAAATACTCACAAAAGCCCTAATTTAATTAACTATAAATAATAATTTTTACACTATTTTATTTTCCTTTATACACAATACAAATAAAATTTCTTCAACACAAAATTTGTATATAATAATGTATAGAAAAATACAAAAATATTTTCCAAAATAAATAAGGTACAATGCAACTAAGACATACAAATGAAAAAGCTGCAAACTAAACTTCATGGACCAATACCTTCTCTATACGAGAAACTCACCTTTATTATTCTTAATTTTAAATTATCTATTTAATGAAGAAATTATTTTACAAAATGATTTGGAAAATAGTTGTAAAATGTTTTGAAACATTTTTTTAAAAACCTTTGAAAATTCTTTCTAAAATATTTTCAACCATTTGGAAAATAATCTCTTTGTAAATTATTTGTAAAATGTTTTAAAAATTATTTGTAATTTTTTTGGAATGTTTTGTAAAGAATTTATTCCAAAAATAAGTTTTCAAAATGTTTGCAAAAACATTTTCAAATTATTTTGAAAGCCCTCTCATAAATCTCTTCAAATAAATCATATATTAAAAAAGTGGGTACACAAATAAAACATGTATACATCTATATAAAATCATGTATGAAACATATATATTCCTTATATACAATTCCTTGTAAATAATCTAAATCTTTTGTTTTCCAAAAATTGGATAAAAATTTGCAAAATTTCAAAACTCCTAAAAATTTGCAAATTATTTTCAAAAATTTTAAAAATTTACAAACCTCATTGAAAATCCATAAAAAATTTCAAAATCAGAAAATGGTTTCACAAAATATTTTCTTGCATTGCATGTGCATTTTTCGGAGTGGTGTTGACAATTGAACAAGTAGAAATAAAATATGAAGATTGGAGCTTCGTCTAGACCTTAATCTACTTAATATTATAGGAACATGTTAAAGACTGGAATTTTCACTTCGACTTAATTCTTTAGGTTCTATGAGATTGTGTTCATGAATCGATTCAATATGCCAACTAGAACCTTTCATGTCATCTATACGACTCTTGAGATAATGGCTTGACTTGAGACCTCACACTCAGCATGTAGCTCAACCAAGATGGGTTGTTGAAATATCTTGGAGTTAAGTCAGGGCGATACTAGGTCGCTTCGTCAACGGTGGCTCAAGGACCATTATTGGGGATTGTTGAAATCAGTACTTCAACCCACTATTCCCTAGGTAGGATGGACATCTAACAACTGGAGAATGGATTGAAATAAAGCTTTGGATGATGAATGTCCTGCTAGCACAATTTTTCTAAGACCCCAAAACGTGGGAGGAACACAAGATTATATATCTGTCGGGGCAAAACCAGAATGCAGAGCAATGCTAAACAAAGAAATACCCAAAATGAAGCCTATATCAAAATTTTCAAAATTTTGAGCTTCCAGAAAATGTCTGCTTCTTGGTGAAGACTTGGTCACACTGACTGAGCTTCACAAGGAAATACGACTACACTGGTTCGTTTCCACTTCTTTTCTCTTTCTTCTAGCGTCCCCCTTATTCATTGTGCACTAGCACTTACCTGATCTCGGAAGGAAATATCCATCTCCCTGAGGATGAATTACCAGAAAAGGAGACCACTTGATAGTTCAACTATTTATCTGGGAAGAGATAACACAGTTCACACACATGGTACATGTTGTTTCAAGGTTACAAGAGTATGCAACTGAAAGGATGGTTCTGACTAGGCTCTTGAGTTGAACTGGAAAGGGGATCATGGAACCTAAGCTTTATTGAGTCACAATTCCTAACCAGAATGTGGTTCCGAATAAACTAACAATCTAAAGGTCTTAATTGAGCTCCAAACTTTAATTTTATGATGATAAATTTAAGAATCAAAATCATTCCAACTTATTTCTTTTTTTTTCTTTATTTTCTTTTCATGCACTCATTATCAGAAGTGTTTGCTCGGGACTAGAAAATGTAAATATAGGGGTTGGCCTTAAATCCCTGGTAAAATGCATGTAAATATCATTCATTTTCATAAAAGTTTTATGAACACTCATTATTTAACATGTAAATATTTTATAAATACATGTATTTAATTGGAAAAAAATAATAAAGGAAAAGAAATAAGAAAGAATGAAGTATTGTAAATATTGAATGACTCTGAACTCCGAGATCAAGTCAACATTAACTTGATCAGCTAAGAATAAAGTAGAGGGAGATTGGGCCAGTGAATGTACAGAAATACTCACAAAAACACTAATTTAATTAACTATAAATATTTCTTTTTATACTATTTTATTTTCTTTTATACACATCTCAAATAAAGATGTGTTCAACATGAAACTTGTACATAATAATGTATAGAAAAAAAATATTTTCCAAAATAAATAAGGCACGGTGCAAGTGAGAGACACAGATGAAAAATCCACAAATTGAACTTCACAGACCAATATCTTCTTCGTACAAGCTCAAAATTCATCAGACTCACATTTATTGTTCTTAAAATTAAATTATTTATTTAATGAAGGTGGTTTCATTAAAAATGTAGTTAAGATGCAAAAGCCAACTTTTGGGGGTCCAATTATATAATATACATGCATATTTTAATACAACAACAACAAAGCCATTTCCCACATTAAGTAGGGTCAGCTACATAGATTCTTTGCCTCCATTCAGATCTATCTTGGGTCATTCTCGGGCTTAGATCCAAAAAACTAAGATCCCTTCGTAAAGTCTCATTCTAACACTTCTTGGACCTTCCTCACCCTCTCTTAGCCAGCTCAACATCCCAAAACTCGCATCAGCTCACTATTGCATCAGTTAACCTCCTTTGCAAATGGCCAAACCACCTTAAGTGGTTTTCTTACATCTTATACTCGATTGGAGTTGCGCCAACTTTCCTTCTGATGCCATCATTTCGAATCTGATCTTTATATGTGTGTCTACACATCCACCTTAGCATTTTCATTTCTGTTACTGCCATTCTCTGCACATGTCTATCATTCATAGGCCAACATTTAGATCCATAGAGGGTAGCAGGTCTTACAGCTACTTTGTAAAACTTTCCTTTTGATTTTAAAAGGAATTTTCTTATCACAAAGAACGGTAGAGGCTCCTCTCCACTTTAAACAACCTACATTTATTCAATTTGTAAGATCTCCATCAATTTCCCCATCATGTTGCAAAATAGATCCCAAGTATCTGAAAGAATCTCTCTTCTGAATATTATCATCACCAAACTTAATATCGATTCCTTCACCATTTCTTCCATCAAAAGTGCACTCCATATATTCAGTCCTAGACCTAGTTATACGAAATCCATTAGTCTCCAATGCATTATGTAATTCAATTAAAGATTCTACCATCTAGTTCTAGTGATCTTGGAAACCCTACTTTTCTCTACCAGTCCTTTTATTTTCACATCCATGACTAATAAGCAATGTGGGGTTGTCAAACTCTCTCGGGATTACTTTGTAGTATTTGCAACACAATCGATTTCTTCACCTCAACACAAAGTAATCTATTTGTGTTCTAGTAAGGACACTCTTTTAAGTAATTAAATGTTCCTCCCTCTTCTTAAAGAGAGTTTTTGCAATGAAAATATCATAAGCCATTACAAAATCTAGAATGACTTTTCCTTCTTCATTTCTATACCCGAAGCCATGTCCTCCATGAACACTAGCATACTCTAAAGCATCCTTTTCCCACATGTCCATTAGATCACCACCTAAGAAAATCATCTCTCTTTGTGGGATTCCTTGTATAATCTTATCCATATCCTCCCAAAAAGCATGTTTAGTCCTTTCATCTAAACCAATTTGCGATGAATAAACTGAAATGATATTCAGAATTTTTTCTGCAAGCACCACTTTTAGGAAAATAATCCAATACCTGAATCTTTGCACCTCAACCACACAATCATTCAAATTCTTGTGAACAACCACTCTAACACCATTTATGCCCTTATCTTTTCCTAAATACCAAAGTTGAAAGCATGTCTTATCAATCTCCCTTGCTTTCTCTCCAACCCATTTTGAATCTTGTAGACATAATATCTGAATCTTCCTTCTTTCCATCGTATCGACTATCTCCATCGATTTACCAGTCAAAGTGCCAATATTCCAACTACCTATCCGCAACTTCCTTTGCAACCTCTTTTGGACTAACTTCTTTATCTGCATGCTTCCATCATGTGAGAACCCTTGCAAATTTTGGGTTGCGTCTGAGCAGTGATGCAGGGGACCTAGCTTATTTACTCTCACGCATTCCTCATGCGAGAACCCTTGTAAATTTTCAATTACATCCAGGCAGTGATGTAGTGGCCCTTGCCAACTTTTCATTGCATTCTGTCGATGCAACTCGTCACCAATAGGGAACGCACCAATGAAATCTAAATTTTTGCTTAAATGCACGTTTAAAAGATCTAAATTGTTTCAAGATAAATTCATAAACAGTGTTCTTAAAAGAACACTTTTTAGGAATTTGTCTCTCTTGCGTTGGTTGTCTGTTGCTTAACGTGCAACCCACCTCAATTTATCTAGTCTTCGGACCGGCAATGGCTGAGTTTTCTTATACTTTTACTTATAAATATTATTGGAAATATATTAAAATATAAACAAAAAATAAAAAGCATTAAAATACATTAAAATAAATAATACAATAAACTATAAAAGCTTATTATACCTATAATATATATGCATATTTATTTAAGTATATAAATAAAATTAAAAAATAAAATAAAAAATTGTAAATATATATTTAAATATATTATAAATATATAAAACATTTAACAATAATAATAAAACTAAAAACACAAAATAAAAATAAAAAAGGTCAAATATAGGTATTTATACCTATGTATATACTTGTAAAAATCAACACCTAATGAATAAGCATCTATAAATAAATAAAAATATCCATGAAATAGTACATAAAATAATAAACATCTATCATGTTCTGACTTTTAAATAATAAAATCATTTATTATTTTAAAACAAATTAGTAAGGTATTTCATCCTTGAATTTTCCTAATTGGTCCACGTGGACCAATCAGGGGCTTTGGATTGTTGACATGCGGGTCAACTATCCAGTCCCCACTCTGATCTTTGTTAGAGCATGCACCCCTCACCTACCTTGCCCTTTCTCCATTTTTTGTCAATTATCCGCTGCTCGAGACAAAGCCCCCTTCTATTGGCAAATCGATCCAAATCTTTGGCGAATCAATCATAAACCCATGACTCCCAAGCCCCCTTCTGTTGTCCATAAATAAAATCCATCTCTCATTTTGTGTTTTGGTCCCCTTCTTCTATTGTAACCCCAATAGGAGCTACTGGGTGAAATCCTTGGTGACAGCGAGCATTCCCCCAGCCTTGTCGACGTGGAGAAGGAAGAGGAAGGATTGTCGGGCTTCACCGGACTCGCTTTAGGCGGAGCTCATCTGCTCCATGTTCTGTCAGGTATGAGTTGTGTTTTCTATAATTTTTATTTCACATTTTCTTCCTACATCTTAGATTAGGTTTCAATCTATGCAATTAATCCATAGGTTAGCTTAAATTCCAATTTTATCGTACGTTGGAGCTTAAAGATCCATCCCTTTTCACTGTGATTTTGACTATGTTTTGACCTACTATCACCTTAATTTCGATCCTGAACTTGCTCTCCGTCAAACCCCCATCGAATTCATCTTGGTTTCACATGAATCAGGCAAGCCTATCTCCATTTTCCACCCATCATCGGAGATCCTCTACCCATCCAGTTCCCTTCTGTATACATCTTCATTATGTGGTTGAGGGAGTCCCCCTCAAGCCTTTGAGCATCTTTGTGCAGGTGTGGACTTGGAAAGAGGCATCTGGAGATAAATCACGTCCCGAATAAGAGCTCCAGGTGGTCGTAAAGAAAATAGCCCCTAGGTCCCCATCACTGGGACCTGGAATCATTTCAAGGCCCCAAGTAGGAGCGGAGGGCTCCTAGGAGGCTGATGAGCCTCTCAACATCGAAGAAGGTGGATGGAGTATAGAGGAAACATGAATCAAAGGTTAGGAGACGCGGTGTTCTTCTCGTTCTTCCAACCTACTTCAGTACGGTTGGATTGAAAGTGCTGCCCAGATCTAGTATGGGCAGTCGATCATGAAATGAAGCATCGCACATCTCAACTGCACAATCTACTTAAGTGTGCTTATGTGGCACATTGTCAACCATTGATCAGAGCGCCTTTTAGGTAAATTTGCATAGACCCCCAATCGCCTTTTTGTATTTACTCTTTAGGCATGTAAATAAATATTAAGGAAAATTTGCATCTGGACCCTTGGAACTTTTGGTATTTACATTTTAGTCCTTATCCATGTCACCATACGTATTTTCCCATGTGAGGTACCTTTTGGGAAAAATATATTAAATCCCATGTAGTTTAAAGGAACTATTAATAAGAACATAAGGTTTATAAATATAGCAAGTAGGTCCTTGTGAACTATGGCATTTATTTTAATGAATATTCTTCTTTATAAATATTTTTATTGCTACAAATATTATAGGAAAATTAATTTAGGCATCTACTATTGTGATTGATGACATATATTTTCTGTACACTATTTTTATTGATTCTCCTATTTATTAAAAATAAAAAAACACTCATTTATCCTCTTTTGACTATTAAAATTCCCAAAAAATATCAAAACACTTCTAAAAATTCCAAAAAAAAATATTAGCTATATTACTCTATATTATACCATATATCCAAAAATCGTAAAAAATATAAAACCAAACCCTCAAAAACTACAAAATTTTAAAACACCATTTAGTAAATTAAATAAAAATCTATAATTATTATTTTATGTTCCATATTTTTATTTATTTAATATAGTATCTATTTAAAATAGTTTTTGAAATATTTAAGCTATTATAAATTTTTAAAACCTAAAACCATTATGCTAATTAAAATATTCATGATTTTGTACATTTTAATCATTTAAAATAAATAAAAATTAGCAAAATATATCCAAAAATCACCAAAAAAGATATAAATATGCTAAACAAAAAAATATTTTATATTTAAAAATATTAAACCTTATATATACTATATACCCTATATATTACTTATATTAAATATAATATCATTATTAATATATATAAATATATATTATATTTTAAAATCAAAAAGTAAATAAAACTTACGAAATTAAAATAAAATAAAAATTTTAGATTTTAAATTTAAAAATATAAAACGCTTAAAAATCCATAAAAAATCACATATAATTAAAAAACCATATAAAATTAGAAAAAGGCTAAAAAAAGTACAATAATAATTACTATTATTATTTATTACTATTAATTATTAATAATTATACATATCCTCTGTTATTGTTAGTAGTTAGACACTCCACCTTACTTGCCATATACACAATTATTGTAGAGTTATAATAAAGTTTAACTCATATTTATTTTCATTTGCATACACATATATTGTTTTGGGTTAATTATTGGTCTTTTTGCTTGGTTCGGATACCGAGAGCTAAGAGAGGCACCGATACAGTGATTGTTGGATCCTACTTGTTGGATATCGCAAGCCCCCTAAGATCGGACGTTAGGTACCTCATTCTGAGTGGATAAATAAATCACTAAAATTCAAACTTGTTTCACCACTCCCTTGGATTGGAAACATCACGGTTATACAATCGATTAAGATCACATCACACCAATACATCCAGCATACTAGAAGACCTAGAATAAACCCAAAGTTTTTTCCACTTTTAAATGGTATTTTCAGGGTTTTATCATTAAGTTTCTCGTTTGATCTCTGATGAATCCATGATTCATTAACGTTTCTGTCGTAGTTTGTCTTAAATTCCATAACAAATGCATTTAAATATGTCCTAATATTCATCTTTTATCAAAATGATATTCATGAATAAAAATGCATTTTATGCATCAAAAATACGTAAAAATAAAAAATAAAAATAATGAAAAAGAAGGGAGACTGTAAATATGTATATATCATACATAATGACTTAGAAATAAAAATATAGTTTTAAGATATATTTATATAACCTAACACCGAGACCAAGTCAGTATGACTTGGTCGACAAGCAATAAAGTAGGGGGAGAAAAGAAAGAAAACCATAAAAATTGCTAACTTTGTACATAATACATTAAACCACATTTATTAATTATATATACAATCTTCACATAATTGTAATTAATTCACACATAAATATTTTTCTCTAAACTATTATCTAATACATATATAAAAATGTATATAAAATATAAAAATAATAAAAATTCTAACTTATAAATATGTCAAGAAATCTGAGTTACAGATTGTCAATTTCTCAACTTCCGACCCTCATAACTTCGTCATACGAGCTCCAATTTCACTCTACTCGGCTTTAAAGTTCAAGATTTAAAATTCTCTAATTAATGAAGGTGATTTCATCGAAAACAAAGTCTGTTTGAAAAATGACATTTTTGGACCTAATGACAACTGGGTGTATGGGTTGTTTATTTTACTTTATACATACTATTTATAGTATATTTGATTTAACAAATTTAGTTCTTTCCTTAAAACTGTAGTTTATTGATAAAATAAAATACAAAAAGAAAATCCTTATTTAATATTTTAAATAAACTAAAAACTCTAAAAAATAGATAAAAATGAACGACAATGTATATACTTGTATTTATTAATAAATGTAAACTAATTTATTAAAATCGACAAAAATTCCTATAACTCTTATTTTTTATTATATAAAGTAATAAAATATAAAAATGGTATTTTATTTATTAAAATATCTAATTAAAAATGTAAATGCTATATATAGAGTATGTTATATATACTATTTATATACCATAAAATATAAATTATTTAAATATGTAACATATACCATAATTTAGATATTTTTTTATCTTAATTATTCATTTATATATTTTAAAAATAACATATTCTACTATTTATTACATAATTTATAATGTATTTTTACCATGTTAATTATGTGGTGTTAACACATTTTAGCACCACATGATTCTTCTTCAAGAAGCTCGGTCGTTAGCTATTTGAATGACCCGACTTCAACAATTTCTACAACCTTTTCTTCAATGCCTGATATGCACACTACCCTAACCTCCTTTCCTCTTCTCTATATAAGTCACTAAAGTTGACAAGATTCAACAACTCTTCCAACTTCAAGTTTTAACTGCCAGAAATCCCCACCTTCCAAGCCTCGATCCTCCTTCCTTGGGTGACATATGAGGGAGCTAGCCATCCCGCGTGGAAGAGTGGACATCAGGGAAGAAGTTCGAGGGCTTAATTGGCCTTGAATCATGTCCACCATCGTCGTGTTAAGATCGAGCTTCCACCGAGTTCTAGAGCTACAAATCTGGAAGTCATATACTTCCAACCTCCCAGGTGAATTCCATCACATATTTTTGAGTTTTTAATCCCAGTTTAGGACTATTAATCACCATTTTAAACACAATAAGCACCCATCTTTCCATTACGATCAAAATCCCTATCCCATTTGGTTCCTTCTTTAACAATACAAGTTGAAAAGTCATGACATGAAGCTTTTTGTTTGGAGTAAGAACAACTTCAACTTCTTAGGCTGATACATATAGAATCAAGACATTATTCAATCTTGCTGGTCATAGGATTGGCTGGAGGTATCTTCAGGATTGATTGGATCAAGAGATGCATCTTCCTTCGCATTAATCAAGGAGAATCAACAATTGTTTCACGCACGAACGTCAGCACCTAGGAGCCAAACCATACTGGAACCCTACCGAGTTCTAGGTCTTCATCTTCAAGCCTTCGTCTTGCAGCAGGGGAGCTCGAAGGGAAAGGAGCCCCCTTCTGTCCCTACCGGAGTCATTCCAATCTTCGTATGCTGTCTCCAATCATGACAGAGTCGCCTAGAATCAAATGCCCATGCCTTGTTCTTCTCAATTTGGGGAAGAATAGTTCTTCCCGGTAAGAGGAGCAACCTTGCAGCATATGTCCATGACGAAAGGCTGAGATCGCATTCACTTATAATCCAGACCGCCCTATCTAAAGAGGTTGAAAATTTATGCAATAAGCCCAACAAATTTCCAGATATTACAGTACGCATCCGTGATTTCCAAATGTTGCGTTAGGTCCCTCCACATGAATCTAAATGCAAATACCAATTTATTCTTCAGAAACTTTTATTTCTTTAATTTTAATTGTACCCCTATACATATTGGGACATATGGACATCATAGACATTTTATTTTTTATTGATTTTTCTAGGGTAGTATCTAACTACCCTAGCATGGTTTTTGGCATATTTTCCGAGGATTTTCATCGCTTATTTGCATAGTTTTGATTTTTCGAACTTCGACTACATTTTAGGTTTTGTTGTGTATTCTTCAAGCCCGTGCTCAGTTTCTTTTTGTCATTTTTACCATATTGTATCATCTTTTCTATAATTCACCTATAACTACTATATAGTATATCTTTTTGCCAATTATATTCTATTTTTGAAAATAAAAAAAATCAAATCTTGATCTCACCATTTTATTCACTATATTAGATTAGTACACTACACTTTATACCACCTACTATATAATATTACATTTTTCAAATTAATCACTCTTTACAAACCAAATAAAAATTTCAAAATAAAAATTTGCAAAAAAATAAAAGCCAAATAAAAACCATAAAAAGTAAAAAAAAACACAAAAAGACCTTTTAGAAGAAGAATTCATCACAAAATCTAATCTCAAAACCTAGGTATACTGATTGCCTCCTTGTGTTCGACCCCGTGACACTTACGTGGTAAATATGAAGTGAAAGGAAAGAGAGATATCATCTCCTTATATTCATCTATTCTTCCTCTCTCTCTCTCTCTTCTATTAGTTTTGTTTGACAGCACCCTTCTCTTCGCAGAACTACAATCCGACAACCTTATCTTCTATTTTAGCCGCGAAGGGGAGCACGCTCGTCAAAATGGTGTCATTGCCGAGGTGGCACTAGCTATACTCAGATTTTGAGATTTTTGTGATTTTTCTTCTTATTTTGATCGATTTGTATGGTTTTATCAGTTTTCTTTTCCATTTTTGATTTTTTATTTTCTTTTATAGTTTCTTGTGTGTTGATGAATGATGCAGAACATGTAGTATCAGCCAACTTTTTAGGGATTTGAATCAGTTGAGAGCGTAGAGATCGGCTCCTTCTCTACGAATCGATTGTAGAGGAGCAGCGCAAGTCAGCAGATTTTCTGGTTTCTTTTTTATGTTTCCTTTTGAGAGAGCTTAGGGCACTTACCTATTTTTCTATTTTGGCGAGAGAGGAAGGGGCACTTTCTCATTTTTTATTTTTTAGAAAGGGATCCCTTAAGGACATCCCGACTTGTACACGAACTTTAGACACTTTTCTCGATGTCTGTTTCACTAGCATAGTTGCTGGGGGGCCTTATCGCAATTTTCGATTTTCTCGCTTGTTTTTCTTGTGTTTTCTGTGACTTCGTGGAGCTCAGGGGTGCATGCTTGAGTTATTAGATGATTAATATAGAATCCACTACCCTAATCCACAGTTAGGCATAAAAATCAAATAATTTTGAAAATCGATTCATTCTTATGCTAGACCTATCTGTCTGGGATTATGGTTTTATCGCTTTTTGCATGAATTAGAATTTGGTTTTAATTTCTATGCGGATCATTTGCATGTAGAGTTTTAGAGCCAGTTATGATTTCTATCTCCATGTGCATCATGTTTTCACGTTGCATTCTATGATTCTCCCAATGTGTGACGCGTTTTTCACTAAAAATTGAAAAATGACTTCGCGTTAGTTTTTATCGAAAATACCATAAAAGTGTAAACTATAAAATACAAAAGATTTTTTTTGAAACTTTGATAAAAAAAATAAAAAAAAATAATTGGACTTACTTTCTTTGGGAGAGCAATCCCCTCATTATTGCAGGTACTTATCAGACAACATGTGAGGATGTAGCCCTAGGGATTAGAGCCAAAAATCCTTGGACTTGTGCCCTAAGCACCCGTGTATTACTTTTCAGTACACTATTGCAGCTGCAAGCACTTGCATCCAACCATAGAGAGTCATTTTGGTGTACTCCATTTCACATTTCCTTTTGGTCCTGATATAACCCAGCAGCCCGTGAAGATGGTCCCACTATTTGGGGAGTGTGAAGATGTATGTTGGGCAACAAAATGACACCACTTTTGAGTTTGCTTAATACGATTGCTTAAATCACCTAACTTTAAAACAAAAAAGATAAACTACAGAGCTCTTAGGATCACTGTGTGAAGTTTGAGAATTGGGTGTTGCCTTTGTTTTTGTTTGTGGTGTGTGTATGACTGTGCATCTTACACACCTTCCTTCTATCTCTTGTTTGACATCATGTTCCTATTTCATATCTTTTAGCATCGAAGATGACATACCGATTGTCTTTACGCTCGAACTTTGAGAGCCATCGATCTTCTACCATGGTACGTATGTCCTCACAGACTTGGGATGATCTTATTCCCGAGTTAGTTTCACCTAGTCATGAGATGAGTCAAACCCAAACTCCCTCGCCTCCCAGTCCTGTAGTTGAGGAAGACCTTCACCTCGACATTTCTTCTTCTCATACACAATTTTCACTGAATGCTTATGAGTCTTTTTCCTTTCCAGAGCAGTTGACTCATGCCATGGTGTTTGGATGGATCTTCTAGGGTTTTTAAATAAAGATAAGAAATTAAATGCACAGTGGTCGTTGCAACCCAAATATCCTGGCACAAACAAACAAATTTTTTTCTTTCTCAGGCTACAAAATTAATTACAAGAGAATAACGAAGCCAGAGAAATTTTTGCAACTTATTTACCAGTATAGTAATAGGAGAGGCTACAATTCCCGAGGGTTATTCAAATAATCGAAAATCAATTAAGAGAAAAAGGAATCTCAATGACAAACTATCTTGGTTTTTTTGTGATTTTTTTGTCTTTTTAATTTCATAATTTTTTTATTTCTATTTTTTTATTTTCTGATTTTCAAATTTTTAATGATTTCGATTTTTGCAATTTTTATTTTCAAAAATAAGAAACAATACGCACAAGGGACGAAATACGCACACCACACTCTTTTTGTATTTTTCAATTATCAAAAATGCTCAGAAAAACCTAGTGAAAATGTTTTTGGGTTTTAAAGACTTTGAAATGTTTTTGAGAATTTTTTGTAGAAAATTCAGGTGTTTTTGTATTTTTCTAAAAATCAAACAATAAGAAAAATGATAAATAGTGCACGACATGGAGTAATTTGCAACTTAAAATTATTTTAATGCCTAAAACACATGTAAATATTTTTCTGTTAGAATATAGATAAATATCTACAATCAAGAACTGAAATTGTATTTTTTACTTTTCTAGAAGTTTTTATGATTTTTATAAGATTATGAGTATTTTGTAATTTTTTGAATTTTATAAATAATTAATGCGTGAAATTTAGAAAGAAATTAAAAGACAATAAAATAAAACTAATATTATTTTTTAGGATTGTTTAGAATAATATTCAAATTTTTATGAATTTTTGAATTTCAGGAAGAGAAAAAGACAATGTTTTTTATTTTTTTAATAATAACAAATGAAAATAAAATACAATGAAATTTATATACAATGAAGAGGAATACAGCAGGAATATACAAAAAATTTTGTAGAATTTTTAGAGCAATGAAAACATTTATTTCAATAAAAAGAACATGCAAAATAAATAGTTTGGAAGACAGGGACTAAAATGCAATTACTTAATGTTTTTGCATTAAACAAAGAAAAGAAATAAAACAGAGAACTAAAACTATAAATTACCCAATGAAACATGCCACGCATGTGACTTGCAGGACGGCAGGGATCCTGCTGCAATTTTGAAGAATTCTGGGGACAACCTTGTAAATTTTCCAAATTTTTTTATAATTAATCCCCTAGGGTTCTCGTTCTTGCTTGCTTCCCAAACCAAAAAGGCATCAGGGCCAAGGGCACCACCTTCGTTCTTCTCTCCCACAAGGCGTGCGGCGGCCGGCGGATGGCAGGAGCATGGTGGGTGGCTGGTTAGCGGCGGAGGAGCTTTGATGGTGTGCTGGGGTCTGCGGAGGGGCGGTCTGATCGGTGCAGCATGGAGGATTGCGCTGCTCCAGGAGGCGGGTGACGGTGATGGTTGCATGCAAATGGTTGGCGCGATGGGGCGGCGCCTGTGCGTGGGCGTGGCTGGCTGCCCCTTTGGCGATGGTGACTGACGTACAGTAGGAGGGAGGGCGTGAAGGGTGGTGTCACAGCGGCTTTGACGACGAGGAATGGCGGCTGGCCTTGTGCGAGTACACGATGGTTTGAGGATGCGCACGCTGGTGGCGTGCGGCCTCGTAAGGGGTGGCGTTGGGGCGTGCAGTGGAGTTCCTGGTGGCTGGATGGAGGTGTAGTTGTCTAGGAAGTGGAGGGCGGACGTCGGTGACGCGCTGCGAGGGGTAGTGCCGCAGGTGGTTGCGGTGGAGGTGCGGATGTGGAGGGACTCAGACTGATTTTTTTTGTTTTTTTTTCATTTTTTATTGTAAAATCCGAAATAGCAGGAATAGAAATAGAAGATAAAAAATGTTTTTTTATTATTTTTTGTGAAAATAGAACGACAGAGTATTTTTTTTCTTTTTATTTTTTTATTTTTTATTAATTTTTTAGATGATCCTGCAAAATAAATGTTAGAAAGAAAGGCTATATATATTTTTAAATTTTTTTTATTTATAAACAAATGAGGATGCGAGCACGACGGCTCGGTCCCGGTTATTCGAAATGCGAAAAATCAAACAGAGATGTGAGTGGATGTGGTACCTTGTGATGTGGATTGAATCTGCATCTCCGACCACCGTACGCGGCCGGAGTTGGAAGATTGCGTGAGGTAGAATAAGAACGCGAATAGATCGAGATGCGAAGGTGAAAAATCGAATCGGGTGAATCAAATCGTGATGATGGATTCTAAGATCTAGATAAAAAAGATGATGAAATTAAAGGCGAAAAATTAAACTAAGACTAACCTAGATGAAAAACAAGAAAAAGAATGATGGATCTCACCTTAGGAGCGGAAAAGACCGTGATCGCCTTGACGAAATCCGACTCGCTGTCATCGGACGGCTCGGAGGCTAGGCACCTCTCTGCGACAAGATAGCCCTCGGAGAATAGGCTCCTCTCACCAAAGATTGATCAAGATGGAAATGAGGGAGGAGGAGCCAATTAAATAGAGGATTAATTGAATTTGAATTTGAATTCGAATTTGAAAATTGAATTGTGATAAAGAGATAAGAAAAGAAATTAAAATGAGATAAAGATAAAATTATTTACAAAAAATGAAAATTGAATTCGATTTTTGTCACTTAATTAAATTGAATAGAAAATGTTACTTTTTTATTTTTTTGTGGTGGTTATTTAAGAATAGCAGCTATATACATTTACTATATATATGGTACATTATATATATAGTTACATAAGGAGATTAGTTTTTTATTTTAAAATTTTTATTATTATTTTATTTTATTTTTAATTTAAAAAATTAGTAAAAATATTTACAAATAAATATGTACAAATAAATGGCAAAATTGCATAATCCACCCCAGAAAGCTGACTTTTCAACCGTAACTCCAAAAATTATGAAATCACAGTTATTTTAAAGATAATTTAATTTAGAATACAATGGAAGTTAGTTTAGTTCAATTTGATTCATATGGAGCAGGAATTGGTATTTCAATTATCGTTTGGAGGCTTTTCTAAGTGTTGTTGCTTTTATTCTGTATATGATTTATTTTACAAACATTTTTATTAATTAGGAAACATTTTTATTTGCAACTTTTGCTTTGAAAATTGTTTAGTTTGAGGTATATTTATGTACAAATAAAATAGTGTAGTATACAAATGTACACAACACATTTTTTTTGGATTTTTTGATTAAGGACCCTATCTCCCCCTACTTTATTCCTGATCGATCAGATCAAGTCTTGAGCTTCTCTCGAGGTTCAGGTCAGCCTCTATCTATTACATATATACAGTCTTCTCTTTTTTTATTTTTTCCTTTCTTTCTTTATTTATTTATTTTAGGTTAAAATGGTAATAAGTGTACAATATTCACATACAGATGCAAGTTAGTAAAAATATGGAGTTAGTATTATATACAGGTGTTTTATAAGGGATTTTAAGCTAAAATAAATGAATAAAGATGATGAAATGCTAATTCATCATCCCCCCTATGCTTTACCTTTGTTAATCCCTTAGTAAACACTTATTGAAAATAATAAGTTAAAAAAGAAAAAGAAAGGAAAAATAAAGAAATTAGGACCATATTGAGTATTAAACTTATCTCCATAAAATTGTAGTATGGAGCTCTATCAGACCTTTGGATTATTAGTGTGGCGGAACCTTAATGGGAAATGGATTTAAAATCTAACAGCCTCTAAGTTCTACAAGACTCATATTCAGGCCTCCTCAACAGTCGGGTCAGAACAAGTCTACATACACAATTTCTTATGACTATGAATCTTTACTTGTATGATGTAAGAGAAGTATAGTTCCCCATCTCAAAAGTAGCAAACAAACAGCCTCCCCTCAACAATGTAACTCTAGTCCTCAGGTCTAGCAACTCTTTCCTCGAGGAGCAGGGATATTCCCTTCTAAGTTCAAGTACAACCAGCTCAAGAAGAGGGGATGGAGAAAAGAATGGACGGTACCTATCCTTAAATGCATGACCAGTGTAGTCAAGTCATCCGTTGTAAGCTTACCAAAATTTGACTTTGAAGCTCTTATTATTTATTTTCATTTTCTTTTTTTATCCTTGTATATACACTCCGGCAGGCATTTTACTTTTTAATCAGGCCTATCCAATTTTGGAGATTCTTCATTTTTTCTTCTTTTTTTGAAAGTATATACAAGGTGCTGCATGTACATAAGGAGTTTTTCCTCTTGAGCTAGTAGATTATCCCTCTTTTGAAGCATTATTGCAACCCCACAACATCTTGTCTTTAGACCTCAACATCGCTAGACCAGGTTGAGATGCACTTCCCTCCCTAAAGGAAGACGAGAGGTTCTGCCTAGATGTAATACCCTCGTATGCTACTCTAAGCCAAAAGATTCCGCCTCCTCACTACCTCCTCCATGAAGAGCTACGTGTAGAGTGCTTGTCCAAGATAAGCCACGGTCTGAAAGAATCATGTGTGTGTTGTTAAATATTCTACTTAGACTAATCAAGATGACATATGAACATAGTCTTATGGACTCAAAGAATTAAGTCGCTAGGACATGAAAAGTCTTAACTCATGTTATTATAAGGTTCTTCTGAAATTAAGTGGATTAAGGCCCAGCTAAGCTCCATTCTTTAATTTTATTCCAGACTTAGTTTAAATGTCAATACTATCCTGAAAAATGCACATGCAAATGCAAGAATATGCACAATGCAAAAAAGAAAGCAATTTTTTAAATATTTTTCTAATTTTGAACTTTTTATGGATTTTTGGAAAGAAAGGAAAAATGATGCACATGTAGCTTTTTTATAGATTTTCTATTTTGTAGTTTTCTTAAGAAAAAAGGTTAGTAATATATACAAGCATATAAGAGGATTTTTGTAGTTTTTTTTGTTTTGTTTTTTTGTTTTTTGGTTTTTTTTTGTTTTTTGGCTTTTTTTTGTTTTTTTGGTTTTTTTATTTTTTGTTTTTATTTTTTGAAGGTGATCAAAGTCTATATACACACACGTGGATTTTACGAATTTATATACATATCCCCAAAATAATCATTAAAAGTACGAGTTATGTCTAAAGTATATATACAATATATACGACACCCCCTATACTTAGCTCGAACTATGTCCTCATAGTGATCAGAGAGTGGCAAAGGAAGTCATAACTCGTGCTAAGTATAGAAAAGTGAAAAGACTCCTATGCTACAACGAATCAAAGAGAAAATGAAAAGAATAGAAGCTGGTGATCCCCCCTATACTTAGGATCAAGTAATCCTAAGTATAGAAGACTGTACAAAAGGGGAAAGCCGATGCAGAGAATGTATGGACTCAAAAATAAAAGAAAACAATATGAACAACATCACCCCCCCATACTTAGGGTAGAGTATCCCTAAGTATAGGCAACAACAAGAGTGATGAATAGGACAAATATGAACAACACAAGTCATTGACCCCCCCCTCCCCCTATACTTAGGATAAAGCACATCCTCAGTATAGCATATATACACACACACGGAAAAGGGGTGAATGATAAAATGGAAGAAGAAAGAATGAAACGAAAGGATATACAAAAGGTTTGGATGTAGAAAGGTCAAGAAGGTCGAAAGTGAACCTTCTTGCGGGACAGCTGAGGTATGGATCTGACAAGGTGTAGGTCGATATTGAGGTCATCATTAGACATAAACTTATTAGGATCGACCAAGAATGTATCCTCAACAGTCTCAGAGTGTGCAGGCACAAATCAGTAAGTGGAAGTAGTGTGGTCATGTCCTTCCTGGGAAGTCTCACAAATATCAAAGCAAAAAGCTCGAAATCATTATCAGAAAAAGTAGGATCAATTCCAGCTTGGTGAGCCTCCACTGGATCATCATCTTCATCAAAAGTCCCAATTTCTTTATAAAAGCAATCAAATCAAATTTGGCATTATCAATCTCATAAAATCAAGGTGACTAAGAACGGACTCATAAGTGAAAGTAGTCAAATCATGTCTGTCATGTCTAATCTCAGAGTCTGCCTTCCGCTCTAGGGTGTCTATCGTGTAAATCCCACAGATGTCATCAATGCATCTCCACATACCAGAAGGGGGAACTCCAAAGTCTATGCTTTCCAAGTCTTCCTCCTTGAAGAGGAATTCTTGGGTCTCAGTATCATCCAACATACAACAAGAATCTCTGATATTATCATTAAGGTCAAGGTCCTTGGGGTTGGCTAACACGGACACACTCTCATGGGATGCAAGTCTGTGGTCAGTAATGGGTGTAGTGATCAATACATCGCTCCCTACATCAGAACGGAAGCGAATCTCTCCAGATCCATAATCATTAACGTCTCTCGCAGAGGCAATTCCGTCTCAGGATGATGGGAGGGTACTCAACAAGGGTGGAGGTCTCCATGGGAAATACAACAAAATCAGAAGTGAATTTCATACCCTGAATAAGAATGACAACGCTTTCTAGAATACCCTTCGGCCTCTTGATAGATCCATCAGCAAATTGAACTATTATCCTGGTTTTCTTGAGAGACCCAAGATGAAGAGAATGTACCATAGAGAAGGGTATTATATTGATTGATAAACCACCATCAAGGAGAGTGTTATCACAATAATAGTCAGATATGGAGAAACTCACAAGAGGTGTGGCAGTGTTCCCTTTCTTAAAATGTGGACGGTGAGAGATGGCGTAGGCAGTGGACATGGTCAAGATGTGACGCTCAGATATGCTCCTCTGCTTTCTCTTCTTGTGTTGAGGAGAAGATATATGTGTCATAGCCTGGTGAAGTGGAGCTTTAATGATCTCATGAATGGTGGCCTTCACTTTAGGTTCAGTCAACATTTTTTGAATTTTTGGACCTCCTCTATACAAGGGAGGAGATCAGAATCAGCATATACACGAGGATTGCCAAGAGTAGTCTATATAGTGGCATCCTCGGGGTCAAAGGTGGGACATGTGGTGGATGACTATGTGGGAAAATGATATGGCATGGGTGCTCTCTCCTCACAAAATGAATCAACAATATGTCTCCCAAAATCTTTTTGGATTTTTAAAATTTTCTCATTTTTTGTATTTTGGGCAATTGCAAGCTCTCATGATTATCCTCAAGTGAATCCATATCCTCAAAAAGTGGAGTAGCATTCTAGGTTGTATTTATGTTAAATAGATTTCTAATCCTCGAATTCATATGCTCCATCATCTGGTTCAGTGTCTCAAGTGTGGAAATCAAGAAAGGTGGCTCAAAAATCCCAAGATCGGGTGAGTGGAATGAGGTTTGGTGAGACTTAGAGTCCGATTCCTGAAACAATGGGTCAGGCGGATATGCACAACAATCAGGAGGAAAGTACTCCTGGAAAAAGGAAGGTGGATCAACTGGAGAGTACGAGAGATCCTCGAAGATTGTATTAAAATAACTCCAGATGGCCATCTCTGAAATAAAAGACAGGGATCGGGAGAGCACGAGGGTCTAGTCAAAATATGTGGAGAAAAAGGCGCAAATCACAGAAGGATCTAGTATGCACACAAGCAATCAAACACAGTACAAACCCCATGTTCACCAACTCAGTGCAATGTGAAGATCATAAAAGTTCGGTCAATTATCTTGTCAAATTTTAGAGTTTGGTGAAAATACAATCTATCAGAGTAGTTAAAGCGAGCTGATTGGAACGCAATGCTCCTAGGAGATTGTCCCAATCTCACAACTAGTTTTTCCCACCTAGTATGGGTGCGGACCGTTTACCAGCTACCCCATATGCCCACTCTGCTTAGGAAATCCTAGACCGATTACCGGCTATCCAGTGAAGTCCTCACTGGAGAATAACTAATCACAAGACAGTAGTCTGAAGAGAGTTCGGGTGTGTCTCTAGCCTAGTGTGTGGATCACTCTCTCGCTCTAGCAAATCAACCAATGAGGGGGTTACTCTCTCCAAAACAATGATTTTTCCTTACGTTTATATTAGGGTCGAGTTTTCTTTAGCAGCCTCGATTTTTAGGCAGTTATCACTAGGTTTGAATATTTTCAATGAATCGCCTATCGAGTGTCCAATTTCTTGTTTAACTTATGTGAGTGAAAACAAGGAACAAGATCGGAAATGCCAATGCAAGATTAAACACAATGATGAATGCAGGGGTTAGAGATGCGTACCTTGTCGCTAGCACTCTACATGCAGGGTGATCCGCGCAGAATTGAAATACATAAAAATAAACTAACCTATAAGCAAATGCAAGTGAACCGTCCTAACAATAGCTTCTATTAACGGGAAAGAACCAATTCAATTTGACTAAGTCCAACTACGCTCTATTCTATAGGTACAAAAATTCTTGTTTAGTGTATTTGGACCTAATTAATTACCTGGCTCAAGCAAATTAATTAAAACAATCGATAGGTATCTCACGAAATGCATGTAAAATAAACAAAAATAAGACGATGAAAACAAAATCGATGAGGTCCCCCAAGTACACCGGCACTTGGCGAAATAGACCCCGCAACAAATGAATGTCTGTTTACAAGGGTTCAAATGCTAGAAAAAATAAAAAAAATCTATTTTTTGTGTCTCCTTCAATTCTTCTTCTTCTCCTCTCACGCTATCATGTGGCTTGGTGAAGAATCAAGCTGTCTCCGCTTCGCTTGGGTGCTTCGGCTCTCCCTAGATCGCCTCATTTGCTCTGCGGGACCTCGTAAGAAAAAGAAAAGAGAGAATGTGTAAGAAACACATTATCAAATATGAGCAGTGAATATAAACAATGAAATAATGTGACAAAATATAAATAGATATGTACAACCAAGAATAGCAGGTCAAAAGAGAAATCTAACTACCCTCGTTGTGCCTCCCCGGCAACGGTACCATTTTGTTGGGATGGATCTTCTGGGGGCTTTTAATCAAGATATGAAATTAAATGCACAATGGTCGTTGCAACCCAAATATCTCAGCCCAAACAAACAATTTTTTTTCCTTTCTCAAGATACAAAATTAATTACAAGAGAATAATGAAGCGAGAGAAATTTTTACTACTTATTTACCTGTATAACAACAGGATCGAACTCAGGGAGGCTACAATTCCTGAGGCTTATTGAAATAATCGAAAATCAATTAAGAGAAAAAGGGATCTCAATGGCAACTATCTTGGTTTTTTTGTGGTTTTTTTGTCTTTTTTATTTTTTTTATTTCTAATTTCTTTTTTCCTGATTTTCATATTTTAATAATTTTGATTTTTACAATTTGTATTTTCAAAAATAAGGAATAATATGCATAAGGGACGAAATACACACACCATACTCTTTTTGTATTTTTCAATAATATCACAATTGTTCAAAAAATCTAGAGAAAATATTTGTGGGTTTTAAATTTGAAATGGTTTTGAGAATTTTATAGAATTTTCATATGTTTTTGTATTTTTCTAACAATAAAACAATGGCAAAAATGATAAACACTGCACAACCTGGAGTAATTTGTAACTTAAAAATATTTTAAGTGCCCAAAACTCCTGAAAATTATTTTTATGCTAAAACATAGACAAATATCTACAAACATGAACTGAAATCACATTTTTTTATTTTTATAGATTTTTTATGATTTTTATAAGATTTTGAGTATTTTGTAATTTTTAGATTTTCTAAATAATTAATGTGTGAAATTCGGATAGAAATTAAAAGACAATAAATTAAAACTAATCTAATTTTTTTGGATTTTTTTAGAGAAATATTCAAATTTTTATGAATTTTTGAATTTCAGGAAGAGAAAATGACACTATTTTTTTTAATAATAACAAATGAAAATAAAATGCAATGAAATTTATCTACAATGAAGAGGAATACAACAGGAATATACACAATTTTTTGTAGAATTTTTAGAGCAATGAAAACATTTATTTCAATAAAAAGAACATGCAAAATAAATAGTCTGGAAGACAGGGACTAAAATGCAATTAATTAATATTTTCGCATTAAACAAAGAAAAGAAATAACACTGAGAACTAAAACTACAAATTACCCAATGAAACGTGCCATGCATGTGACTTGCTGGATGACGGGGATCCTTGTGCAATTTTGAAGAATTCTGGGGACAACTTTGCAAATTTTCCAAATTTTTTTATAATTAATCCCGTAGGGTTCTCATTTTTGCTTTCTTCCCAAGCCAAAAACGCGCAGGGCCAAGGGCGTCTCCTTCGTTCTTTTCTCCCATAAGGCGTGTTGTGGCCGGTGAACGGCAGGAGCACGGTGGTCGGCTGGTTAGCAGTGGAGGAGCTTTGACGGCACGCTGGAGTCAGCGGAGGGGCGGTGTGGTCGGCGCAGCTTGGAGGATGGTGCCACTCTAGGAGGCGGGCGACGGTGATGGTTGCACGCGCGCGGTTGGCACGATGGGGTGGCGCTTGCCGTCAAAGCCCCTGGTGATGGCGGTTGGCATACGACAGGAGGGAGGGCGTGAAGGGCGGTGCCGCAGCGGCTTTGATGGCGAGGTAGGGTGGTTGGCCTCGCATGAGTGCGCGATGGTCTGAGGATGCATGCGCTGGTGGCACGCAGCCTCATGCGGGGTGGTATTGGGGCGAGCGATGGAGTTCCTGGTGGCTAGATGGAGGTGCAGTTGTCCAGGCGGTGGAGGGCAGACGTCGGTGACGCGATGCGAGGGGCGGTGCCACAGGTGTCTGCGGCGGAGGTGCGGCTGTGGAGGGACTGTGGCCTATTTTCTTAAATTCTTTTATTGTAAAATCCGAAACAACAGAAATAGAATAGAAGATAAAAAAGTTTTTTCATTATTTTTTGTGAAAATAGAACGGCAGAAAAAAAATTGTTCTTTTTATTTTTTATTTTTTTATTATTTTTTTAGATGATCCTGCAAAACAAATGTTAGAAAGAAAGGTTATATACATTTTTTGTTTTTTTTTCATTTTTTTAAATTTTTTATTTATAGATAAATGAGGACGCGAGCACGACGGCTCGGTCCTGATTATTCAAAATGCAAAAAATCAAACGGAGATGTGAGTAGATGTAGGTCATTGCGATGTAGATCGAATCCGCGTCTCCGACCATCGTACACGGCCGGAGTTGGAAGATTGCGTGAGGTAGAATAAGAACACGAATAGATCTTGATGCGAAGGTGAAAAATCAAATCAGGTGAATCGGATCGTGATGATAGATTCTAAGATCTAGTTAAAAAATGACGATGAAATTAAAGAAAAAAATTAAAGTAAGATTAACCTAGATGAAAAATAAGAAAAAGAAAGATGGATCTCACCTTAGGAGCAGAAAAGACTGTGATCACCTCGACGAAGGCCAACTCGCTGTTATCGGACAGCTCGGAGGCTAGGCACCTCTCTGCGACAAGATAGCTCTTGGAGAATAGGCTTCTCTCACCAAAGATTGATCAAGTTGGAAATGAGGGAGGAGGAGCCAATTAAATAGAGGATTAATTGAATTTGAATTCGAATTTGAAAATTGAATGGTAATAAAGAGATAAGGAAAGAAATTGAAATGAGATAAAGATAAAATTATTTACAAAAAATAATTTTTTTGTATGTTCATTACTTAAATAAATTGAATAAAAAAGGTTAATTTTTTACTTTTTTTGTGGTGGTTATTTAAGAATAGCAACTATATACATATCCTATATACATATGGTACATTATATACGTAGTTAAATAAGGAGATTAGTTTTTTAAATTTTTATTATTATTATAATTATTTTATTTTTATTTTAAATAATTAGTAAAAATATTTACAAATACAATATATACAAATAAATGGTAAAATTGCACAAACCACCCCAGAAAACTGACTTTTCAACTGTAACTCCAAAAATTATGAAATCACAGCCATTTTAAAGATAATTTAATTTAGAATACAATGGAAGTGAGTTTGGTTCGATTTGAGTTCATATGGAGCTGGAATTGGTCTTTCAATTATCGCTTAGTGGCTTTTTCTAAGTGTGGTTGCTTTTATTCTATACATGATTTAATTTTGCAAACATTTTCATTAATTAGGAAACATTTTTATTTGCAATTTTTGTTTTGAAAATTATTTAGTTTGAGGTCAATTTATTTACAAATAAAATAGTGTAGTATACAAATGTACACAGCATACATTTTTTTTGGATTTTCTGATTAAGGACCCTATCTCCCCCTACTTTATTCCTGGTCGATCTGGTCAAGTCTTGACCTTCTCTCGAGATTCGGGTCAGCCTGTATCTATTACATATATACAATCTTCTCTCTTTTTCTTTTTTTTTCCTTTCTTTCTTTATTTATTTATTTTAGGTTAAAATGGTAATAAGTGTACAATATTTATGCACAGATGGAAGTTAGTAAAAATATGGAGTTAGTATTATATGCATGTGTTTTATAAAGGATTTTAAGCTAAAATAAATAAAAAAAGATGATGAAATGCAAATTCATCACATGGTGAGAGGGAAAGGACCTGTTGAGGATAGACCAACAGATGAGAGGCCATAAACGGGATCAGATGTGACTGTAGGGATTCTAGACACATTACAGTTGATGAGTACACAACTTAGAGAATAATTTAAAGTCCAAGAGAATTGAGAGATGATATTGCTATATTGAGAGCTGGAGGAGGGAACCCACCTGCTGTAGTTCCCGTGGACACATTACACGATGAGTATGACCCTGAAGCGAGTACGCTACAGCATTAGATTCGATTGCTACCGAATCAAGGTCCATAGATTTGAGGCCGTCATTTATATCACTTCTTCCCAAATTTTTTATGAACACTTCTGAGGAGTTGTTTACCTTTCAACAGTTGTTTGAGATGATTTGTGGTACGACTAGTTATCTAAACGTTACGTAGGAGGTTGTACGCATCAAAGCTTTCAACTTTGTCTTAGCAGATAAGGTACTCTATGGGTTGAACCATTTGGGGAGAGAGATCTCTACTTGGGATGATCCAGAGTCCACATTCCTACGTAAATATTTTCTTCTTGAAGAACAAATGTTATGAGGAGTCACATATCGAATTTCACGCAACACTCGCATGAGTCTTTCCATGAAGCATGGGAGCGCTTCAAGGACATGACAGAGAAATTCACTCATCATGAGATTCCACTGAAGGTGCTAGATCAGAATTTCTTTGGAGGACTACATGTTGACATTCAGGGATTAGTTAGTGTCACATGTGGTGGCAGTTATCTGAACAAGGATGTTGAATCAGTTTGGACCATATATAAAGGAATGGCCGAGAACTATAGAGTCGTTGATTCCACTTGTGCATACTAGAAGACCACACAGCCACCACACCAGCTAGATCATCAGAAGGTGGCCAACATAGCTGAGTCCGATTCGTGATCTGCTGACATGGGATACATTAGTGAGAAGCTTACTATAGTAGGCATGATTCAGAAGCAAGTTAAAGAGTTGTACAAGTTGCAAGAGTTGGAGAAGCTTTCTACATTACCTCAATAGATGAGTGATTTGACTAAGAAGGTGGTTGAAATCTAGATTCAGAGCGAGCATCCACCTATAACTCAGCTTACATAGAAATCTTTACCCATTCCCCCACCCGTCAGATACATATTATACAGAGCGAGACAGGGTTTTCTAATGAGCCTCCGTAATTAGCTTAACCTGAGGATTTGTCCACAGCCACTCAGAGCCAGATCATGATGCTTGTAGCAGATAATGTTGATATTTCTTCCACATATGAGACTAATGCTATCTGGTACGCTCCAAATGATAAATATGCATTTCATCATCTTTATTCATTTATTTTAGCTTAAATCCCTTATAAAACACATGTAAATATCAATAAATATCGCTTTTTAATAATTTTCATTCTTCTATAAATAATGTATATTTAATATTCTTTTAACCTAAAATAAATAAATAAAGGGGAAATAATAAAATAAAAAGACAGTATCTATGAAATAAATACATGCTAACTCTAACCTAAAAGTAGGTAAGAATTAACCAAATTGACAAGGAATAGAGTAGGGAGAGATAAGGCCTTCATCCAAAAAAAAACAAAAAAATCAACACTCATGTATATTCATCACTATGTACATATTGTATATATCTTCTTCTTTTTTATTTATCACTAAAATAACCCAAAATAAAAAAAGTTTTCTTTTTGAAATTTGCACATAAAAATAAGTTGTAAATTTAAAAATAAGTGCAAGAATAGTCATTGTGCAGATTAAGAATAACAACACTTTGAAAAAGCTACAAATCTCAACTTGTCTGATCAATATCTTCTCCACAAAAATTCAAAATAAACAAAAGTCACTTTCATCATGTTAAAAATTAAATAATTTTAAAAGAAATTGGTTTCATAAAAATCAGAGTTAAGATGTTAAAAGTGGATTTTTGGAGTGTCGTTGTATAGTTTATCTATGTTGTACTTTATACTATTTATGAGTTTATTCATTTTATTGTAATTTTTGCACATATTGTATTTTGAATAATTTGTAAATATTGTATTTTATTTATATAAAATGTAAATAAAAATTATAAAATCAAAAATAACCAAAAAATATTGTATTTATTGTATATAACACATACTTATATTGTATATACTCTCATTTACTTAACTAAATAAATTAACTCATAAAAATCAAATAAAAATATATTTAAAATCCTTTAATAATTCTATAAATTAATAAATTAATAAATTATATATTTATTTGTAAAAATAATTTATTGGAAATCAAATTGTTATTTATATAAGGATTTTTACCTATGAAAAAGGTTTTTATTTATTTATACCTATTTATTTAAATTATTTAATTTATTAAAACTTACCATAAATAAGTTTATTAATTTATTAACATTATTTAGTTGCAACACTTTTTAATGTAGAGTTATTTATTATTTATTCTGTATTTTTAGTTTTATTTCTTATTTATTTTGTCCTTATATGGTTGTCGGTTAGTGGGGCAACCCTCCGATTGGCCAGACCCATGTCTGTTAACCTGGGTCAACTTCCCAATCTTCCCTAAAACCTGGATAACCGACTACAGTACCCGTCTTCTCCGATTTATCTCCATTGTTCCAGTCATCCTTTCTCATGATTCCTTCTCCATTTTATTGCCCAATTATCACTCCATTTCGTCCGATTAACTTTTCAATAATCCAGTCTCGGATCGTGCACCCGTTCATGTTTGAATTTCGCTTGAGCTCCACTGTTAAAAAAGCCTCCTCCAGATCTCAAATTGCCCTGATCTGTTTCCACCAATTCTAGCACCCAAGGTTGATCCTGGAGAGAGGCACGATGACAGCGAGCAACTTCCACTGAAGGACAAAATGTCACATTGTAACCATGGATACTGGAAATGCCATAAACCATCGACTCCCAAACAAAAAGAAAGATAAGGAAGCACCCATTTAAGATGCCACATTTCAAATCTACAGTTTGATCGTATAATTATGGACAGTGGATCTATTAGTCTTATGCCTTTATCATTACTTGAGCATCTCAAGCTTGGGCGTCTTAAGAAGAGAAGAATGATACTTCAATTTGCAGACCGATCAATCAAGAGGCCGAAGGGCATACTTGAGAACATTGTCGTGATGGTACAGGGCATGAGCTTTACTATTGATTTTGTTGTGGCAGATATGGAATCTACAGTACCGTTACACCATACCCAATTATTCTTGGACAACCCTTCTTGCGTACAGCGAAAGAGATCTTTGATTGTGGGGCAGATAAGATCACTTTTCACTCTCACAGTGAAAGAGTTATTGTTGAGACAATATTAGACCTAAAGTAAAAGCGCAACATATGAGAGTGTTCTTGATTCATCTGATACAGAATATTGTGATTTTATAGATGAGATCAGACAAGAGCCATTATCTTTGAATGATATTGAGATCCAAGAATTTCTCTCTAAAGAGTGAAACTTGGAAAGCACAGTATTTTGTAGTCTACACATCACAAATGGGAGTTTCGTTGATGATGAGCCAGCAATTCCTAAGTACATTGATGAGCTGATGATGGTTTATGAATATGATTTTTCTAAGGGTGACTTTGATGAACTCCAACCTTCTATGTATGTGCCTGATCGTTACCATTCTGTTGAGTACTTTCACCCTGTCGACTCTAATCGGGGGTTTGAGGATTCAGACATGGACACATCTGAGGACGGCCTTGATGTTGGCATACATCTCATTGACTCCATAGCTCAACGTATGTCAAAGAAGGTCTATCTTTTTCCTTCTTGAGCATTGTATATTCTCCTCTCTTATATAATCCTTTCGTTTTATTCTTTCTTTATTCCATTTTATCATTCATCTATTTTTCGTGTGTGGGTGTGTGATATACATAAGATGTACTCTATCCTAAGTATAGGGGAGGTGAATGACTTGAGTTGATCTTATTTTCATTTGGTTTCATCACTGTTGTTGTTGATTAGGGATCCTTCACCCAAGGTATAGGAGGAGTGATGCCATTCATTTTGTCTTCTTTACTTTTCACTTTTATTTTTGTGTGTTCTCTCGCTTGTCCTTGAACTTGTTGATTTTCTTTTTCCATACTTAGGTATATTTTACCCTAAGTATAGGGGAGGATAAGTCGAGTCGTTGAGTTTTTAAAGCTTTTTTCTTCGGTTTTCCCCGTTTGTACAGTATTCTATACTTAGGATTATTGATCCTAAGTAGAGGGGGATCACCGACTTCTATTCATTTCATTTGTTATTCTTTGAGTCATTGTAGTATAGGATTCTTTTTACTTTTCTAGACTGAGCACGAGTTATGTCTTCCTTTGTTGTTTCTTGGTCACTATGAGGACATAGTTCGAGCTAAGTATAGGGGGTGTAGTATATATTGTATATATACTTTAGGTATAACTCGTACTTTTGTTTGTTTAATAATATGGCTAATAAAACTGGAACAAAAAATTCTGTAAAAAGTTTGTAAAATTTCTTAGAAAAATCCTTTTGTATATGTTTTTGTAAAATAGTTTTGTAAAATTATTTTTTGTACAAAGTTTTCTAAAATATTTGTAAAATCATTTTGTTTGCAAAATGTTAGAAAATTAATTTGTATCAAAATTATTTATATTGTAAAAATGCTTGTAAAATATTTGAAATAAAATGTTTATAAAAATTTCTTTGTAAAATTACTGTAAAAGGTTTTTTAAAATATTTTTGTAAAATATTTTGTAAAGGTTTTGTAAAATCATTTGTAAACTAGTTTGTAAAAATATTTTCTCACCTTGTATATAAATAACCTTTGTGTGTATTTATATGTATATATTAGTTGTAAAAACCTTGTAAATAAACATGTAATAACCTTTTAAAATATGTGAATAAAATTCTTTTCTTAATAAGATTCCTTTAATAAAATCCTTGTATAAAAGTTGTTATTAAACATGTAGATAAAATTATTTAATAAATTGTGTATATAAAATCCTTTTGTAGAAAAGAATCATGAATAAAATGTATACATAAAAGCTGTAAAGAAAAATTCTTATTGTAAAACTCTTGTATAAAATGTGTATAAACCTTGTATATACCTTTGTATAATTTTTTTTGCAAATTTGTATAAAATTCTTGTAAATATGTATACCACTCTATTAAAAATCTCATAAAGATAGAAAAAGATAAAATCCATAAAAAATTTCCCAAAGTTCTCTAAAAACCTTTTAAAAAGTTTATTCTTTTCTTTTTCTTTAAAAAATGTGTTTTTCTTGCATTTGTATTTTTTAGAATAATATTGATGCTTAAACTAGTTTGGAATAAAATCTTAAGAGTGGAGCCTAGGGAAAACCTTAATCCACTTAATTTAAGAGGAACCTTATAGGAACTGGAGTTGAGACTTTCATGTCATAGTGACTTAATTATTTGGGTCCATAAGACTATGTTCACTTGTCATCTTGATTGGTCTAAGAAGAATAGTTCATACATACACATGATTCTTTTAGACAACGGCCTAACTTGGACAAGCACTTTGCACATAGCTCTTCATTGATGACGTGGTGAGGGATAGAATTCTTTGGCAAGAGACGCACGCGAATGGAAACATACGCAGTCACTTCGAGTGGTCAATGCATCCCAACCTAGTCTAATGGCAGTGGACGTATAAAGACAGGAGTTATGGGTTGAAATAAAGGCTTCAGATGAGGGATGGTCTGCTTAGACAGTTTTTTCTAAAACTCAAAACATGGGCGGAAAAAAAGATTCTAATTCCGTTAGGACACAATAGAATCAATGCAGTGCAACAATTCTTTCCACGAAATAGAAGCCAAAGATACACCAAATAAAAAAAGAATATTGACCTTCATCGAACCTACAGATCTTAGTGGGGACTTGGCTACACTGGTCAGCTTCATAAGGAGATGTGGCTGCATTAGCCACACTCCAGATCTTTTATTATTTTTCTATCTTCTCCCCCCTTCGATTATGGACACAGCACATACCTAAACTTAGAAGGAAATACCCCGCTCCTCGAGGAAAGAGTAGCTCGACTGGAGAATTAGAGTCACCTTGATAAGAGAAGGTTGTTCTTTGTCACTTCTGATGTGGAGAGCTATATATCACTTATACAATACAAGTAGATTCAAAGTCATCAGAATTTACGTATGAGGACTTATTCTGACCTGACTGTCGAGGCGACCTGAATAGAGACTTGTGGAATAAAAATGCTATTGAGTCTTAAATCCTATTCCCTCTACGGTTCCGCTAAACTAATAATCTAAATGTCTGACCGAACTCCATACTTTGATTTTATGAAGATTATTCTAAAAATCAAATTTTTTTTCTATGCTCTTTATTTTCCTTTATTATTTTTTTGTCACTTATTCTTTAAATAAGTGTTTGCTAAGGGACTAGTAAGGGTAACGTATAGGGTGGTGATGAATATGTATTTCATCATCTTTATTCATTTATTTTAGCTTAAATTACCTTATAAAACACATGTAAATATCAATAAATATCACATTTTAATAACTTCATTCTTTTGTAAACATTTTATATTTATCATTATTTTAACCTAAAATAAGTAAATAATGAAATAAAGGAAAATAAAGAAAATAAAAAGACTGTATATATGAAATAAATACATGCTAATTCTAACCCTGAGATTAGGTCAAGACTTGACATAATCGACAAGGAATAAAATAGAGGGAGATAAGGCCTTCATCTAGAAAAATAATCCCCACTCATGTATATTCATCACTATGTACATATTGTATATATCTTCTATTTTATTTATCACTAAAATTACCAAAATAAAAAGTTTTCTTCTTGAAACTTGCACATAAAAATAAGTTGTAAATATTAAAGATAATTGCAAGAAGAATTATTATACATATTAAAAATAACAACACCTCGAAAAATGAGAAAAGTTCAACTTGTCATTTCAATATCTTCTCCAAAAAATTCAAAATAAACCAACTCACTGTCATTGTGTTTAAAATTAAATGAGCTTTAAAATGAAAGTGGTTTCATAAAAATCGGAGTTAAGATGTGGAAAGTGACTTTTTAGAGTGTCATTGTACAGTTTGACTATGTTGTACTTTATAGTATTTACTATTCTATTTATTTTCTTGTAATAATTGCACATATTGTATTTTTAATAATTTGTAAATATTTTCTTTTATTATGAAAAATGTAAATAAAAATTATAAAATCAAAAATAACCAAAAATAAAATATTGTATTTACAATATAGGTATCACATACCTATACTGTATATACTCTCATTTATTTAACTTAATGGTTTAACTCATGAAAATAAAAAAAATATATTTAAAACCCTTTAATAATTATGTAATAAATTAATAAATTATATATTTATTTGTAAAAAAATATAAAAAAACAAATCATTGTATATGTGTGTGTGCATTTTTACCTATGAATAAAGGTTTTATTTATTTTAACTTATTTATATAATTTATTAAAATTTACCAAAAATTGGTTCATTAATTTATTGAAAATATTTATTTTCAACACTTGTTAATTTAAAGCTATTTATTATATATTCTGTGTTTTCTGTTATTTTCTTATTTTTTCCTTATGTGTTTGTCTGTTAGTGAGCTAGCCCTCCTATTGGTCGGATCAGGGTCTGTTAACCCAGGTCAACCTCCCAATCTTCACCGAAACCCGAATAACTAACTGGACCACCCGTCTTCTCTGATTTGTCTCCGTTGATCTAGCCATCCTTTTCTCATGATTTCTTCACCATGTTATTGTATGATTATCACTCCATTCTGCCTGATTAGATATTCAATAATCCAGCATCGATTCATGCGCTCATTCATGTTTGAATTTCGCTTGAGCTCTACTGTTATAAAAGCCCTTTCATATCTCAAATCGTCCATAATCTGTTTTCCACCAATTCTAGAGCCCGAGGTTGATCCTGGAGAGAGGCACTGTGACATCCACGGTCAGAGAGCCTTGATTTGGCCTATAGAGCGCGATCCGATCACATCACTGGAACTCTACTGGGACGTTCGGTTTCTTCAAGTTGCCGCACTCGAATTGAAACCAAGACCCATCGTTTCCACCATCGGGCTAGGTTAGTATTAGCTTTAATTCTCACATTGTAATTTGCAATTTCATTTCAAAATAGTTTAGACTTGTTTTCCTTCATTCAACATTCAATATGCCTGATCGAAGGTCATCAGTTGTTGATTTATCACTTCTGATCATCCCCTTGCGTTCGTCAAACAATTCTCCACGCTCCTCCCATCTCTACTCATCCATATCCATCTCGGATCTGGAAGTCAACCTCCAGTCCGACCACATACAACGAAGGACACCCATTCCCCCATATTTCCAATCATTTCGAGCTACTAACATCGGCCAGAGAATCCATATCCGAGTAGAGAATAAACTGCAGGTCCCAGGTACCCTATATGGAGATCGAATGAGGATCCTGAGCTCAACCTTCAACTGCAGCACACCTGGAGCTCCATACTATATATCGGAGAGCTTTGAGCTTCATCGACAAAGAAAATCGATGCGGAGGACCTCCTGGAACCACAAGAGACCTTCCAACGGTGATTCGGACTAAGATTGGCTAAGCTACGGTTGATCGAAGTCCATCAGAGTCATCCTTCATCCTAGTTCATCCACCGTCCGCCTCGATCGTCTGACCAAGAACAGAAGCGCTAGATTCCATCCACATCACTCGATCAACCCTAATTCCCAACTATCCATCAGTTCTGAAGGAGCATCTCACAACCGTTGGATCAGGACGTGCTCTTCTCACGCCTTGGTGAAATTTATACTCTGAGCCTCTGCATTTCTTCTAATTGTAAATAAGTCCCTACCTGGGCATGTGTCATGCGTTTGTGTTTTAAATAATTGCATTGAGGCCCTTAGTAGATTTTATATTTGTAAGTGAGTCTGATTCGAACACCTACAGTGCATCTACACGTGACATTATGGGATAATTGTAATAAATAGCTTGGCATTTCTTATTATTGTTTAGCCCTAGAAAGTATAATAATTCCAATTTACTCCATGCCATCGTGACTCGCATGCGTCGGCAAGAGCTTTTGTGGGAAAAGTGCATTATCATCCCTTTGTTTCTTCATTTTGTTGTATGTTTGGCCCATAAAATAAAACTATTTGTTTTTAGTCCCTCTATTCCAGATTAATTAATTACTTCTTATTTTGTTTAATAATTTTCTAATTGCTTATAAAAATACCATAAAAATCACAATAAGATCATGTTAAATTATTTTATCACCTCTAATTTTTATTTTGAAAATTAGTTAGTTTTGTTATTTTTAAAAATTCAAAAATCACTAAAAATGTTGTTTGCTTTATAAAATTCATAAAAAAGTTCAAGAATTGTTTTTAAAATTCCAGAAATTTTTGTGATTGTGTAATTTGACTTGTTTGATTTTCTTTACAAATTTTGTTTGAAAATTCTTCATAAAAGCCATAAAAATTGAAAAACATGGATAATACTAAAAAGTTCATATTAAATCGTTAAAAACTCAAAAAAATACACACTGATTTAAAGGTTATAAAATTTGCTTTCTCTTTATCTATATTTCCAATATTTTTTATTTTATTCTCAATTTTAAAAATACAAAAGCATTGACTTGATTTTCTGTTGTCTTTAATATCAGTTTTTAATTATTTTAAAAATCATAAAAAATCAAAAAATCTCTAAAATTCTTAAAAATGGTATAAAATTATATAAAACACAAAGAGAATTTTATTTGACTTTTTTGGTTATTTTTATCATTTTCTATAATCCAATAAGAGCCTTTTGTCATGTTATTTTTATTTTCTTTTATTTTGTTTTATTTTAAAATTTAAAAATATAAAAACTTGCAAAACTAAAAATCATTAAAACTTAAAATAAAAATTCATAAAAAACTTCAAATACAAAATTCCATAAACATACAAAAAGCATAAAAAGACATAAAAACACCAAAAGAGAAAAAGAAAAGGAACCTTTTTGATTCTTAATAATTAATAATCCTCTGATATTGTAGCCTCCTTAAGTTTGGTCATGCTTGCTATACAGGTAAAATAATTAGCATTTATCTGGCTTTCTTTCTTTGTTTTATATATTTCTGCTAGTTGAAAATTTTTTGTTTGAGACTACTTTGGGTTGCAACGACCACATTCACATTGTGAATATTTCCCCCTTTTTCTTCATTAAATAATTAAAAACCTTAAAATTGTCATCTCAACAAATGACGTTGTTGGCGCGAAAGCATGGTGAGGATAGTTAGGTTTCTTTTCTAATACTCTTGGTTGCTTGTCTATTTTAGCTTCTTCAACTTATCTTTTATTTCAATCATTTTCTATTTATTTCATTTTCTCTTACTTTTCATAAAGTGTTTTTGACACATACTTTGTTTCCTCTTTTCTGTGAGGAACCGACAAGTGAGGGTGGAGTTCTTAGGAGTGTTGAATCACTCAAGCGAAGGGAGGCTAAGAGTTTCTTCATCGACCGGCAAGAGAGCATAGTTGAGGAGGAGCAGGAGTGGAAGAGCATTTTTAGCATTTCATTTTTTTTATTTTCTAGTCATTTTATTCCATTTATTTTTGTAATTAATTTATAATAATTTTTTTTGGCATTTGCCATTTTCTGTTTTCTAATAGGCTATTTAAACCTTCTGATTGTGGGGTTTGTTTTGCAAAGAGTCGGTGCACTTGTGGGACCTTACCAGTTTTTTGCTTTCATTGCCTTTATTTTTATTTGTTTCACACAGTTTTTTTGTGCTTGAGCCCATTTGTTGTAATTTTATTATCTTGTTTGAGTCAGGTAAGTAATAGGTCCAAACCCCTAATAACTTTCATGTTCCTATAGAGTAGCTTCGTAGTTGGACTTATGACAAGATGCGAAATTCCCTACTTAATCTGCGTGAATTATCGTTTACATTTTTCATTTCATTGTAGGCGTGAATTAGGGATCGGAAAAGAAATAACCACAATAATTTATTCATGTATTTAATCAATGTGGTTTTATGTTTATTTTACTTGGGCAAGTCCCAAGGTCGAACTCAAGAAGACTAAGGAACAATCTAGAATTTTGTCTATCAAAGTTCGTGCATGATTTTTGATGCGGTATTTTTTGGTATTTTTAATGCAATTTTAGAATGCAAAATGCAAATGTGACCAATTTAAGGGATTAAAATGCAATTTCAACCAAACGATGTCCAAAAATTATGAAATTTGGCTGAGATGTCAATTATGATGAAATTAACACATTTTTTGGAATTTTTGGATGCAAGATAAATATTTATAAATATTTTATTTGGAATTAATGAAATCAGTAATTAATTATAATAAATATAAAACCTATTTATTTTTTAAGGGATAAAATTATCCAAGATCTATCATTAAGTGATTGATCTTAGAAAAATTCTAAACCTTAAAAATATGAGATTTAATACCTATTAAAAATTAAAGACTGAAATATGTAAAATAATTTTTATAGGGCAAACTATGCATGCAAATGCAATTCTTTTTGGGCACAATGTTAAAAATAATTAATTCTATGATTTTTGAATCTTTGACAATTTTCAGAGCTATGGTTAATTATATATGAATTTTGAAGCACAAGATGGGTAAAATGCATAATTTTTAACGAAAGTATTAAATAGAAATTAACCACCATCTAGAAAAATCTTACAAGCATGCCATAATGTCAAGAATTAATTGAACAACATAATGTTATTTTTGGAATAATAAAATGAAGAAATAAAGTAGTTCAAAATAAAGGGGGAACACATGGTTCTCAATGCAAAACTACTATAATTAAATAATGCAGTGAGAGGACTAAAATATAATTACCGAACATCCGGTGGTGATTCTGCAAAAATTCCAAGGGGACGTGCGCAGCACGTGCCCTTAGATGATAGGGGTTGGCTGGAATAAGGCGGTACTCAGGGGGTTTAGATGCAATTAACCCCCTTCGCGCGTGTGTTAGGCACATGCGAGGGTCTTCTGGTAATTGGATGATCCTTCAGGAGCCTTCTTGCAAGTTGTTCCCTCCCACGCGTGCGTCTCACGTGGAAGGGCCTCAGGCAGTTAGCCCGGCCATTGAAGGAAAATGACCGGAGGAGGAAGGCGGTACACCGTAGGAGGCACAGTTGTGGTCACCTGGAGCTGGTGAAGGCGTGGGCAGAGGTATGGTTGCAGGCAACTAGCGCAGAGGAGGGGTGTCGGAGCTTCCCCTTGGAGCTGGCGAAGGCGTGGGCGGAGGAAACGCTGGTGATGTGGCATTGGAGTTGATGAAGATGATGTCAAAAATGAGGGCTTCTAGAGGTGAACTGGAGCAGCTGGAGTTAGTCACCGGAGGACACCTGGTTGTCGAGGATGAAGCTCTGGAGACGGAGTCAGTGGTGGAGCGGGTGGCCAAATCTTATGCACGACAGAGGAGAGTCGGCTCCAATGAGCGACCAGGGCGGAGTTGTTGATGGCGAAGGGATATGTGACTGGGGGGTGACGTGAAGTAGCATAGGAACAGAGGGAATGCGAAGTGAGTGCGACGAGGTGGGGGTGGATGAGGATATGCGGAAGGGTAAGTACCTTAGGGGATGATGCTCGATGGCAATACGTGAGAAGGTCAGAGCAAGCAACTGCTTTGTGGAGCACGCTGCAATGGTTGGGAGGACTAGATCTCGCCGAGGCGGAAGGATGTGGTTGTGATGTCACCGCCATGCTCAGAGCTCCTTCGACTGCTGGAAAGCAACGGATGTTGAGCACAGGGGGCGGTGGCGTTCTTAAATAGGCAAGGGTGGTTAGCCAAATGCAGAAAGTTGGTGTGAGATTAAGGGGAGAGATCGGGCTGACGAGGTTCTGATGGCGGTGCAGAGAGAATCACAGTTCATCAGCGAGACTAGCGGGATTCGATTGGAGATTAATCGTGATGGTTGTGCCGGCCACAAAAGGAAGGTAGTGTGATGATTGATTTGAGGGGGATCCGATGGGAATGACAAAGTAATCGACTGGAATAGGAAGGTAGTGGCTGGCCAAGAATGGAAAGGAGGAGGTGGCCGCTTCGTGAGATCCGCAGAGGAGACGGTGCTGGCCACTCCCGATTGGGAAAGAAGATGGGAGGAAGAAGAAAAGCAGCGGTCGTCCGATCGGCCGAGATTAGACGACCCGGATGCTACCACGTAGCAGAGCCTGAATTTTTTATTTCATTTTTTAAATTTTTTAAATAAATGAAAAATAAAGGTTAACATGGGTGACACGTAGTGGCTCTAAGAGCTGCCATGTGTCATCCTAAGAAAATTTGAAAAATTAAATATAAATATAATTCAAAAAGAAATAGCAAATGATCTCGGATCGAAAATTTTTCTTCATGAAAGGTGTTCGTCTCGACGAGATCTACATCTTTCATGAAGAAACCAATACCAAAATTGATCATTTGTGCAAAGTGGTATTTTTGGAGTACTCCATGTAGAATACCTTGATTTTTTTGGTTTTCTATTTTTTTTATTTTTAAACCAGATAAAAATCCAGAAAAAATATGATAAAATCAAAGATAGATATTTACACATTAATCTAATTTTTTTGGAATTTTTTAAGTAAGGAAAAGAAGAAATAAAATAAAACACGAAAAAGACAATTTTATATACATCTAGTTAGTGAATACTAAGACTCAGTTAGTTTCTTTGATTTTAAGCTCATTTTGTGATTTGGATTTTTGCACGTTTTAATAAAACTTTTATCAAAGAAAATAAATGCAAAAGAAATAAAATAAAATGAGTCATTTATGTACCTAAAATAATAGATCAAAACCCGCTAAAATACAAAATGTACAAAAGAGGCCCAAAACCCAACTTTCACGTATGAGCTCTGATTCACTTGAACTTGGTCTTTTTTTGAATTTATTTGAATGTACATGAGTTCAAAATGAGTAGGATCCAATCGGACACTGGATGCGGAAGATATCGAGGTTTTAGTCCGGAAATCCTAGAATTAGGTTTTGAGAATCTGGTCCACTTATTTGTGTTAGTGATTTTTTTGTTTTTTTTGTTTATTCTTGTTAGTAATATGTACACAATGAAGGTAGTTTCAGATCATTTGGAGTTAGCGTGGATTAGTTAAAAATCAAGGAAGTTAGGCTATTTTACAGGTCAATTGGATTGGGATTTTTGGCTCCTTATTTTATGCAATAATGAGTGATAAAATGCCATTATTATTAATACATGCATGAATGCTAATTATGCAATATAATTGAAGAAATGCCAATGAATTTCGAGGATTTGAGCTTAATTGTTGACTTTTAGAGTGATAAATCTGAGATTCATCAACTTACTCAAATAAAAAGGTTCTTGATAATACAATTTTATGCTAGGACTGTTCTTGTGCATCTTTTAGGTTAAATTTTATTTTTATTTTATGCATACATAATAATGTATATAGATTGTTGGTGGCAGGTACACATTCTTTACTTTGCATGCATCATTGATTCCATCACGCATCAGCTTTTTCAACTTCCTTCCCTATTTTCTCTCAATTAGGATAAAATAAGAAATTGGAAATCATTAGGTGATTTATTTGAAAATACTCAAAAAAAAAAAACGATAACCAAAATAAAAATGGGACTGCTAAAATAACTTACCCTAAATGTAATGATATCATTATTTTTTCGGGGAGATCAACCCCCTCATTGTTGTAGGTACTAATCTCCAGACAGAGTGGGTGAGGAAATTGCCATAAGGATAGAGCCTAAATCCCTGAACTTGTGACTCAAGCACCTATGTATCACTCTTAGGTACACAGTTGCAGTTGTAAGCACATGCCTCCGACCTTAGAAAATCATTTTGGTGTGCTACGCCTCTTATCTCCCTTTGAGCCTGATATAACGCGGCAGCCCTGGAAAATGGTTCCACTTTTTGGGGAGGTTTGACGACGTACATTGGGCGATAGGGCGACATCACCTTGTGTGTCTGTTTTAAGTAGTTGTTTGACATTCACTAAAGTAAAGTTGAAAAGTTAGAAGATCGAACTCTTACGGTCCTCACATTGTGTTCAGTTAGTGAATTGAGGGTTGGTTTGTGTTTGTTCGCTTAGTATAAAGATCCCTTCATGCACTTTGTACCTTTTCTTCACTTCTTCTTCATATTTTTACTTCATTTGGAGTGATTTGTGTTTGAACTTTGCGGACTAATCACTCTCTTCTCCAATTCTTTCATCTTCATCTTATTTTACGCGGGATGACTCTCTTCCCGAGCTTTCTTATTTCTCATTCACACAAGATTTGTCACTAATAAACCCTTTGTTCGAGATCTACCCTCTTCTCGAACTTTCATTGGAGACTCCATCATTTCTGCAGTCTGATCAAGTTCCCTTCATATTTCCAGATACTGAGCCAGTTTTAAGAACTTGATGCCATAGAAAGGCAAAAATACTATGGCAGACCAGAGTAAGATCAACAACATGACGTTGGCTTCTATCCAGGCCATTTAAGCATAGTTGACTGAGCAAGCCAACATCCAGGCTGAACTGAGAGACATGATCTTAGAGCTGAGGAACAACATAGGAGAGAGGAAAGAGGAGGATGAGCAGATGAAAGGAGGTGGGAATGGGGGAGATGAGTAGCAGCGAGCAGATCCTTTAGTTGAGCTAGATAGAGTGGTGCCCAAGCTTATACGTAGAGATGCCTATATCCCAAGCGCAGGACATTCTGTTACATGGATACAGATGGTTGTTGTTCATGAGAATTTCGAGCTGAAGCCCCAGCTATTACCTTTACTCCCCATATTCCATGTTCACATCAATGAAGAACCATATGTACACCTCTAGTAGTTTGACCGCATATGTGGGAAGATGCACTACCCTAACATCCCATTAGAGGTAGTGAAGATGGCAACCTTCCCTTTCAAACTTATGGATAAGGCACTATATTGGATCAATCATTAAGGAAGAGCTGACACATCCTGAGAGGAGCTGAGATCGGCATTTTTGAGCAAGTACTACCCTCTAGGATGACAGAATCAGATGTGGTCCCTTATTGCCAATTTTTTCCCAAATGTCCCATGAGCCTATTCACGAGGCATGGGAACGCTTCAAGGATTTGACGGAGAAGTGCTCCCCATCATGATATACCAAAGACTAGCCTTGTACAGAATTTCTTTGGGGGTTTGAGTTCAGAGAATTAGAGAATGGTTGATGCCGCTTTTGGGGGGTCCCATTTCAACAAAGATGAGGATGTCCTCTGGCAGATATTAGACGAAATGGCGGAGATATTTGCAGCACAATCTTCTTCCTGTGTATTTCAAAAACATCCTCTATATTATATACCCCATAAGGCCGTCAACATGACAGCATCTCCTTATGTAGATAGGGTGGACAGTTCTGATCTGACCATTATTGGTAATCACATATCCAAAGTCGATATAATCGAAAAATGATCACAAGATCTTGAGAAATTACATGTGATCGAGCAGAGGACAAAGCAATTGGACAAGCTGGATGAGATTACAAAGCATCTGGAGCTTCCTGTTAGTACTATCAGTTCATACCAGAGTGCTAGTGCAGCAACTGATACTTCTACATCTGAGCAGACTATGTCCACTTCTTCCGTACAACAGAGTACCAGAGCACCCCCTACAGTCCAGCACATTAACTACGTGCGGACTCTGGACCAGGTCTCGCAACAGTCACTTCCTGCATGTGTTGTGTTGTATTACCAGGAGAATCCTTACCTTTCCAAGCCACAATTCCACCTCCACCTCACATTCAGGAGGTGAACGGTATTTGGAGCGGCCCCGAGCATAGCTAGACCCGTCCACCAGGGCAGGGACAGTTGATTTCTCTGGCCAGTCAGAGGTTAGTTCATCAGTTTTAGAGTGGTAGACCACAACAGTTCTAGCAGCAGCAACTACAACCTTGGTATTCGTCTCCATCGCATTTCCAGACATGGAGACGTGGACATCAGCAGATGTAACCTGCATATCCTTATCAGCCATATTTACAGCAGCACCCTGCATGGTATTCACATCATTATCCTCATTATTCATATCAGCCACAATCTGCTTATTCAGGATACCGACAACCTCCACACCACCAGTCTCAGCGATCTCTAGTTGTTCAACATCTAGAGGTACTTTTGTTGAACCCAGCACTTGATCAACTTGCTCAATTGATGAAGAACATGAATGATCAGAACCAGAGGTTTGACGACCTGACCTCCATGAAGACACTTATCCCAGTCCATGTCGAAGCCAATCCCAACAACTTCAGACGCAACAAGGAGCAGGTAGCCCATGATCCATCCACCCTCGAGAAAGGTATGGCTTGTGATTTTACATGTTTATCTGATGCCATTAGAGAGATAGGAGATTGCAACCGCCAGCACAGTTGGGATTGGGCAACAAAGTCGATGATCGAGAATCACTTTCTTCTACATCTTCTACATCATCTGAGCTGAGATCCTGTGTTGCAGCACATGGAGAGTATGATCACCGCCACCACCATCCATCAGAAAATTCCAAAAGCGAATAATGAGAGATGCAGAGCTGAGCCAGTTTGGAGAAGAACACAACCGTCGCTGGATCTTCTTCAACACTAACAGACAAAGTAGCCCATTTTGTTTTTCCAACTTCTTCTTATGTACCTGTTATGGATGGCATTGTACAAACTGATTCTGATCATCCATATGTACATGCTAATTCAGAATTGAATGAAAGGAATGAGAAGTTTGATTCTTTTTCTGATTATATTCCTTTTTCCCGAAGCATCGAATAAAGGCAAAAGGATTCAAAAATTAAAAACATCCCGTTCCAATCCTATAGTGGTTTAGATATTATAGAATATCCTACTTCAGATGTCACTTCTAAAAGCCATGGAATACATGCTTGCCATTAAAAAGAAATGAAAAAAGCTTGTACATCTAAACTTCCATACAAGAAAAGAGTATGTAGCAGGACAGAACATCACATTTTAATCATGGCTTCTGTAAATGCCATAAACCATCGACTCCCAAACAAAATGAAAGATAAGGGAGCACCCATTATCATATGTCACATTTCAGATCTACAATTTGATCGTACACTTCTGGACAATGGTTCACCCATTAGTCTTATGCCTTTCTCATTACTTGAGCATCTCAATCTCGGATCTCTGAAGAAGAGCAGAATGATACTTCAGTTTGCAGACCGATCGGTCAAGAGGCTGAAGGGCATACTTGAGAACTTTTTCGTGATGGTACATGGCATGAGCTTTCCTATTGGTTTTGTTGTGGCAGATGGTCATTGATTGTGAGGCATATACGATCACTTTTCACTCTCACAATAAAAGAGTTATTGTTGAGACGATCTCTAAGACGAAAGCAAAAGCCACATCAGATGAGAGTGTTCCTGATTCATACGATATAGAATATTGTGATTTTGTAGCTGAGATCACAGGATCCATTATCATTGAATGATATTGAGACCCAAGAATTCTTCTCTAAAGAGGAAAACTTTGAAAGCACGGTGTTCTATACTCTGAACACTGTAGATGGGAGTATTGCTGCTGATGATGAGCCAGCAATTCCTGAGTACATTGATGAGCTGATAATGGTTTACTGGTATGATTTTTCTGAAGGCGACTTTGATCAACTCCGACCTTCTATGTCCATGCACAATCGTTACCATTCCATTGAGTACTTTCACTGCATCGACTCTGATCGAGGGTTTGAGGATTCAGACATGGACACATCTGAGGATAAACCCAATGTCGACATACATCTCATTGACTATATAAATCAACGGATGTGAAAGAAAGTCGAGCTTCTTCCTTCTTGAGCATTATATATTCTTCTCTCTTGTATATTCCTTTCATTTTATTCGTTCTTCCTTCCATTTTTATCATTCACCTCTTTTCCATGTATGTATGATATACTTAGGATGTACTCTATCCTAAGTATAGGGGAGGTGAATGACTTGATTTTCTATTATTTTCGTTTTGTTTCATCACTCCTATTATTGCTTATACTTAGGGATCCTTCACCCTAAGTATAGGGGGAGTGATGTCGTTCATTTTGTCTTCTTTATTTTCCATTTTTTCTTTTCGTTTATTCTCTCCTTGTCCTTCAACTTGTTGATTTTCTTAATCTATACTTAGGAATCTTTTACCCTAAGCATAGGAGAGGACAACTCGAGTCGTTGAGATTGTACATTCTTTTCTATGGTTTTCCCCCATTTGTACAGTCTTTTATACTTAGGATTATTTGATCCCAAGTGTAGGGGGATCACTGACTTCTATTCATTTCATTCGTTATTCTTTGAGTCATTATGGTATAGGATTATTTCATTTTGCTATACTTAGCACAATTTATGTTTTCCTTTGTCGCTTTATGGCCACTACGAGGACATAGGTCGAGCTAAGTATAGGGGTGTAGTATATATTGTATATATACTTTAGCCATAACTCGTACTTTTGTTTGTTTAATAATATGGCTAATAAAACTGGAATAAAAATGTTTCGTAAAAAGTTTGTAAAAATTCTTTGAAAATTTCTTTTGTAAATGTTTTTTGTTAAATAGTTCTGTAAACTTTTCATTAAAAAACATTTGTAAAATTATTTTTTGTCAAATTTTTGTAAAATATTTGTAAAATCAATTAGTTTATAAATTGTTTGTAAATTATTTGGTATCAAAATTATTTATATTGTAAAAATGTTTGTATAATGTTTGAAATAAAATATTTGAAAAAATTGCTTTGTAAATTTTTCGTAAAATTTTGTAAAAGGATTTGTAAAATGTTTTTGTAAATATTTTATAAAGGTTTTGTAAATTGTTTGTAATATCGTTTGTAAATGAGTTCGTAAAATTACTCTCACCATGTATATAAATAACTTTTGTGTATATTTATGTGTATATATTTGTTGTAAAAACCTTATAAACAAACTTGTAATAACCTTGTAAAATATGTGAATAAAACTCTTTTTGTTAATAAAATTCTTTTAATAAACTCCTTGTCTAAAAGTTGTAATTAAAACCTATAGATAAAATTCTTTAATAAAATATGTATATAAAATTCTTTTGTAGATAAAATTCCTGAATAAATGGTGTACATAAAAGCTGTAAAGAAAAATTCTTTTTTGTGAAAATCTTGTAAAAATGTGTAAATCTTGAATATACATTTGTATAAAATTCTTTGTGAATTTGTATAAAATCCTTGTAAATTCTTGGAAATATGTATAACACTATTAAAATCCCATAAAAATTGAAAAAGACAAAATCCATAAAAAATTGCAAAAGATCTCTAAAAACCTTTTAAAAAGTTTATTCTTTTCTTTTTCTTTAAAAAATATGTTTTCTTGCATTTGCATTTGCATTGTTTAGAATAATATTGATGCCTAGACTAGTCTGTAATAAAATTTGAAGAATGGAGCTTTGTTAAGACCTTAATTCATTCAGGAACCTAATATGAACTAGAGTTGAGACTTTTCTAATCATAATGACTTGATTCTTTGGGTCCATAAGATTATATTCACAAGTCATCTTGATTGGTCTAAGTAGAATAGTTCATACACACGCATGATTCTTTTATACAGTGACCTAACTTGGACTAGTACTTTTCACGTAGCTCTTCACTGATGAGGTGCTAAGGGGTAGAATCCTCTGGCAAGAGATGCACGCGAATGGAAACAAATGCAGTCTCTTCGAGTGGCCAATGCGCCCCAACCTAGTCTAGTGGCATGGACGTCTAAAAATGGGAGATGTAGGTTGAAATAAAGTTTTGGATGAGGGATGGTCTTCTAGCACATTTTTTTCTAAGATGCCAAAACATGGGTAGAAAAAAGATTCTATATCCGTTGGGGAACAATAAGACTAATGCAGTGCAACAATTATTTCCACCAAATAGAAGCCAAAGATACATCAAATAAAAAAGAATATTGATCACAATGCTCCAGCTTCAGAGAACCTATAGATCTTAGTTGGGACTTGGATACATTGGCCGGCTTCACAAGGAGATGTGGCTACATTAGCCACACTCCAGTTCTTTTGTTATTATTCTATCTTCTCCCCCGTCGATTTTGGACACGGCATGTACTTGAACTTTGAAGGAAACACCCCGCTCCTCTGGGAAAGAGTAGGTAGACTGGGAATTAGGGTCACCTTGCTTAGAGAAGGTTATTCTTTATCACTTCTGATGTGGAGAGCTATATATCACTTACACAGTACAAGTAGATTCATAGTCATCAGAATTTGCATATGAGGACTTATTCTGACCTGACTGTCGAGGCGGCCTGAATAGAGACTTGTGGAACTTAAAGGTTATTGAGTCTTAAATCCTATTCCCAATAGGGTTCCTCCTAATTAATAATCTAAAGGTATGAACAATCTCCATACTTTGATTTTATGAAGATTAGTTTAAAATCGAAATTGTTCTAAGTTCTTTATTTTTCTTTATTATTTTTCTTTTTAGTCACTTATTCTTCAAATATGTGTTTGCTAAGGGACTAGCAAGGGTCAAGTATTGGGGGATGATGAATCTGCATTTCATCATCTTTTTCGTTTATTTTAGCTTAAAATTCCTTATAAAACACCTGTAAATATTAATAAATATCACCTATTAATAGTCCTCATTCTTTTGTAATATTTATCATTCTTTTAACCTAAAATAAATAAATAAATAAATAAAGGAAAATTAAATAAAATAAAAAGACTGTGTATATGAAATAAATACATACTAACTCTAACCTCAAAAGTAGGTAAAGACTTGACCTAATCGACAAGGAATAAAGTAGGGGGAGATAAGGCCTTCATCCACAAAAATCAAGAAGAATAATCTCCACTGATGTATATTCATCATTATGTATATATTGTATTTAACTTCTTCTATTTTATTTATCGCTAAAATAACCCCAAATGTTTACTTCTTGGAACTTACACATAAAAATAAGCTGTAAATAATAAAAACATCTGCAAGAAGAATCACTATACAAATTAAAAATAACAGCACTTTGAAAAGCAACAAAGCTCAACTTGTCAGATCGATATCTTCTCTAGGAATATTCAAAATAAACAAACTCATTTTCATGCCAAAATTAAATATACTTTAAAATGACTGTGGTTTCATAAAATCGGAGTTAAGATGTGAAAAGTGGCTTTTTGGAGTGTCATTATACAGTTTGTCTATGTTTCACTTTATACTATTTATTATTCTATTTAATTTCTTATAATTTGTGCACATATTATATTTTTAATAATTTGTAAATATTGTATTTTATTTATATAAAATGAAAATATAAAATACAAAATCAAAAATAATAAAAAAAATAAAATATTGTATTTATTGTATAGGTACTGCATACCTACATTGTATATACTCTCAATTATTTTACTTAATAAATTAACTCATAAAAAGTATATAAAATATATTTAAAAATTTTCAATACTTCTATAAATTAATAAATTATATATTTACTTGTAAAAATAATTTATTAAAAATAAAATTGATATAGATATTTTTACCTATGAATAAAGGTTTTTATTTATTTTTATCTATTTATTTATTATTAAAATTTACCATGAATAAGTTTATTAACTTATTAACATTATTTATTTTCAACACTTTTTAATTTAAAGCTATTTGTTATTTATTTTGTATTTTACATTTATTTTCTTATTTATTTTATCCTTATGTGTTTGTCCGTTAGTGGATCAGCCCTTTTATTGGCCCGATCCGAGTCTGTTGACCCGATTCAGCTTCCTATCTTCCCCAAAACCCGAATAACCAACTAGAGAACCGTCTTCTCTGATTTATCTCCATTGATCTAGTCATCCTTTTCTCATGATTCCTTCACCATTTTATTGCCTAATTATCACTCCATTCCGTTCGATTAGCTTTTCAATAATATAGCTTTGATTCGTGCGATTGTTTGTTTTTGAATTTCACCCAATCCCCACTTTTATAAAATCCCCCTCCATATCTCAAATCGTCCTAATATGTTTTCCAAAATTCTAGTGCCCGAGGTTGATCTTGGAGAGAGGCATGGTGACATCGAGCCACTTCCATAGCTGGGAGAGCCTTGATTTGGCCTGGAGAGTGCGATCTGGCTGCGTCACCAGAGCTTCGCTGGGATGTCCAATTTCTTCGAGATGCCGCACTCGAATCGAGGTCAAGACCCATCGTTTCCACCATCAGATAATCTAGGTTAATATTAGCTTAATTCTCGCATTTTAATTTGCAATATCATTTTGAATTAGTTTAGAGCAGTTTATCTTCATTCAATCTCCGATCTGACCGATCAAAGGTCATCAGTTGTTGATTTATCACCTCTGACCGTCCCCTTACATTCTTCAAATGAATCTCCACGCTCCTTCCATCTCTATTCATCCAGATCCATATCAGATCGGGAAGTCAACCTCCATCCTGACCACCTACGTCGGAGGACACCCATTCCCCCATATGTTACGTCGTTTCGAGCTAATAACGATGGAAGAGTCCACCTCCGAGCAAAGAATAAATTGTAGGTCCCATGTACACTATATGGAGCTTGAATCAGGATTTATAGCTCAACATTCAATCGCAGCACATCTGGATCTCTAGACTACATATTAGCGAGCTTTGAGCTTCATAGACAGAGCATATCGATGTGGAGGACCTCCTGGAACCTCGAGAGACCTTTTGGTGGTGATTCGGGTTAAGATCGATTGAGCTAGGAGTGATAAAATCCATCAGAGTTGTCCTTCATCCCAGTTCATCCACCTCCCTGAAGGTTATTGAAAGAACCTTAAGCGCATCATGGAATCGTGAAGATCACATCATATGCGATCGGGAGCGACTAGTCATACTAGTTGCTCGGGGCAGTAGAATTTAAAATTTTAAAGTGATGAAACCACATGATCTGAGAACACTTCTAAAATGTTTCATCCAAACCACAAAGTAGATATCGGAATATCTCTTGAAGAGTGGTTTCGATCGAAGCCTCTAAAGTAAGAGACCACCTGTCTCAAGTCTGATCCGACAGAGGAGACGCTTGCGAGCGCATTGATGAAACGTGTCCTTCTCGCAATCCAAGATGTTGATCCAAGCGATGGATCTCTTGATTTAATTATACGTAATATGAGGTCTTCTTCACATATTGGAAGCACCGAGGAATATGAAGATCCACGAGCAGTCGAAGCAGCAATACGAAGGCGTAGCGATGATGACAATCTTCTTTAGGTCACAAAGTGGACGGCCACTTTATAGAGAGAGGGTGGGAGCGTATACGATGATGAGGAAGAGAGAGAGAGAGAGAGAGAGTATGTGAATTCTGTGTTATAAAAGAAGAGCTAGGATTGCCTCTTCTTTTATAATATTTTGGGAGTCCACGGATCTCAATCCATGGACAACGCAAGTATTTCAATAGCCATGACTTTGTTGTAAAAAAAACAACAACAACTAATTAAATTTGATTAAAGATATATATTGATTAAATCATCAATATAAATTAAGTCAATCAAATCAATATACCATGAAGGATTAGGAAAGAGCCAAGCCTCCTTCCAATTAAACGGGGGTGGCCACCTTGAGTCCTAAATCAAGAGTGGTCATCCACCCTCCTATTATGGAAGGGGGCATCCTCATTCCTATTATATGCGATCTTATATCTCGTATAATCATGCATTATATACAACAACTTTTATTGAATATTATTTCAAAAAAATACCAAATTATTTTATGAAATATCAAGCATGCCATTAGAAATTTGTTAATCATATTCACACACCCAAAATAAAATGTAAATTGCATTTTCAATTAATTATCCAATGCGACTCCAATTCACATCAACAATTAAATTGCAAATGCTATTTGCAAACACCTTTCTCTAATATATTATAAATCACATTTATAATATATAATATGGATAGTGTTGTCCACGTTATTCATATCCGTGATAATTAAATCACACTTAATTATATTAGATAATCATTCTCATGCATCTAAATAATATTAATCACATTCACATTATTCATGATAATTAAATAATATTTAATTATCCATTTCATAATGCTTGGATACACATTTTTAATGGAATTATTCTTGAACTCTATCAAGAATAATGTGATTTCTCCGTGGATACTTGAAGATAAGGACAGGGTGATTGTACGTTCCACGTATAGTGAATTGGATGTTGAGATCATATCTCAAATCTAGATCTTGGAGACCTCTCAAAGATACTTGATTAAATCAAAGTCGTAAATCTAATCTTCTTATTAGTTCTGAATCATATTCAGATCAATTTCCAATACTTGGACAGAGATTAGATTACTTCTCTACTAAGATGAGTCACTAAAATCCAAACATGTTTCATCACTCCCTCGGAATGGAAGCGTCATGGTTATACAATCATTTACGATCACATCACACTCAAGTATTCCTAATACCCATACGTCCTGCATATTGGAAGACTTATAATATACCCAAAATTTTAGATCTCTTTTAGATTGTCTTCTTCAAGTTTTATCATTAAGTTTGCCATTTGGTCATCGGGAGTTGGTATTGATCATATGCTTTATAAAAGCATATATCATACCTACAATTTATTGTCCTACTTCCAAAGCAAGATGACCACGCATGGAATTTGATTGGTCCCACTACCTCATGAGCGAGCTCATGTCTTCCGGTTCACAAGTGAACATATATGACCCCTTTGAGAGATCATATTACTCATATACCCTTATATGAACACTAGATCACTAATGCATAGACCTTGATTAGGCCATTTACCTATCGATTTGCCAAATGAACATACTTAGACATATAGGAATACATCTGTCTTCGATCAGAGGATGCATGCCTATATCATGATAGTATACGACATAGGTCTTGGTTATCTCGATTTCATTAAGTCAACTCTTTGACCTAACAAGTCTGACACCTCCAAATCTCTATTCCTATGCAGAGGACATGCATCAAGAGGTCGGTTAGATATCAGCCTTTAGAGAAGGATTACCATCTCCTTCTCAGGTTGGAGATCATCTCCTTATAATCACTTGACAATGGTTTATGAGTCGTCAATCTAACTCTTTAGATATCATCCAAGCACCAGCCTTTAAGATTCAACCATTGAATCAACAGTTGTAAGATCATTAAGATGGCCAAGGTACATAACCCTAATTCTATTGGACATGCGAGCCCATGGCGAGCCATTATGCAATAAATGTTATTGCAAATGTCATTCCCTGATCTAAAATAAAGAATAATTAATTTTCATAATAGGTCCCTTAGTACAATTATGGCTATGTACCATGGCCATCTTGATGATCATACAGTTGTTAATTCAATTGTTAAATCGTAGTGGTGCTTGGGTGATATCTAAAGAGTTATATTGAGGACTCATCAAACATCGTCAAATGATTGTTAAAGAGAGGATCTCCAGCCTGAGTAGCAGATGGCAATCCTTTCTCTAATGGGTTGATATCTAACTGACCTCTTGATGCAGGTCCTCTGTATAAGAATAGAGATTCGGAGGTGCTAGACAAGTTAGATCAAAGAGTTGACTTAACGAGATTGAGATAACCAAAGACCTATGTTGCATGCTGTCACGATATAGGCACGTATCCTCTGATCGAAGACAGATGTGTTACTGTATGTTTGAGTATGTACATTTGGCAGACTGATAAGTTGATGGCCTAATCAAGGTCTATACACTGACGTGTTGGTGTGCATACAAGGGCATATGAGTAATACGATTTCTCGAAGGGATCATACAGGTTCATTTACTGAAACCAGAAGACATGAGCTCACTCATGAGGTATTGGGAATTAAATTCCGTGCACAGTCATCTCGCTTTGGAAGCTTGACTGAATTTATAGGCTTGATATATACTTTTGGAAAGTATACGATCAATACCTAAGTATGACATATACTTTTGGAAAGTATATGATTCATACCAACTCCTAATATTCAAATGAGAAACTTAATGATAAAACTCTGAAGGAGACAGTTTAAATTGATCTGAAACTTTGGTTTATTCTAGGTCTTCCAATATGTAGGATGTACGGGTATTAGGAATACTTGAGGGTGGTGTGATCAATAAACAATTGTATAACCATGACGCTTCCATTCTGAGGGAGTGATGAAACATGTCTAGTTTTGGGACTCCTCTTATAGAGAAGTGATCTGATCTTAGTCCAGATATTGGACATTGATCTGAATGTGATTCAGATACAATGAGACGATTAGATCTACAGCTTTGATTTAATCAAACATCTATGGGATGTCCCCAAGATCTGGAATAAAGATGTGATCTCAATATCCAAATCGCCATATGTGGAGCATACGATCGCCATGTCCTTATCTCCAAGTATCCGCGAAGAAAGCGCATTCTTGAAAGAGTTCAAGGATAATTCCATTGTTGATAATGTGACTGAGCATTGAGGAAAATTGAATAATATGAATTTGATTCATATTATTTGGTCATATAAGGAGAGTTATCTAAGATAATTAAATGTGATTTAATAATCAAAGATGAGAATAATGTGAACGTGATTCATGTTAGTTGGGCACATGAGAATAGAGATCCAAGATGATTAAATATGATTTAATTATAAAGGATATGAATAATGTGGATAGACACTATCCATATTATTTGTATATATTATAAATATCATTTATAATATATTAGACAGATCTTATTGTATATATTATAATCAAATTAATTGTTGATGTGAATTGGATTCATATAGGAAATTAATTGGAAATACAATTTATATTTTATTTGGGGTTGTGAATATGATTCACAATTATTTAATGGCATGATTGCAATATTCAGAAAATTAACTTGGTCACAAGGGTTGTTGTCCCCCCCCCTTTTAGAAGGGTGGGCGGCTTCCCTCCTTATCCTTCTATGTTAATTAATTTAGTTAAAAATTAAATTATGTTGATTAGTCAATATATTTAATTTAATATAAATTAATTGTTGTTGTATTTTTTACAACAAAATTGTGACCATTGAATAGAAACACATATCAATGTCAACCATTGATTTTGTGTTACACATGGATTGGCATCCATGGACTCCCGAAATACTATAAAAGAAGAGGCAACCCTAGCTCTTTTGGGACATACAAATTATATGCTCTCTCTACACGTCAAGCCTCTTTCTCTCCTCCTTAAAGTTGCTATACACCCTAAACCCTAGAGATGGTCGTCATCGTCTCCACAATGTTGTGTCGTCGCTTCGACCATTCATAGATCTCCATCTCCTTCAGTGCATCTTTCTCGTGAAGAAGACATCATATCTCATTAGAGAAATTAGGAGATTCGTCGCGAAGATCATCAACATGGATTGCGAGGAGCACGCGCTTCATCAACGCGCTCGCAAGCGTCTCCTCCGTTGGATCAGACTTGAGACGGGAGGTCTTTTCGTTTAGAGATTCGATCGCAACCACAGTTCAAGAGGTAACCTTAATACATGCATGTGGTTTAGATGAAATGATCCAAGAAGTGTTATCGAATCATGCGGTTTCATCATTTTTAAATTTTTTAATTCTGCTGCCCCGAGCAACTAGTGCGATTAGTCGCTCACGATCGCATACAATGCGATCAGCACGCTTCCATGACGCACTTAAGTATCTCTCATGTCCTTCAAGTGGTATCAGATCCTTGATCGAGGTCTTGGATATGATCCAAAATCCTTAGTGAACAAGGTTTAGCAATCGGATGTGTGAGGCTCATTGTTTTTGCATTAGATGCAAGATTCTAATCGGTTTTCATAAAATAAAAATCTATTGTTTGTGCATTGTTTGGAGGTGTTTTTTTATTAATAAAATGTATTTATAATGTATAAATATGTCTTAAAAATAGTATCCTAATATTGGTACCAAAAGTGCATGAAAATGATTCGATGAGTTCTCGCTATGGAAAATTGTTTCATGTATTCACGGATATGTAAGAAAATTGTTTTTTTCTTACCTTTTTCTCGTAGAATACTTGGATTAAGTAGAGGATCAAACCAGCAAACTGCTCAAATTTATTTTGCAAGATTCCGACTCCGTTTGCCCTAGATATTCCATATTTAGGAGATGTGGTAGAAGATAATTAGATCATCAAACATGTTTACTTATTGTGTTTATAATTCAATAGAAAACATGGAAATTATGAATTTTCCTTGATTAAATATTATATCTAATAATTATTAAAATAATTGATTAAACATCATAGGCATTGAATGAATGTTTCATGAAAATCCTAGTTCATCCTACAATAGTTGTATGATAATCTCTACATGCAAAACATTGTTACTTGAATAGGATTGAGGATTTATTTAGTAAATATCTTTATAATATTAATCAAAATAGTTTTGAGAAATATTATATCGTATAACTTCGATTGAAAGACTGATTTTCTCAAATACAATATGATCAAATCACATTATCCTGGCATGAGGCAGATATTGTGTTTAGTCGGGGATCGATGGGGTAGCAGGTTGCTCCGCGAGCGGTCTATCCCACATCTTGTGTGTATTGGACATGATAGCAGGTAAGGAAAGGATGGTGTTTGAAGAGATCATGATGTTGTTTTCTACTTATTAAAATTTGAATAATATGTATTTTGAGATTATAACATCCTTCAAGTGACAATCAAAATTATTTATTGGTTGATTAAACTGGATTGATAATTGATTTGATATGATTAATGGATTATACCAATTAAAACACTCTATTATGAATAGAGTTGTTATTTCCCTTGGAAGAACTAATTATGTGAATATGATTCATAATGATTAGTTAGAATTTGAACATGATATGTAGGATCACATAAGTGACATCCATGGTCTTCCATCAAGGCGAAGGGTTCTATCACCAGGGATTGTATGTAAGAGACACCTGTCTGAAGTGACAGCTCCTGCACTGGATCAGGCTCTTTGCTTCTTGAAAGAGTAAGGTCGTATGTGTAGTGGCCCCAATATCGGTTTCTCATGTTATTTGGGTGATATTGTGTGCATAGCAAGTTCTAATCATGTTGACAGTTGGTTCAATTAACGACGGGTCAACATCGCCTAAGGGTGGTGGGCCCGAGTGTTAAAGACCGAATTGGGAAATGCAAGTTGGACTTACATGGCAGGATGAGTTCCCACTCCTTTTATCTGAGTTGCAGTTTTTCATATTACTGGGAAGTAATAAAGACAAGAAAGGAGATCATAGATCTTGCTTGAGATATAATGGTAAGTATATCTCTTATATTTAAAGTGATTAAGGGAATGAACTTTCAGTGTTGACAAGGCAATACAACTTTGATATAAAAATTCCTATATTAAAGTAAAATATGTGTATATATGCAAATTTCTTATTTCAGATAACCTTCATTGAACCCACTCAAAACAATACTCAATAATAACCAATAAAAATCTTGGATTGGATCCATGATCAAGATTTGTACTTGTAATTGGATGTATGTGGTTGCAATGTGCAACTTTCCTCATAATAATGAGGAATGACAATTAAATAGACAACAGGACAACAACCTAAGGTTTGTGTGTCTCTATAGTCTTGATCTCTCATTGAGTGTACTTTGGAAGTGTCATGTTGATGATGATAATAATTATCAAAAATCCTTATAAAACCTAAGAATATGTTTTAGCATACATATATGCTATCGACATTTAATAATGAATGACATGGTTCACTACATTATGCAGAATGGTGGCTCGATAAGAGATGATGTACTCAAAATGTTTGAGTACCTACGTGAATCAAAAGTTTTTAAGAGTTAAGATGGATGTAGATATGAGGAGTGTCATCATTCTATTATCTATACTCTAGTCATTCATGAAGCTTTGTAATATTCGTATTGTATGAATTGAATAAGGTATGTATAAACGTTGAAATACTCTTATTGAAATATTTTGAGTTCAACGTAAGAAATCAATTTCTTAAGCAATGGTTGTTTATAGATGAGGGGAGTACAGTGGAAGCATGGGTCTGATCCAAGCAAGAAGGAAAGTCAAAGAGTTGATTGTACTTATATGACTTCCATATATAATCCAAAGAGTTGGATGAATTCCAATACTGTAATAAGCCGATGTATTGATAATATGACTATTTGGACTATCTAAGTTTCTTAGTGAATGACTCAGATAGTGCATCGGAATAATCTACATTTGATCATTAAAATTGACTTGCTTATTAGATAAGATCAAGTCTAGTAATTGTATCTCATTCTTCTAATAACACTTGCAATTGGTTGCATATGTTTTAGAAGATTGGAAATTTTGATCTTAAGGATTAATAGTCATCCACAAAGATATTAATGCAATTGTTGCAACAATTTCTTTCGGATAGATAGACTTCATATTTTCAGTGGGAGAGCCTTTAGCCTTAGAGAATGTCTCTATGATCTAGATATTAGAAATACACTCATTGTTTATTTCTAAATATTGGAAATAAACATGAATTCCATAATAGGACTATGATAAAGAGTTATGATGGATATGTTTTAGACAGTAATATACATCTAGAGGACTCTACTTAATTAGAATATTAATGAATGGTTCATTAATATTTCTAAATACTGAAAATTAAATCTTAAAAGATCAATAGGAGGATGAAGATCATTTGACAATGATCTGGCATCAAGCCTTGGACATATGTCTATTGATGAGATCAATAGACTAGTAAGAGATGAAGCTTTGTAATGTTCGAAACTTCAAATCTTACATACTTGTGAATATTGTATTCAAAGTAAAAATACCCATTGCACCTTTCCCTGGGAGTGGTGTAAGATGTCAATGTATTCAAGATCTCATACATATTGATGTACGTGGATCATTTATATCATAATAAACATTAATGATATGTGATATCTATTGATGATTATTTGTGACATGAGATTTCTTCCCTTCACATTAGAAACCTTTGAAATGTTCAAAGATTTCAGTTTTCGATTTAGAACCAAAGTCTGAAGGACGATGAAATGAATTTGATCTAACCCAGGTAGGATGTACCTATTAGATGAATACAAGGAATACCTTACGTAGATAGGAATATCATCCTTATCTCACTCCTCCCGGTACACCTAAACTCAATAGAGTTGTAGGGAGATATAATTGGATCATGTGACATGATTTTATCGATGATGAATCTTAGCATAACTACCTCTTAGTTCCCATATATGTACATGTAGTAGAAACTACAATATATATCCTTAATAAGATCCCATGCAAGTAAGCTGGAATCTAGCACCAGAGAGTGCTACTTCAATAGGAATATAAAGGACGGTATTGGATACCTACTTTATGACCTTGAGATTCTTAAAAGATTTCATCTCTAAGGATATGATTCTTAGAGGATGACTCTCTTGAGAATCAAGATATAAATGAAGTGAAGGAACTCATTTAATCTTGAGAAGATAATGAGTCTCCTAAAATCAGAAACTAAAAGGACTATTAAAGATGCAACGCGCATACCTCTGCAAATGAATTTGAGGATGGATTCTGTGTCAATTAAGTCTGACAATGGTCTGACTTTATATGATGAAACTTATGAGGATCATGATATGGAAAGATGGATATTAGCAATAATGTCTAAAGTAGACTTCATATACAAGTGTTCTATATGGACCCTCGAGGATCCACCTATAAGGTTAAGACATGTTAAGTGTAAATGGATTTTCAAGAGAAAGAGGGAACCTGATGAGAAGGTAGAGACCTTCAAAGCACGACTCATATCTACAAGATACACACGAAGAGAAGACATCACTTGCAATGAGACTTGCTCTTCAGTGACTTTGCTTAAACCCATCAGTATATTGCTAACTATAGTTGCACAACTTGACTATGACATCTACAAGATGGAGGTCAAGATTGCATTCCTCTATGAATTCCTCATCGAGGATATTCATATGAAGTAGCCCCAGAGCTTCGTAGTTGAGGAACGTAAAGTGTTTAAGAGAGCTCCATCGATGGACTCAAATAAACTTATAGTAGCCGGAACATCAGATTTAATGAAATTATAAAGGATATGATTTCATACAAAATCTTAATGAACCATGTGAAGCTTAGTGGGAGTGCCATTGTATTCATCATGCTAAAATGTAGATGAAATCCTAATCATTTGGAATGATAATAAGTATGAGAATAAGTGTTATATAATCTGGTTGTTCCATACATTGAGATGAGATCTTAAGGATACCTCTTAGATCTTAGTTTTGAAGATGTTAGAAGCAAAGAGAAGAGGGTGTTGGTATCGTCACACTAATAGTACACCTTGGATATATTCCATTTTTTTGGAAAAATTTCAATAAAGGCTTCCTTACCTTAAGATATGATACTAACATATCTGAAGGGATAGCACCTCAAGGAGTTGAGGAAGTGAATGCTAAAACTGCTTGCCCTTGTGTATCAATAACTAGAGGCCTGGTATGTGCTTGATGTGTACAAAAGTCAGATGTCTGCCATGCAGTGGGAGTACTAAATTATTACTAATCCTACTAAGGAGATAAAATATTTGATTGCAGTAATAACAATATCTTCAAAGAGGACAAGAATTTTTTGAGATAGTGATCTCAAAGTCGTATCTTCACGAACTTAATACTTTATAGATAGTGATCTAAAAGGTCTTAATTGCAGATACCTTAGGAGATATAGATCTCCAGGAATGAGGGCGTTCTGACAAGGATAATAGAAATTGCATATTGTTTATAATGATTATTTAGTTGTAGTGTCAAAGACACTATAAGTGCTTTCACAAGATTGAGTATTGGTTGCATAAGATACAACATTCGCATTAGATGCGAGCACTGTACTAGGAGATATGCTAGTACTGTAAAGGGACTTGGCATAGTCTCTCAAGAACATAGTGACTAGTCATCTTACCTAGCTATTTTTTCTAAATAGCTTATGATTATCACATGAGTGTGGGTTTAAAGATTAGCCATTAATGGTTCTTTGGGCTAGTGGGAGATTGTTGGATATGCGATTCCACGGAGAACCATTATGCAATAAATGTTATTGCGAATATCATTCCCTGATCTGAAATAAAGAATAATTAATTTGAATAATAAGTTTCTTAGTACAATTAGGGTTATGTACCATGGCCATCTTGATGATCATACAGTTGTTGATTCAATTATTGAATTGTAGAGGCTAGTGCTTGGGTGATATCTAAAGAGTTAGATTGAGGACTCATCAAACACCATCAAATGATTGTTAAGAGATGATCTCTAGCCTAAGTAGAAGATGGTAATCCTTTCTCTAATGGGTCGATATCTAACCGACTCTTGATGCAGGTCCTCTGTATAGGCATAGAGATTCAGAGGTGTTAGACAAGTTAGATCAAAGAGTTGACTTAACAAGATTGAGATAACCAAAGACCTATGTCGTATGATGTCACGATATAGGCACGCATCCTCTGATCGAAGACAAATGTCTTACTATATGTTTGAGTATGTACATTTGGCAGACTGATAGGTTGATGGCCTAATCATGGTCTATAGACCGACGTGCTGGTATGCATACAAGGGCATATGAGTAATACGATTTCTCGAAGGGATCATATAGGTTAATTTACTGAAATTAGAAGATATGAGCTCACTCATGAGATATTGGGAATTAAATTTCGTCCATGATCGTCTCACTTTGGAAGCTTGACTGAATTTGTAGGTTTGATATATACTTTTGGAAAGTATATGATCAATACCTAGGTATGATATATGCTTTTGGAAAGCATATGATCGATACCAACTTCCAATAATCAAATGAGAAACTTAATGATAAAATCTTGAAGGACACAGTCTAAATTGATATGAAACCTCAGGTTTATTCTAGGTCTTCCAGTATGCAGGATGTACGGGTATTAGGAATACTCGAGGGTGATGTGATCATAAACAGTTGCATAACCATGATGCTTCCATTCCGAGTGATGAAACAGGTCTGTATTTTAGTGACTCCACTCAATAGAGAAGTAATCTAATCTTGGTCCAAATGTTGGGTAGTGATCTGTGTGATTCAAATGCAATGAGAAGATTAGATTTACGGTTTTGATTTAATCAAACATTTATGGAAGGTCCCCGAGATCTGTATTTGAGACTTGATCTCAATATCTAAGTTACTATATGTGGAACGTACAATCGTCCTATCCTTATATCCAAGTATCCGCGGAGAAAGCGCATTATTCTTGAAAGAGTTCAATGATAATTTCATTGTTGATAATGTATCTGAGCATTGAGGAAAATTGATAGTTAAATGTGATTCCATTATCATGAATAATATGAATATGCTCTCCCCCCTCCTTAGAGTGGCCTTCCACCCTAAACCCTAGACAGGGTCATTGTCATTGCCACGTTGTTGTGTCGTCGATTCGACTGTTCGTGGATCTCTGTCTCCTTCGACGCATCTTGCTCATGAAGAATACGTTGAATATTGTGAGATGAGATTAGGAGATTCGATGCGAATATCATCAATATGGATTGCAAGGAGTACGTATTTCATCAACGTGCTCGCAATTGTCTCCTCCGTTGGATCAGACTTGAGACAGGCGATCTCTTCATTTAGAGACTCAATCGCAGCCACGCTTCAAGAGGTAACCTTTATACATGCATGTGGTTTAGATGAAACGATCCAAAAGTGTTCTAGGATCATGTGGTTTCATCGTTTTTAAAAAATTTTAAATTTTGCTGCCCCAGGCAACTAGTGCAACTAGTCGCTCCCGATTGCATACGATGTGATCATCACGCTTCCATGATGGGCTTAAGGATCTCCCCATATCCTTCAAATTGTACCAAGGGACCTATTATACATATTAATTATTCTTCATTTCAGATCAGAGAATGATTTGCAATGACATTTATTACGTAATGGTTTGCCGTGGGTTTGCATGTCCAACAGTCTCCCACTGGCCCAAAGAGCCAATAATGGGCTAATCTTTAAACCCACACTCATGCACTAATCATAAGCTATTTAGAAAAATAACTTTATAAGGTGACCAGTCACTCTGTTCCTGAGAGACTACGTCAAGTCATTTTACGGTACTTGCATATCTCTTAGTAACAGTGCTCGCATCCAATGCGAATGTTACATCTTATGCAACCAATACTCAATCTTAAAGTAGTTATAGTGTCTTTGACACTAAAACTCAATAATCTTTATAACAATTATGTAATATCTATTATCCTTATCATAATACCCTTATTCTCAGAGATCTCTATATCTTAAGACCAAGACCCAATTTAAAGTCTTGTAAGGCATCTGCAATTAAGACCTTTCATATCACTATCTATAAAGTCTTAAGGTCTCAATAATCTTTATAACAATTATGTAATTTCTATTATCCTTATCATAATACCCTTATTCTCGGAGATCTCTATATCTTAAGACCAAGACCAAATATAAAGTCTTGTAAGGCATCTGCAGTTAAGACCTTTCAGATCACTATCTATAAAGTCTTAAGGTCTTGAAGATAAGACTTTGATATCACTATCTCAAAAGTCTTATCAACTTTGAAGGTGTTTTTATTACTACAAATAAGTGTTTTATCTCCATAGTAGGATTAGTAACAGTTTACTACTCCCACTACATGGTAGACATCTACCTTTTGTACACATCTAGCATACACCAGGCTTCTCGTAACTGATGCACAAGGGCAAGCAGTTTTAGCATCATAAACACTTGATATGTTATCCCTTCATATTAGTTAGTACCATATCCTAGGGGAAGGAAGCCTTCCTTGGGGTTTTCCAAAAAATGGAACATGTTCAATGTGTACCATTAATGTGGCGGTCCTAATGCTCCCTTCTCTTTGCTTCTGAACAACTTCGGAACTAAGATCTGAGAGGCATCCTTGAGATCTTTCATCTCAAGATACGGAACAGCCAAATTATAAAATGCCTATTATCATCCTTATATCATTCCAAAATATTAGGATTTTATCTACATTTAGCATGATGAACACAATGGCACTCCTACTAAGCTTCACATGGTTCATCAAGATTCTATCTGAAATTATAACATTTATAATTCCATCAAATCTGATGTTCCAACTACAAGAAGCTATATTTGAGACCATAGATGGAGCTCCTCATCTTGCACACCTTGCTTTCCTCAACCATGAATCCATGTGGCTACTTCATATGAATATCCTCTTTGAGGTATTCATAGAGGAATGTCAAAGTCAAGTTGCGTAGCTATAATTAGCAATATTCTGATGGAGTTAAGCATGGTCACAGGAGATCAAGTCTCACTGCAATCAAAGTCTTCTCTTCGTGTGTAGCTCTTGGTTACAGACCGTGCTTTGAAGGTTTCTACCTTCTCATCAGGTTCCCTCTCTCTTGAAGATCCATTTACACCAAATGGTTCTGACCCCTATAGGTGGATCCTTGAGGGTCCATACACAACACTTGTGTATGAACTCTACTTTAGACTTGATTGTTAACATCCAACTTTCCATGTTATGATCTATAGAAGCTTCATCATATGAAGTTAGATCGTTATCAGATTTCTCGGATACATGGAATTCATACCCTCTAGGTGGTCTTACCACCCTTAAATTGATTTGAAGAGGTATGAGTGTTTCATATTTAATTGTATGTTTAATTTCCAATTCTAGGAGCCTTATTATCCTCTTAGGATTCAATGAGTCCATTTACTTCATTTTTATCTTGATTCTCAAGAAAGTCATCCCCTTAGAATCATATTCTTAGAGATGAAAACTTTTAAGAATCTCAAGGTCATAAAGTAGGTATCCAATACCATCCTTTATATTCATATTGAAGTAGCACTCTCTAGTGCTAGATTCCAGCATTCTTGCATCCATGATATGGTTATGAACCAAGCAAACCTAAATCCTCAAGTGTCTAACACTGGGCTAGGTTCCAAACCATAGCTTATAATGGTTTTGGGTTTGCATGGAATCTTATTAAGTATACATATATATATATATATATATATATATATATATATATTGTAGACTCTACTACATATAAATCCAAAAACTAATAGGTAATTATGCTAAAAGTCATCATTGATAAAATCATGTCACACGTGATCCAATTGCATCTCCCTATAACTCAATTAAGATGAGGTGTATTAGGAGGAGTGAGATAGGAATGATATTCCTTTCTCCATAATTTATTCCTTGAATTCATCTAATAGATGCTGACTACCTTGGTTAGATCAAATTCATTTCTTCTTTCTTCTAACTTTGGTTCTCAACCAAAATTTTGATATCTTTTAACATTTCAAAGGTTTATAAGGTGAAGGGAATAAATCCCACATCACAAAAATCATTATTAGATATCACACATCATTAATGTTTATTATGATATAGATATTCGACATACATCAATATGTATGAGATCTTGAATGTCTGTGCATCTTACACCATTTCCAGATAATGGTGTATCGTACATTTTACCTTGAATCTCTATTCATAAGTATGTAAGTTTTGAACCTTTATACAATCTAAAGTTCAATATCTTACTAGTCTATTGATCTTATCAATAGACATATGTCCAAGGCTTAATGTCAGATCATTATCAAATGATCTTCATCCTCCTATTGATCTTTCAAGGTTTAATTTCTTGTATTAAAAATGTTAATGATCCATTCATTAATTTTCTAATTTATTAGAGTATTGTAGATGTTAGATCACTACCTGAAATATATCCATCATAACTCCTTATGATAGGTATAATCCTGAATATATGTTTATTTCTAACAAACTTAGAAATAAACAATGAATGTAATGTAATACCTAGGTCATAGAGACATTTTCTAAGACTATGGGCTCTCCCACTGAAAACAAAAGTCCATCTATCCAATGGAAGATTGCTGCAATAATTGCGTCAACTCCCATACGGATGACTATTAAACCTTAAGATCAAATTTTCTAATTTCCAAAACACATGCAACCAATTACATGTGTTAGTAGAAGAGTAAGATACAATTATCATACTTTAATCTTCATCCAACTTTTTTGATGTCATATGGAAGTCACAGAAGTACAGTAACTCTTTGAATTTCTTCTTACTTGGGTCAGGCACATTCTTCCATTACGCTTCCTTTATCTATAAACTACTATTGCTTAAGACAAAGGATCTCTTATGTTGAACTCAAATATTTCAATATAAGAGTATTTCAACATTTAATTACCATTCTTCATTATTATGAGGGAACTTGCACATTGCAACCGCATACATTATGTGTCCGATTGCAAGGACAATATCTTGATCATGGATCCAATCCATGATGCTTTACTGGTTATTATTGAGTATATATTTTTGGATGGGTTTATTGTAGATTATCTAAAATAAGAAATATTTGCATAAATACATATTTTACTTTGATTAAGGATTTTATATCAAAGTTGTCTTGCATTTTCAACTCTGAAATTTCATTCACTTAATCACTTCAAAATAAGAAATATACTTACCATTATATTTCTCGCAAGATCTAGGATCTCCTTTCTTACCTTTGTTACATCCCAATAATATGAGAAACAGTAGCTCAGATAAAAAGAAGCAGGAACTCATTCCGTCTTGCAAGTCCAACTTGCATTCCCTAATTCGATCTTTAACACCCGGACCCACTACCCCTAAGGTGATGTTGTCATGTTGTTAATTGAATCAACTGTCAATAGGAACAGAACTTGCTATGCACAATCTAATATCATCCCAATAATATGACGAATCGACATTGGAGTCATTATGCATACGGCCTTACTCTTTCGAGAAGCAAAGATCCTGATCCAGGTCAACTTATATCCAGGAGCTGCCACTTCGGACAATCGTCTCCTACATACAATCCATGGCGACAGAACCCTTCACCTTGACAGGAGACCATGGATGTCATTTATATGATCCTCCATATCACATTCAAGTTTTAATTAATTATTATGAATCATATTCAAATAATTAATTCTTCTAAGGAAATTACAACTCTATTTACAATAGAGTATTTATTTTAATTCGATCTAATTAATTTAATCATATTAAATCATTAACAATCCAATTCAATCAACCAACAAACAAGTAAGGTTTGCTTGATATTACTATATAGTATACATCCTCACAAGTATGTATTATTTTGTATTTTAATAATTAGAGTACAACTTGACTTACTCATATCATTCTTTACTCAAAAAAAATAGATCCGGCCAGTACACGCAAGTTATGGTGGGAGGGAGCAATTCCTTGACACGTAAGGCACTAATTATTAAACAAAGCCAGTATACCTAGACTAGGCATCTTCACCATTCCGATTGAGAACAAGAATAATACCAATGTAATTGTGGTTTTATCGATCAGCTTTGATGACTGACATTATACTATATAATAATCACTCAAAAATACTAGGTATCTTAAAACAATTTTGAGATCTTAAATTTCTATGCATATCAAGCAACCATATTTTGCATGTAAAAGTTATCCTACAACTATTTTAGGATAAACTAGGGTTTCATAAAACATCCATTCAATGGACATTGATGTTTAATCAATTATTTCCATAAATACTAAGCATCAATTTTCATTAAGGTAATTTCATAATTTCCATGATTTCCATTGAATAACAAATACAATAAGTAAAGAGCTTTGATGATCCAATCATCATCCGACCAATCTCTACTAAATATGGAATATCTAGGGCAAACAAAGTCGGAATCACACGAAATAAATTCGAGAAGTTTGATGATTTTATTATCTACTTAATCTAAATATTTATTTCACGTTTCATGATGGAAAACAGTAAGAAAAAATAATTTTCTTGCAGATCTATGAATACATGCAAGATAGTTTTGTAGCGGGAACTCTTCGAATTTAATTATGCACTTTTAGTACCAATAATAGGATAATGTTCTTGGGACATATTTCGACATTGTAAATACATTTTAATAACCAAATAATTTGCTCAAATAGTGCACAAACAATAGGTTTTGTCTAGTGAAAAAATAATTCTAATTTTGCACCTCATGCAAAAATAATGAGTTCTCGTGCATCCAAAAAACAAACCTTGTTCTGGATCATATACAAGACCTCGGCAATGATATGATACCACTTGAAGGTTATTTAAAGAACCTTAAGAGCATCAAGGAAGCATGAAGATCACATCATATGCGATCGGGAGCGACTAGTCATACTAGATTCTCGGGGCAGCGGAATTTAATATTTTAAAGCAATGAAACCACATGATCTGAGAACACTTCTCAAATCATTTCATCCAAGACACAAAGTACATATTGGAATACCTCTTGAAGCGTGGTTGCGATCGAAGCCTCTGAAGCAAGAGACCACCTGTCTCAATTCCGACCCAACTGAGAAGACTCTTGTGAGCGCATTGATGAAATGTGTCCTTTTCGCAATCCAAGATGTTGATCCAAGAGATGGATCTCCTTATTTCATCACATGAAATCTGAAGTCTTCTTCGTGTACCAGAAGCACCAAGGAAGACGAAGATCCACAAGAGGTCGAAGCGACAGCACGACAACGTAGTGACGGTGACGATCCTCTCTAGGTCACAAAGTGGACGGCCACTTTAGGGTGGGGGTACATATAATGATGAGGAAGAGAGAGAAAGCTTGTGAATTATGTGTTATAAAAGAAGAGCTAGGGTTGCCTCTTCTTTTATTATATTTTGGGAGTATGTGTATCTCAATCCATGGACAACACAAATCCAATGGTTGAGATTGATTTGTGTTTCTTTCAATGACCATGATTTTGTTGTAAAAACACAACAAGAATTAATTTAATTAAATTAATATATATTAAATAAATCATCAATATAAATTAATGCAATAAAAACAATATACCATGATAGATTAGGAAGGAGGCAAGCCTCCTTCCAATTAAGGGGGGTGGCTACATTGAGTCCTAAATCAATTGTGGTCGTCCACCCTCCTATTATGGAAGGGGGCCTCCTCATTCCTATTATATGAGATCTTATATCTCATATAATCCTTCATTATATACAATAACTTTTATTATATATTATTTTACAAAAATAATTTTAAATTATTTTGCGAAATACCAATCATGCCATTGTATATTTCTGGATCATATTCACACAACCAAAATTAAATGTAAATTGTATTTTCAATTTATTGTCCAATGTGAATCCAATTCACATCAACATTTAAATTGTAAATGCTATTAACAAACAACTCTCTCTAATATATTATAAATCACATTTATAATATATATGACTAATATGAATGGTTCTATCCACATTATTCATATCCATGATAATTGAATCATATCACCCTCGAGTATTCCTAATAACCCGTGCATCTTGCATACTGGAAGACCTAGAATATACCTGAAGCTTTAGATCTCTTTTAGACTGACTTCTTTAAGGTTTTATCATTAAGTTTCTCATTTGGTCATCGGGAGTTGGTATTGATTATATGCTTTCCAAAAGCATATATCATACCTATAAATTCTTGTCCCGCTTCCAAAGTAAGATGACCATGCATGGAAATTGATTGGTCCCAATACCTCATGAGTGAGCTCATGTCTTCCGATTCACAAGTGAACCTGTATGATCCCTTTGAGAGATCGTATTACTTATATGCCCTCGTATGCATATCACCTCATCAGTGAATAGACCTTGATTAGGCCATCAACCTATCGGTCTGTCAAATGAGCATACTTAGCCATATAGCAATACATCTGTCTCCATTCAGAGGATGCATGCATATATCGTGACAGTATACGACATTGATCTTGGTTGTCTCGATCTCATTAAGTCAACTCTTTGACCTAACTTATCTAACACCTCCGAATCTCTATTCCTATGCAGAGGAACTGCATCAAGAGGTCGGTTAGATACCAACCTTTAGAGAAGGATTGGCATTTCCTTCTCAGGCTGGAGATCATCTCTTTACAATCACTTGATGGTGCTTGATGAGTCCTCAATCTAACTCTATATATAATCCAAGCACCAACATTTATGATTCAACCATTGAATCAATAGTTGTATTATCATTAAGATGGCCATGGTACATAATCCTAATTGTACTAAGGGTTCTATTATACAAATTAGTTATTCTTCATTTTAGATCAGGGAATGATTTGCAATAACATTTATTGCATATTGGCCCACCGTGGGCTCGCATGTCCAACACGCCCGCCTCCGTCGTTGGATCAAGAATAGAAGCGCCAAATTCCATCCACGCTGCTCGATCAGCCCCAATTCCCAGTTGTTGATCAGATCTGAAGGAGCGCCTCGCAACCGTTGGATCATCACGTGCTCTGCTCACGCCTTAGTGAATTTTATACTCTAAGCCCATGCTCTTTTAATTGTAAATAAGTCTCTATCAGGAGACATGTCGTGCGGTTTTGTTTTGAATAATTGCATCGAGGCTGTAGGTAGACTTTATATTTGCATGTGAGTCCGATTCAAATGGTTGCATGTGCATTTGCACGTGACTTTTTAGGATAATTGCAATAAAAGGCTTGACTTTTCTTGTTACTATTTGGCCCTCGAAAGTATAACAATTCCAATTAAGTCTGTGCCAATGCAGTTCACATGCGAAGGCATGAGCTTTTGTGGGAAATTTGCATTATCGACCCTTCATTTCTTTATTTTGTTATATGTTTAGTTTATCAAATAAAACTATTTGAGCTTTAGTCCCTCTATTTGAGATAAATTAATTTCTTCTTATTTGCATTTAATAATTTGTTATTTGCTTCTAAAAATCCCACAAAAATCATAATAAATTCATGTTAACTAATTTTATCACTTCTAATCTATGTTTTGCAAATTAATTAGTTTTATTATTTTTAAAAATTCAAAAATCACTAAAATTACCATATTTAATTTATAAAATTCATAAAAATTCAAAAATTATTTTAAAAATTCCAAAAAATGTGTGATTGTATATTTTAACTTGTTTTGGTTTCTATACAAATTTTCTTTGAAAATTATGTATAAAAACCCTAAAATTGAAAAAGACAAAAAGCATTAAAAAAACCTATTAAATCATAAAAATCACAAAAATACATAAAATAGCTTGATAAAAAGGTTATAAAATTTTCTTTATGTTTATCTATATTTCTAGCATTTATTATTTTATTCTCTATTTTAAAAATACAAAAACAATGACTTGATTTTTTTGTTTTCAATTTCAGTTTTATTGTTTTAAAACTCTTTAAATTTAAAAATAATTGAAAATATTGAAAATATAAAAAAAATCTAAAACACAAAATATTTTTATTTAATTTTCTGGTTATTTTTACCCATTTCCAAAAAATACAACAAGAGGTTTTTTGTCCTTTTGTTTTTATTTTGTTTTAAAAATTAAAAATATAAAATTCTACAAAATTAAAATTCATTAAAAAAACTTAAATTCAAAAAAATTAAAAAAATCAAAATTCCATAAAAAAAAATACAAAAGGCATAAAAAGACATAAAACACCAAAAAGAACCTCTTTGATTCTTAATAATTAATAACCCTCTGGTATTGTAGCCTCATGAAGTTTGATCCTGCTTGCTATACATGTAAAATAAAAAGAACTTCTGTAGCTTTCTTCCTTTCTTTGATATATTTCTGCTAGTTGAATATTTTTTGTTTGAGACTAACTTGGGTTACGATGACCGCATTCATATTGTGCATATTTCCACCTTTTTCTTCACTAAATAATTAAAAACCCTAAAATTATCATCTCAACCCCGGTCTCCACCACATATCACACCACAGAGCATACACCATACACCACAGCAGATGCACCAGCAACATGGTCCACATCATCAACATCGAGGACAGTTTTTGCAGTAGCACTAGTCTCATCATTCTTCCTATCCGAGATTGGCACATCATTACCATCCTTCGGCTCCACATTACCAGCATTAGCAGCAGCAGCAGTTACATTCCACACCATAGTGATCTTCACAGCAGTATACACCACCGCCTCCACACATTACTAAGCATGAGAGATCAGAGAGCCGTAGACATGATACTGAGCCCTAGTTGTCACCACAGTATTTGAACCTGAATCAGATCATGGATATGTTGAGTATGCTTCAGATAGCATATAATATAGAGATGAAGTAGATTAACCATCGCCTTGATGAGTTAGCAGTGCCCAAGACTGCTCTTCCAGCACTGTCGTAGATGAATCCAAACAACAAGCGTTGTTATCCATATCAGGTAGAGAGCACAGACAGGTCCACTTGTAAGGTCTCTTTTCTTGAATTTTTAGCTAACTACATTCGTCTTAGGAGCGATAGACAGTCACCAGTACCTGATCCAACTTAGGAGAGAGCCATACATGATGAGGAGTGACAATCCATGCATGAGGAGTCACATTCTCATGCTGAGGAGGATCATCATGATGATGCTAGAGATGGGAGCAATGACAAGATGATATGCATGGACACATGCGATTCTGGTGTTGATACCATGTTGTCCTATGCAAATATTCCTGAAGGATTTTCTTCTCCTAATTTTGAGAGTTTTGTACATAATTCTGGTACCCTTAATGTACATGATGATTCTGATAAAAATGAGAACTTTGTTGTTCCTAAAAGGAATCCTGATGCTTTATTTGGTAAAGGAAAGAAAAATCTAAAAGAATGAGGTGACTCCAAAAATGGAAAGGATGCTTAAAGATCATACATTTTTTAAGTATCCAATCCATGATGCCTTGGATAATTTTCCTACACTCAAGCAACGATTAAAGAATAGATGTACAACACGTAGGAAAAAGAAGTCACATACTGAGAAATACATTTTGACCAAGGTCACATCGTGTGCAATTCAGATTTAGTGACCAAAGAAAAAGAGAGATTCAGGTTCTCATTATGTCAAATGCGAGATTTCCAATGCAACATTCGATCGCACTCTCGCAGATAATGTTTCCTCCACTAATTTATTACCATCTTCATTACTCGATAAACTCGAGTTAGGTCCTCTTTACAAATCACGCGTGATACTTCAGTTTTTGATTGATTAGTAAAGAGACCTAAGGGTGTGTTTAGGAACATTATCGTAACCTTGAGGGTATGTAATTCCCAGTGGACTTCACTGTCCTGGATATGGATTTCCCTAGACAGATACACCTAACTCTTATAATTCTCGGTAGACCTTTCTTGTAGACCGCGAAGGCCCTTTTTTATTATGATGACGGGAAGATATCATTTCGCACAGATGATGTAGAAGTACATATTGAGATGCGAGAGGATTTATCAATCTCAGATTTGTATTATCACTCTCTTCGGAGGACACCAACCTAGCATATGACTGTTAGCATCATAGATGAGAATCATTCTCTTGATCTTGAGAGTTTTCATTTTGATACACACGATATCCTACATGAGGATGGGGTTGATCATAAGGTTGCTAATTCTTCATATGATTGTTTACACATAGACACAAAGGTCATGATAGAACCAGAGGAAGATGCATTTACAGCCGATATTTCAGTGCCACGGATTGAGTCTTCCTATATACATGCACGAGAGTCATTTGACTACATTTCAAATATCATGTGTTCTATTCAACATAAGAAAGGATATTATAGAGAGTCAGATGGTATGATAGACACATTTATTGGCTCCTTCTATAGTTTGACTCCAGATATATTTTATATGGTTAAGAGACCTATTTAATATACAATATTCACATACAGAGGCATTCATTCACATGCTAGGGACTGGTTCACACTGTCTCAGTAGATGATACAATACGATCCAGGTTGAGGTGACCTACTTTCTACAAGACTTGTGACTACTCTTTCGCTTCATTTTGTCCTCTATAGAGACCTTGAGACCTTTTTTAGAGTTAACATGACTTGTGCATTCTTCTTAGATCCCAATCTACCCCATTTTTGCTCATCTTTATATTTAGGATACTAGATCCTAAGTATAGGGGGACTGATTGTTTCTGTTTATTTTCTGTTTTCTTATTTTTATTCTTTTACTTTTCTTATTTGTACATTCTTTTACACTTATCACTCATCTCAATTTTTGTCACATTCATTTCTATACTTAGGATACCTTATCCTAATATAGAGGGGATCGAGAGATCCCGTTGATTTCATTTCTTTTCTTTCTTTATTTCGTCCGTTTATTTCTTGCTCTCAGTCACCTCATTTTTGTCTTCCACTATACTTACGATGATTAGATTATAAGTATAAGGGGGTGACTGACTTCTCACTCTTTCTTTTTTTCCACTCACTTTTACTTAGCACGAGTTATGTCCTCCTTTTACTCTTTTTGGTACTATGAGGACATAGCACAAGCTAAGTATAGAGGATGTGTATATATTGTATATATACTTTGGTCCATAACTCATACTTTTATATATTTTCTACATATATAAAATTCATAAAAATGGGTGTGTGTAAAATCTATTTAAAACTTATTTATTAAGTATTTATAAAATCCGGGAAACTAAATTAAATCTATGTAAAATTCTTATTTAAAATCTTTATTTAAAATTGGTATTTAAAAGGTGTATTTAAAAGTGTATAATATTTATTCTAAAATCTTATTCATTAGAATGTGTAAAAATAACTTAATCTTTAGAATCTTTATATTTAAAATTTGTAAAATACATTAGTTATTTAATCTAAAATAAAATATTAGTAACTTATCTTTTAAATTTTTTGTAAAATATGGTTATTTATAAAAAAATATGAAAATGCATAAATTTCCTAAAAAAATCAAAGTCATAAAATTCATAAAAATGGAAAAATTCTTAAAATCCATAAAATGAGTAAAAATCATAAAATTTATCTCACAAAAACCTTGTTGCATTCGCATTTTTCAGAATAAGTTTGATTTTTGAACTAAAGATTGGAAATAGTTTAAAGGATGGAGCTTAATCATGGCCTTTGATCTTCATTATAAGGATCCTAGTTAGGAGCTAGAATTTAGCCTTTTCAGGTCTTTGAATTTAATCTTTGGGTTCCATAAGACCATATTTCGGAATTCAACTTAAACTTCCCTAAGTAGGACAATTGGGGTCATTCGTTTAACTCTTCAATAATGGAGCAATTTTGGATATATGCACTTCTCACTTAGCTCGACTTGCATGGGGTTGTGAAGGGAAGTTCATTTTAATGGTGTATTTTCATCCTTGTCCAGTGATGTAGACATCTAAAGACGAGAGTTGTGGGGCTGAAATAAAGTTTCGGATGAGGGATGGTCTCCTGGCACAATTTTTCTAAACATGGGCGGAACAAAAGATGATATATCCATCAGGGCACACAAGAATGCAGTGTAATTGTTCCTACTACCCCAAAACATGGGTGGAGAAAAGGATTTTATATTTTTCTGGAAAAAATCATAAAGTTCATTATTGACCAAAAATGTTCTAAGCTTGATACAACATGCATATCTTGGTGGGAACTTGGTTACATTAGTCAAGCTTCACAAGGAGATGCGACTACATTGGTCACACTCCAGTTCTTTTCTCATTCTTCTATCTTCTCCCCCTATTCGATTGTAGACACATCAAGTACCTGAACTTAGAAGGGAATACCCCCCTCCTCTAGGATCAAGTAGCTAGATGAGGAAGCCATGGGATTGTACTACTAGGGTGGTCGGTTTCTTCGCCTCCTTATGCAAGAAGAGCTAACACATTTCACATACCGTACAAATTGACTTCAAGGTTGAAAGATTTAGCATTATAGATAAGTATATCTAAGCTAGATGTTGAGGTGAACCTGAATAAGGATTTGTGGAACTTGAGGACTGTTTAGACTAAAATCCTAATCCTAGTTAAGGCTCTGACAAAATGTTTATCATAAGGTTCGATCATGCTTTGCCCTTTGTCGATTTTCATGAATTGGTTTAGGAAAATAAATTCATTCTAACATTCTTTCTTTTTCCTTATTATTCAAATAAGTATTTGCTAAAGGACTAACAAAGTTTAAGTATAGGGGGTTAATGAATCCATGATTCATTAACGGTTCTATCGCATTTTATCTTAAAATCCTTAACAAATATATGTAAATATGTGATAATATTCATCTTTTATCAAAATAACATTCATGACTAAAATGCATTTTTATGCATAAAAAGGCATAAAAATAAGAAAAAAATATGGCAGGCACAGAATGACATAGAAATATAAATATAGATGTAAGATATTATATAACCTAAACCCCGAGACTAAGTCAACATGACTTGATCGACAACCAATAAAGTACGTGAGATATAAGGAAGAAAACTACAAAATAACTAACTCTGTACATAATACATAAAACCACATTTATTCAATATATATAATCTTCACATAATTATAATTAATTCATATGTCCATATTTTTACTAAACTCTTATCCAATGTGTATATAAAAATGTACATAAAAATATAAAAATAATAAAAAATCCAACTTGTAAATATACTAAGAAATCCGAGTTACAAATTGGGTTGAAGCTATTCCCGCCCGAGCCGCCGACAGCAAAATAGTTTGCCAGTTTCTGAAGAAGAACATCATCTCGCGGTTTGAGATACCAAAGATTCTCATCTCAGACGGGGGTAGCCATTTCATCAACAAAGAGGTCAAGAAATTAACGAAGGAATACGACATCGATCACCGTGTCGCATCTCCTTATCATCCGCAGACCAATGGCATGGCAGAGTTATCAAACAGAGAAATCAAGACCATATTGCAGAAACTTGTTAGGCCGAACAGAAAAGACTGGTCTCAACTCTTGGACTCAGCTCTTTGGGCAGAACCGCCTACAAGTCTCCCTTGGGCATGTCGCCCTACCGTCTTGTATATGGGAAACCATGCGACTCACGTAATCGACGGCAAGAAGGATGTGCTCAAAACCTTGACTGTTAGGGAAAGGTCCCATGAAGTCAATGCCCCATGCATCGAAAACGTCAGCTATCTGAATAATTTTCAGAGGCATTGAATCTTTGGCAGTGAGTGTACCTTTCAATCGCTGACAGTCAATACATCTTTTAACAAACTCTGCTGCATCCTTGAATAATGTGGGCCACCAAAAGCCACACTGCAATACTTTCGCTGCCGTACAATCTCCAGAATGGTGCCCACCAGATTCGAGCGAATGACAATGCTCGAGGACACTAGATTGCTCCGTCTGAGGGATGCACCTACGCCAAATACAATCTGCTCCTTCTCTGAATAAAAGAGGATCCTCCCATTGGTAGAAGCGGATGGTCGACATGAATTTGTTCTTCTGATTCTTCATCCAATCTGACGGTAGTACCCCAGAGGCGAGGTAATTGACAATATCAGTGTACCAAGGGAAAGAATCCACAGCTAAGATGGCTTCGTCAGGGAAGGTTTCTATGATAGGTGCATTGCTCAGAGGAGGCTCATGCTGCTCTATTCTGGATAGATGGTCTGCTACCACATTCTGAACTCCAGGTTTGTCTTTGATTTCCAGATCGAATTCCTGGAGGAGAAGGATCCAACGAATCAGTCTTGGCTTGGCATCCTTCTTCTGCTGTAGGTACCGGATAGCAGAGTGGTCTGTGAAAATGGTGACCTTCGACCCCAACAAATAGGATCTGAACTTCTCTAAGGCGAAAACCACAGCCAGCAGTTCTTTCTCTGTCACTGTATAATTTCTTTGAGCTTCATCTAATGTTCTGCTGGCATAGTGAATGGCATAGGGCGCCTTGTCTTTCCTCTGCCCAAGAATAGCTCTGACTGCAAAATCTGACACATCGGTCATTATCTCAAATGAAAGAGTCCAGTCGGGAGGCTGTAAGATTGGAGCCTAAGTGATAAGCTCCTTCAATTGATTGAAAGCAAGGAGAACCGGCTGATCAACAATGAACTCAGTCTCCTTGCACAAGAGTTCTGTCAGAGGTCGGGCAATGCGGCTGAAGTCCTTGATAAATCGTCTGTAAAATCCCACATGCCCCAGGAATGACCTCACATTCTTTACTGACTGAGGTGGCTGAAGGTTTGAAATGACATACACCTTGGCTGGGTCGACTTCCATACCACATTTGGAAATGACATGGTCCAGCACAATACCTTCTGTGACCATAAAGTGGCTCTTTTCCCATGAGAGCACTAGATTGACTTCACGGCATTTCTGAAGCACTCTGTCTAGGTGCTCAAGACAAGCATCGAAACTATCACCGTAGATAGAGAAATCGTCCATGAACACCTCAAGAAAACTGCCTACCATCTCGGCGAAGACTGCTAGCATGCATCTTTGGAAGGTTGCAGGTGCATTGCATAATCCAAAGGGCATCCTCTTAAAGGCGTAGGTGCCGAACGGGCAAGTGAAGGTAGTCTTCTCTTGATCCTCAGGAGCGATCGCCACTTGGTTGTACCCGGAGTACCCACCCAGGAAGCAGAAGAAGTCCTTGCCTGCTAATCTCTCCAGAACTTGATCAATGAATGGCAAGGGGATGTGGTCCTTCTTGGTTGCTGCATTAAGACGGCGGTAGTCAACACACACCCGCCAGGATGTCGGTACCCGAGTTGAAATTTCCTCTCCTTTATCATTTGTAACCACGGTAAGCCCAGATTTCTTTGGAACTACATGCAGTGGGCTTACCCATTTTGAATCGGAGATGGGATAGATGAAGCCTGCGTCACACCATTTCGTGATTTCTTTCATAACGACGTCCCGAAGGTTAGGGTTCAGCCTTCTCTGAAATTCGCGGGACGGCTTGGCATCTTCTTTTAGATAGATATGGTGTGAACACAAAGCTGGATTTATCCCTCGGAGGTCTGATACGCTCCAACCAAGTGCCTTGCGGTTCTTTTCTAGAACCTCGAGAAGTCGAGATTCTTGATCCGGATTCAGCCTGCTGCTGAGGATGACCGGATACATGTGTTCTTCACCCGCAAGGAAAGCATACTTCAGGCCTGCAGGAAGTGGCTTGAGTTCTGGTTTTGATCTGTCCACTTTGTCTGTCACTTCAGATACCATGCTGGTGGTGGAATGCACTTTGAGGCCGCTACCATCCTCATCATTCTGTTGAGATCCCGGAAATGCACCGAACGGTTCTGTACTATGCTGATCATGTTCGGTCTGGAGTGAATGCTCAAGAAGATGCGCCTGCATCTGAGAATCTGTCTCCCAAGAATCATCAGAGCATATGCTGACTGCGCTTTCCAAGTCCTCCTCAAGAATGAGGATTTCTCGGGTCCATGGATCGTCCAGTGATAACTCTGAATCTCTGATCTCTGCGATAAGATCACAGTCTGCTTCTGATGCTGCCTGGCTCTCATCAGTCATGGCATTCTGCTCTTTGTTCATGTTTATCGTGATTTGCTGGGTGTTCGAGCTGAAAGTGATCTTCCCAGACCCGTAATCAACCACGGCACCGGAAGTACGGAGGAATGGTCTGCCAAGGATGATAGGGGTCTGGAGCAGGGGTGCAGGTGAGTCCATATCAAGGACTACAAAGTCAGCTGGGAATTTCATCTCCTGCACGGTAACTATCACGTCTTCCAACAGACCTCAGGGCCGCTTGACGGATCGGTCAGCGAACTGAAGGATCATGCGTGTCTGCTTGAGCGGTCCCAGCCCGAATTCTTGCATTATAAATGAGGGCAGAAGGTTGATGGAAGAACCACTGTCAAGAAGAGTACGCTCGAAAACCTGATCAAAAATCACACAACTGATGAGAGGTGCTCCTGTATCATGCTTTTTCTGGGGGAGGTTGCTGATAGCTGCAACTGTGGCCATGGAAAGAACGTGCTTTTCTACTTCTCGGCGTCTGTTGTCTTGCGCTTGGCAACGCTTGTTAGTACATGCCTCTTTCAGTCCTTTCTTTACAGCTGGCATGTATTCCACAGCCTTCAATAAGGGAATCTTAACAGTCAATTTATCCAAAATCTCCACAACACATGGATCAGACAATGCCTTTTTTCGTTTTACAATTTTTTTGGATTTTTGTATTGCATGTGGAAAAGGAATATGTACACCACTAGAAGGAAAATGCGAGTTCTTATTTACATCAAAATCATTGCCCACAGAATGTTGTACATCCGGACTACAAAAAGGAGTACAAGTTGGATCTGAAAATGATGGTGCTGCGGGGCAATCACAAAGGGTAGCGTCGGCTCCATCGGCTGGCGAGGGATCGGCTGCTGCTGTCGGCTCCTCCAAGGCTGGCGCGGCTTCTCTTCTGCTACAAGCTTCTTTTTGGTGTTTTTGCTTTTGCCGATTTTTTTGTGTTTTTGGCTGGAGTTGCTGCTGACAAGGCACGACGGCTGGACTGGCTTCTTCTCCTTCTTCTTCCTCCTCACCCGCCACTGGAGCTGGCACGGCTGATGCGGAAGATGACGATCCACCTGTTTCTTTATTCACCCCACTGGTAGTAGCAGGCGGAGGCAAGGCCCTACTGCTCCTGAGAGTAACAGCATTAGAATAAACAGTAATATCGCTATCAGACAGGGACTGGACATTACATTCTACCTGCTCTTTCTTCTTGAAGTTGTTGGGGTTGGCTTCGACCTGCGCCGGAATAGTGGTTCGGGTGGCGGTCAGGTCGTCAAGCCGTTTTGTCATCTCCGCCAGCCCTTTAACAAGCTGGGATAGACACTCCATGGTGGGACTAGCAGGGGACATATCAGAAGACTCAGCGTGCAAACCACGCTGCTGTTGGGTAGATGGGTGGGGAGGCTGTTGTTGGTGGTGTGGTGGTGCAGGAAGTTGAAGTTGTTGATATGACGGAGGAGGATACTGTTGATATTGCGGAGAGGGGGCAGCTGCGTACTGGTGATACGGCTGCGAGTGGCAGTACTGCGGCTGCTGTTGATACGGAAAGTTCTGCCTCCATTGTTGTGCAAACTGGGGAGGCTGCTGGTACTGCTGGTGCTGCTGGGAGGATTGACCAAAACAACCACCCTGAGGTTGGTGGTACTGTCGGTTGGCAAATTGCTGACCCTAGAGTTGTCCCTGAGGACGGGTCGGCTGTGCATCCTGAGTCCATACCCCATTTACTTCTTGAATTAGGGGTGGTGGTGGAAAGACTGGATCAGGTACAGGAAGGAACTCTGGTTGGTATACGACCATTTGCTGCTGCAGCGGGCCCTGGTCGGGCGCCTGCACGTAGTACACGTGCTGGACTGCCGGTGGCTGCTGGCTCGGCTGAGGCTGATGCTGCGGTTGCTTCTCGTCCTTCTTCTCAGCGGGAGCGTCTGATGGTGTAGCCGACTGGACAGAGTTGATCGTACCGACCAACAGCTCGAGGTACTTGTTGATCTGATCTAGCTTATCCGGGTTCTGGGTCCTCTTCTCGATCACAGCAAGCGAGTTTCTCGAGGTCTTGTGATCGCTTCTCAATGATATCTACCTTAGAGAGATGGCCCCCGATGATGCTGAGGTTGGAGCTCTCATCTCTCTCTGCTTCCTTGGATGCAGCCATGTGAACTTGTTTCTGGAGGATCTGGGGCTGTTTCTGGTATGCCTTGGATGAAGAGAGGGCGGCCTCTCCTTCGGCCATTTCTTCAAAAATCTGCCAGACAACATCTTCATCCTTGTTGAAATGGGAGCCCCCACATGCTGCGTCCACGAGCCTTTGGCTTTCAATGTTCAGTCCCCCAAAGAAATGCTGGACCAAGCTGGTCTTCGGGATATCATGATGGGGACACTTCCCCTGCAGATCAGTGAATCTCTCCCAAGCCTCGTGTACTGACTCATGTGCTCCTTTGGAGAAATTACTAATACGTGCTCGCATCTGGTTCAGCCGACTGAGAGGGTAGTATTTGTGCAGGAATGCAGACTTCAACTCCTCCCAGGTCGTCACGACCTTTCCCATATGATTGACCCAATAGAGGGCCTTGTCCTGTAGACTGAAAGGGAAAGCCGTCATCTTGACAATGTCCAGGGGGACATTCGGATAGTGGGTGGTGCGGCAAATGCGGGAGAATTGTTGCAGGTGAATGTACGGCTCTTCGTTCGTGTTTCCATGAAAGGCAGGGAGAAGGGCTATGAACTGGGGCTTCAGCTCAAAGTGAGCGTGTACCGGTGGAATGAGAATCCACTCGGTCATCTGGCTGTCTCCCGGATTGTATGTTTCTTTTAGTGTCGGCTTCGGTTGTGGTAATTCAAAGTCATCATCAGGAGGATCATCACCTCCTCCACCTCCACCTCCTCCTCCCCGGCCTCCTCTGCCTCTGCCTCCTCCTCCATCGTCGTGGTTCATCATATCATTCAACATGCCCTGGAATGCGGTTTGTGTGAGGGCATGCTCGGTCAGTTACTGCTGTATGGCCTGGATAGATGCCAACAACTGTGTATTAACTTGATTTTGATCTGGCACCTGTCCCTCTGGTACGGGTGGCTGCTGACCCTTGCCCTTTCCTCCTGGAGCCATGTCAGGGTCTGAGTTGGACGAGATGAACTCCGGAGTAGTCTCCAGGGCTCGCACTGGCTTCTATCTGCAGAATGAGATAGTCCGAATCAGATCACTTGCAATTAACTTTCAGCTGCCGTGATTAAGCTGGAATTCAGGTCAACCCCAGCATGTGGTGAATGGAAAAGGGATGTAGACTGTAATCGACTCCCATCCACAACGGCGAAAGCGGGACAAAAGTGATCCCAGTTTATTGGGTGGCCAAGAGAAAGGTAGAAAACGAGGAGTCTGGAGATCGATCCGCAAAGTCCGGATCGGGTTCTCAGGAATCGCCTCGAAATTATTGGCGAAGTTGAGTTTATGGAATCGATGTAGGTGTCGGCATGGTCCCGACGAAACCATCCATGGATCAACTTCGCGAAGCAAGAGAATGTCGGATTGTTGGAAGAATGATACGATGGTCAACGAGGAATAAAAGGAGTGTAAAACAGTAGAAAGGCTCGGTTGAGTGGGGTGGTCAAAGGGAGAAACATCAAAAATGTGCGCAAATGCGCGGGACTTGATCTTTGAACCTTAATCTAGATTCATTCAAACACAATACAAAATCGGGTTCACCAACTCACGCCATGTGAAGCCGTGAAAGTTCGGCTATTTATTATCTTTTCATTTTTAGAGTTGTGATTTTCAGGCATATCTTATAACAAGTCCTTAGTACGCTACCCTATAGGAGAGAGAGTACTGTCGTAAGAGTATCCCGTACTTGTCCTCCTCCTGTGTAACATGTAGTCTGTATTTTTTGGAGTCCTTGTAACCCTTCCTGGATCCCTACTCAGCCAAAGAAAAGAGAAAGGATGCCGATAGGCGAAACCAATACTTCAGTTCTCGCTCGCAACGGAATCACCCGTGAGCGTGCAAGAACCTACTCGGACACAGGACAATGAGACAGACACCCCTGTGAAGGCGTGGCCTATGCTCAATACTTCGGACAGGGTCGATGCTCTCACAACAGAGAGTCACCATTTGTGACCAAGTCCTACTCGCCTACGTACGATAGAAGCGCCATTACTTCGGAAATCCAGGCGATACACAAGGCAGTTGCAGACTGGGTTTTGAGCTTTAATCCTTAGGGGTCGCACTCGCTCAAGGGAGTAGGGTTTTGGTCCCCCTCCAAGGTACCTGAAAACAATGAGGGCTTTATGAACCCGGTACAATGATAGTCCATTACGAATTTTAATTAAGGTCAAAGTTTATTTAGCAGTCCCCTTGTTTTAATTTTTGGGTTTTCACATTTTTTGGATCTGTTTCATACCAGCGCCTAACGTTTTTGTAGATTTTCATTTAAGTCCTAGGTGCTCAAAATCAGAGGGAGATAGCGGAAAAGCCGTGCAAGTGGTTCCATGATGGAAATCTCACCCTAACAGAATGATGCATGCTGAGTTAGAAGACTTACAGTGCATCCCAGCTCTCTCCATGTGGTATGCAAAACAGAATTTTTAAACCTATCTACATGTCGATATGCAAGGCACAAAATTGTCCTAAACATAAGCTGCTATTAGCGTGAAGAACCATAAGCCGCTAATTCATCTCTAGCCCAAGAGAGTCCGGTCTTGGCTCACCCCTCCTCTGCTCAACAAATTGAGGGTAGGAGAAAGCGCTTTACAGGGTTTGCTACGGCACAGAGGGCTAAGAGACAAATTAACAACTTGTTTAAGTTTGACTAGATCCAAGCAAAGTAGACTATAGGAACATGGATTCTTATTAATGTTTGGACCTAGCTACTGAGTCAAGCAACCTTTATCTAGGGGCTCCAAGCACATAAAACAAAATAAAAGAAAGGCGGAAAGCTCAAAACTTCGGGAAACAAAATGAAAGAAGGCGATGAAAACTCGAAAAAGCCGCGATGAGGCCCCCAGGTGAACAATCACCCGGGCACTGGACCTCATTGTGAAGAGTAGAGTCATGTTTATATACATGCCAAAATAGTCTCTCTCTCACCATAAATTACAAAATAAATAATCCTAAATATCTAGCTCTAACTAATGCACATCTCCTTGCTTCTTTGGTGCACTCTCCAGATGGTCATGAGGAGAAGACCATCCTCCTCCAAGCTTGGCTGCATTGGGCTCCTAAGAAGCCATCCTCGCGTGGCGGTCCCTTGCATCAAAGTCACAAAAAGAATGCATTAGTAAAGCTCAATCAATTAAATAGAGCAGAGAAAATAATCACAAGACATAAATCAATTAAGCATGGTGATCAATAGCAATAAAAATAGCTGCTCACAAAAATGAATATTAAATCAAGAATTTTTTTTATACAAGAATGACAAAATAATTAGGCTATGCTCATTGCTCCCCGGCAACGGCGCCATCTGATAGCACGCAAGTATCATGCGAGGGTCACCATTAATAATATGAAAGGTGTCGCTGAGGCGACCGCTCACAAAAATACCTGTGTTGATCAGCAATTAACCCACAATCCAAAGAATACAACAATCAAGCTCAAAAATAAATGTGAATTAATCTTTATTTACTCTACCATAAAATGTACAGTGACAAGCATGTAGAGGTCGAACCACAGAGAGCAATCCAAAATGCAATAGCCTACATGTAAATCACACTCATCCTTGTGTGGGTTTTTGATTATTATTATTATTATTATTAATTATTTTTAATAATGTAATTAGGTAATATGTATATATACATAATATAAATAAAAATACATGTATACCCATAGAGGGTTAGTATATAGCTTATAATACTTACAATATATATAGGTATATATAAATGTAATAAAATAAATAAATATATTTTATATATATATATATATTAAGACTAATGGGAATACATATAAATAATTACACATATATATATAATATTTTTTTCTCTTTTTTTTTGATATATAGATATAGATACATAAAGGGAGTATTATAATATTTATAGAAGTACTCAAAAATAGTCAAAAATTCAGGAAAATGGTCTTTTTGGAATTTTCATGGTTTTTTACTCTTTTTATGATTTTTGGGTATTTTTGCAAATATTTTTAGTATTTTTAACTAGCTAAATAATAGCAAACAGTGGACTAGGTATTGGCCGTCACCAAAATAGATATTAAAAATAGCTAACAGCCTCAAAATTGTCCATACTATTTTTCTAATAAAGGTAATAAAATATAGCATAAATAGGGCCTGAGTTTATATTTTTCTGATTTTTCTTTGATTTTTAATATTTTTTGACGTTTTTGGGTATTTTTGAATTTTTAAGGTTTTCCTTTTGAGATTTTTCGGGATTTTTGGACTGACACTAATATAGGTCAAAATACACCATAGGTAATTTTTTTGGGATTTTTAGAGACATTTTCATATTTTTTTGGGGTTTAATAAGTTAGACAGAGAATAAAAGACATGTTTTTGATTTTTAATAAATGCAAAAATGCAACAAAATGCAAAACTAAAAATATGGCGTGCAAGGGTAAGGGTACACTATCAGGAGCTTAAGTCTATTTTTGCAAGATTTTTTCGATTTAATATGGGCACAAAATAAATAGACAAAGCATTCAAAAATTAAATGGCCTGACAGGGGTATTTTTGCAAATAAAATAGTTCACATGGGCATACATGCAAAAATCATAATAAAAATACACTTCAACTTTTATTTTCAGGACCATTTAATAAATACAATAACCCGGCGGGGTTTAGATGCAAAATTTCACGCGCCTCACGTGGGACTGCACGTGAGGCGCGGAAGGACCTAAATGCAAATCTTAAACCATCGGGGGCTCTTCTGCAAAAATTACATTTTATTTACAACTGAGACTTTTATTTTTGGCATTAAATAATAAATACAAAAAGTAGAGGGGCTTGATATGAAATTTACCCCTAAACAAAGCTTTTCATCCTGCGGCGCTGGAGGCGCCACTTATCCACGTGGCAGCCATCGGACGGCGGGTGTCAGTTCGGCGATGAAGGGCCTGGATTAGAACCTCCTGGCTGATCTGACGGTGGACGTACGTCTTCATCGAACGGTCGGCGTTCAATCTGGGCCGCCCCTCTCGATCCAACGGTGCTGAAGGCATCTGGAAGAACGGGGAAGAAGCTCGCCCCCGGCGAGCTTCGATCGGGTAGCTCGGGCTCCTCCGGGCACCTCCCGTGCATCTGAAGCTCTCTGATCGTAGCTGGGAGGCTTCCGCGTCGTCTGACGGTGATCTCATGGCTCCTGGGGGTCCGAGTCGATGGAGCGAGGTCGGAGAAGAAGAGGACCCCCAGGAACCTCTTCCTGGGTCAATGCAAGCCCAAAAGGGCTCGATTCTTCGATATCCCTGCACAGGAAGAACCGCGGGCGAGAAAGCTTTCTCCTCGACCCGGGGTTTGAAGCTGCGATGCAAAAATGAAGTTGGGCGGAGGGGCTCCGGCGAACGGCGGAGGGGGAGCCCCGATTCGCCAGGACCTAGAGTCCTGGGTCGGACAAATGTACGCAATAGATGGAGAAGGCATCGAGGAACGAGATGGGGTGAACGAGGCGGTCGGAGACAGTCAGAATCACAGTGGGGAAGTCGCCGGAGCTGAGCTCCGGCGAACTTCGAATTTCGTTTTTTAAGCTACAGGCGTGAATTAAAACCTAATCTAATGACTGGAATGGAAAACTAACATCTAAGACTAACTAAAAATGCGTAGAAGGTCAGCTCTTATACCTGGGGGCCTCCAGGGAGCAGGGCGGACGTCGGAGCTCTGTCGCGACAAAATCTCCTTCCTCCGACCGAGTCAAGGTACTGGGCTGCTCCCCCTATCACGAGGAACAATCCAGGAGCAAGATCTAGGCTTTAGGTTGGAATAAAAGTGGCCAAATTCGAGGAAGGAAGCGGAGCTTGTTATTTATAAACATTGGCGAGTGGCCTTATTGACCGGCGATTATTGGCTGATCCAATGAGTATCTACATGATTTGAGGTTTTGGCGGGCATCATGGATGATTAGGAAGTAATTCTTGTGCAGGAAGCATCTTCGATTGATGGATGGTATGCCCGGGAAAAATGGGAGAAGATGGGCGAAGAGACACGCAAGTCACATCGGGCGGCTGGGGGAGCAGTTGACCGGAGGTCAACGAAGGCTGGTACGCGATTGGTCCACGCCAGCCGCTAGAAGACAAAACAGGGGGTCTGAGTAGAAATTGAATTATTTGACCCTTTAAATGATTTTATTAATTTTTTCTTATAAAATAAAAAATGTGTATTATTTCGTCTAGTATTTATTTACGATTTTTATTGAATTTTTCGAGGTGTTTTATTATCGTTTTATTTGAATAATGTGTATTTGTATGTATTTACATGTATTTTTATGTATTTTTATTTTTAATTTGTTTCCTTTCTTTTATTATTTCATTGGCTTTTTTATAAACTTATAATTTATTTTTGTGAGTATAAAGGTATTTTTGTTTGATTTTTATGAGTTTATTTATATTTTTAAATAAATAGATATAGGTGTATGTAGGTATACTTATAGGTGTTTTATCTATGTATTTTATACACTTAATTTATTTAATATATTTTCTTGATTTTTATTTTGGTTTTGTATTTTTAATGAGTTATGTATAATGTATACATTATTATAAAAATATAAAAGAGCAAAAGAATCAAGGATTAAAACCCTTTTTGTTTATAGATAGGTACATAGCATAGGTATTTTGTCTATGAATTTGTAGACTTATTTTATTTTACAAATTAATTTTGGTTTTCTTTAACTTCTCTCATGTGTATGCATTATGTACATTATTTACAAAATTCTAAAAAATATGAATTTATACAAATAATGAATATTGAATAAAATGAATATTTTAATCAGCCCTATATACTAGGAGGGCCAAAAACCTAACTTCTGCATATGGACTCCAAAAATCATGAAACCAATTTTATTAAATAGTTTATGGAATGCTATATACAATTTAAGGTGAGTTTGGGTGATTTAGAGTTTTTATTTGCAAGAGATGGGTCTGTGAAGTTGAGATTTTGGCTTTTTATTTTGTGTATAAAATGTACACTGTGTATTATTTTTACACAAACTAAATTTTGTATTTTTATTTATATTATTTATCTACAACTTTCATGAACAAAGTTTCTTTATTTTATGAATAAATAATTATGTACAAAATAGGTGTCAAAAATGCATAATTAAATGCATGAATAAATGAGGTATTTACTGTACACTGGCCCTTATCTCCCCCTACTTTATTCCTTGTCGACCAATACCATGCTGGCCTTGGTCTCAGGGTTTGGGTCATAAAATATTTACAATATTTTATTCCTTTTTCTTTTCTCCTCTTTATTCTATAATTTTGGCAGTAAAACCTTATTTAATGTAACATAAATACAATGAAGAATGGTTGCTATTATGTACAATTTGATGTTATTTACATGTATTTGCTGGGGTTTTTGAGGCCAAAATGATAGAATAAAGGTGATGAAATGGAGATTCATCAGTGGGGGAACGGAGGTGCCCAGCCCCAGCAGCAGCCATTTGGTCAGGGAGGCCAGTACAACCAGCAGAGAGATCACCAGCCGCAGCAGCAGCCCCCAGTCTACCCTTCACAGCAGCAGCAGTCATCCTTCGTTCCTCGTCCCTACAAGCAGGGACAGTCTTGGAGGCGTGAGCAGCAGCCTCATCAGCAGCAGCATCCTCCCACTTACCCCTCTCACCAGCAGCAGCACCAGTTCCAGCAGCCTCATTAGCAGAGAGGCTACCCGTCGGGCGCTCATGGTCCCCCATACGAGAGCCCCACCTTGGACGACATAGCCCGCCTCCTCACGGACCAGCAGGCTACTTTCATATGGGAGATGGACGAGTTCCGCCAGGAGATGCGGGACATTGTGAGAAAGAAGGACGTCATCCCTGCCCAGATCGAGCTGAATCCCAACAGCCTGAAGCGGAAGTCTGAGCAGGTAGCTTACACTGAGCATGCCACTCCTAGTGATCCATTTGATGATATGTCTGCAGACCTTTTTGATGCTGATTTTGTCACACTTAGGAGAGGTAGGACACCAGCCGGCGGCGGTGCCTCGTCTGAGCGACATCACGAGGACACACCTAGGGCGCCAGACGAGGAGCAGGAGAGCGGTACTGAGGCCGCTCATGTTGATGATGGTGGTACTGATGCCACCAAGGATGCTAATTCCACAGGCGATGCTGAGGCCGCCATTTCACCAGTTCGAGGAGGTGGTACTGATGCCACCAGAGATGCTGAGCCAGAGCACGGTGCTGAGACCGCGAGACGTCCAGCAGATCCAGCCAGTGGTGGTACTGAGGCCACCGGTGTTCATTCTGAGAGAGTTGTAGTCTTTCCTCATTCTGATGTACCTCAGAACCATGTTGTGAATAAAGGAAAAGGTTTGGTTTTTTCTGGCCCACTGTGGTGCTTGATGTATGTGCGGATCCGGTCGTCGAGCCATCTACACCTTTTCCTAGTCCTTCATCTGAGAAGGACCCAATTATCCCCTTCCCTAGAGCCCTTCAGATGGGGAAGGGGAAGAAAAAAGAAAAAGATCCAAAAAAGAGAGAGCAGGAGGAGTTCAGCCAGAGCATGATTGATAGATTCCACATACAGCTGACCCTTCAGGAGGTTTTGCAGCACATCCCCCTTCTTCAGCGTTCTTTGAGAGACAGGACTACAGTCAGGAGGAGGAGGAGGAGGAACCACCACTCAGAGATCCATGTGCTGAAGAAAGCCACGTGTTCGCGATCCAGAACCGTCTGCCGGCCAAGAGGCCAGATTCAGGAGCCACATATGTCAGATGTCACATTAGAGAGCAGAGGTTCGACCGGACTCTATTGTATAGCAGATCGTCTATCAACCTCCTTCCGGCAGCCCTTCTCGACCGCTTCGAGTTGGGCACTCTTAGACAGAGCAGGACAATCCTTCAGTTTGCTGATCGATTTGTCAAGAGGCCGAAGGGGTTATTGCGAGACGTTGTCGTCACTATTTAGGTCCTGCAATTCCCCGTGGACTTCGTAGTGTTGGACATGGAGATCCCTAATTCAGTGACTGATACCCCCATCATTCTCGGTCGTCCGTTCTTGGCCACAGCCAAGGCGGTGACTGACCATGATAGCAGGAAGGTATACTTTCGCGTCGAGGGCGAAAGTGTACAAATAGAGACAGTCGAGGACTACAGAGCCAGAGACAGAGCATGCTCAGAGACGACTTCAGATGCAGAGGAGCTGACAGATGCCAGGTTAGACATCCACCAGGACTGTGATTTTGTGATCACAGACGATGAGGCAGCATGGGCAGATCCAGCAGCACAGGCCATTCTCTCATTTTCAGACACAGCTGATGCCGAGATGATAGCAGAGGAGAGCTTGGAGAGCACATCCTTGGTTCAGGATACTTCAGTTGCAGCAGAGCAGGTTCTTGACCGCGACACGGATTTTTATGATGATGGTGGTGCTGATGCCACCTTATTTGATGCAGATCCCTCAGATTCAGAGTCTGATTGGGCAGATTACGAGGATTACATGCCAGACCTGTGTTCCACAGAGCCTACAGCTGAGGAGAAGGTAGATGCTGAGCCTAGCAGAGACAGTCAGTCAGAGCAGCCTTCTCCAGTTCCTGAGATTGAGAGAGAGTTTCAGTTCTCCCATACAGATTTGGCAGCATACACAGAGACACTTCAGAGGCCAGATCCACCAGCACCCAGCTGTCCAGAGCTGAAGCCGCTCCCTACTTCGCTGAAGTATCGATTCCTTGCGGGCGAGCCTGAGATGTACCCAATCATCATCTCCGCCGATCTGACTGGAGAGCAAGAATCTCGTTTGATGGGGGTTCTTGAAAAGAACCGCAAGGTAATCGGATGGAGCGTAGCAGATCTCCATGGGATTAGTCCAGCATTGTGCTCCCACCATATCTATCTCGAGGAGGGGGCGAAGCCGTCGCGTGAGTTCCAGCGGCGGCTGAACCCCAACCTAAGAGAGGTCGTCATGAAGGAAATCTCAAAATGGTGGAGCACAGATTTTATTTATCCCATTTCCGACTCCAAGTGGGTCAGCCCCTTGCATGTGGTGCCCAAGAAGACGGGCATCACGACTGTGATCAGTGAGTCGGGAGAGGAGATTGCTACTCGAGTACCCACTTCTTGGCGGGTCTGTGTTGACTACAGGAGACTCAACCAGGCCACCAAGAAGGACCATTTCCCCCTGCCTTTTATTGACCAGATCATTGAGAGACTGGCAGGGAAGAGCCATTACTGTTTCCTGGATGGGTACTCGGGCTACAATCAGGTGACCATCGCTCCTGAGGACCAGGAGAAGACCACCTTTACGTGTCCCTTCGGCACATACGCCTTCCGACGCATGCCATTTGGGCTATGCAATGCCCCTGCAACTTTCCAGAGATGCATGTTGTCGATCTTTTCGGACATGGTAGGGGAGTGTTTGGAGGTCTTCATGGATGATTTCTCGATCTACGGCGACGGATTCGACTCCTATCTTGACTGCCTAGACCGAGTACTCCAGCGATGTATAGAGGTTCACTTGGTGATTTCTTGGGAGAAGAGTCACTTCATGGTGACTCAAGGGACGGTGCTTGGCCACATCATCTCCAACAGGGGCATGGAGGTTGATCCGGCCAAGGTTGATGTCATTAGAAAACTCGCACCGCCGTCCAATTTGAGGCAGTTACGGTCATTTCTGGGGCACGTCGGTTTCTACCGGCGATTCATTCATGATTTCAGCAAGATTGCCCGGCCGTTGACTGACCTCTTGACGAAAGACACCGAGTTCCTTGTCGATGACAAGTGTCTTTCATCCTTTGAGACTCTCCAGCAGTGTGTTATTGAGGCTCATGTTCTCCAGCCGCCTGATTGGTCTCTCCCATTCGAGATCATGACGGATGCCTCCGATTTTGCCGTAGGGGCCGTGCTGGGACAGAGGAGGGATGGAGTCCCCTTTGGTATCCACTACGCTAGCCTCACATTGGATTCCGTGCAGCGGAATTATACGGTCACAGAGAAGGAGATGCTAGCCGTAGTGTTCGCCCTAGATAAGTTCAGATCTTATATCATTGGATCTAGAGTGACTATGTACACTGATCACACCGCCATCCGAAACCTCATGGCAAAGAAGGATGCCAAGGCCAGATTGACTAGATGGATCCTTCTACTCCAGGAGTTCGAAATTGAGATCAAGGATAAGCCTGGAGTCAAGAACGTGGTGGCGGATCATCTCTCCCGTTTAGAGCAGCCTGAGGAGTCTGAGCATATTGATCCCATTTGTGAGACCTTCCCAGATGAGGCGATCCTTGCTATCTCCTCACTCCCGTGGTATGCCGATATTGTGAACTTTCTCGTTGCTGGGAAAGTACCACAAGATTGGCCCAGGCAGAGGCTTGAGACCTTCCTTGCGAAGGCCAAGTCCTACCACTGGGAGGATCCCATACTTTACCACGAAGGAGGGGATAGCGTCTGGCGTAGGTGCATTCCTCAGGAGGAGCACCAGAGTGTCCTCACTTACTGCCACAAGCTTGAGGCAGGAGGACATCATTCTGGGAGGAGAACGGCACAGAAAGTGCTCCAATCCGGCTTGTGGTGGCCTACCCTCTTCAAGGACTCTCATGAGTTTGTGAAGAGGTGTACTGACTGTCAGAGGATGGGCACTTGTGGACAGCGTAATATGATGCCGATGCAGCCCATTCACTTCTGTGAGGTTTTTGACGCATGGGGCATTGATTTCATGGGTCCATTCCCTAAGAGTCAGGGATTTGAATACATTCTGTTGGCCGTAGATTATGTTAGTCGTTGGGTTGAGGCTATCCCCGCCCGAGCCGCTGATGCAAGGACAGTTTGCAGATTTTTGAGGAAGCACATCATCACGCGATTCGGGGTTCCTCGAGTTTTGATTTCAGATGGGGGGTCTCATTTTATCAATGACCAGGTGAAGGCCCTTGCTAGCGAGTTCGGTATAGACCATCGTGTTGCTACACCATACCATCCACAGACGAATGGTCTAGCCGAGGTGTCGAACAGGGAGATCAAGACTATATTGCAGAAAGTCGTCCGCCCTGACCGAAAGGATTGGTCACAGCTTTTGGACTCGGTCTTGTGGGCATATAGGACGTCTTTCAAGACACCATTGGGCACATCTCCCTTTCGCCTCGTGTATGGCAAGCCGTGCCATTTGCCTGATGAGTTGAGGCACAAGTCACTTTGGGCAGTCACTGAGATACTTATGGATCCAGATGGTGTAGGAGACCAGAGGATGGCAGAGTTAGCAGCCCTGGAGGAGTTGAGAGATACTGCCTTCTCAAACAGCCTACAGTATAAGAAGAGAGTGAAGGAGTGGCATTATTCTCACATCAGCCACAAGCATTTTGAGCATGGACAGAGAGTATGGTTGTTTGATGCTAGGCTTCGTTTATTTCCAGGGAAGCTACAGAGCAAGTGGAAGGGACCCTACGTGGTGAGAAAGGTACACGACAACGGTAGCATTGATATATCCGAGTTTGTCTTCTGAGAGTACCTTTCGAGTGAATGGCCAGCGGCTCAAGCCATTTCTAGATCATGAGCCGCGGGTCGTTGATGTTGCCCCGATTCATTTTGTGTGAGATGTGGTCTTTTGACTCACATCTATTGCATCTCACGCCTGATTCTCACTGATCTTCCGACCTGTATAGATCCATGTCTGTATCATCACATTCTTTAGTCCCACATCCCTTTACTCATCCTTTGATTATGCTATACTTAGGGTGTGCTTTACCCTAAGTATAGGGGGGATGTAGGACCTTTGAGTTTCCTTTTGTTTATGTCTACCCCTGTTTTGTTGCCTATACTTAGGGATATTTTACCCTAAGTATAGGGAGGTAGACCCTGTACATTCTCCACTCGGTTTTCCCTTAGTATACAGCCTGCTATACTTAGGATTACTTGATCCTAAGTATAGGGGGAAAAGCCGAGAGTCTCTTGATATTCATTCGTCTTTGTATATAGCCTTCCTTTTCACTTCCCTATACCTAGCACGAGTTATGTCTTCTTCATCGCTCTTGACTCTGAGGACATCGTTCGAGCTAAGTATAGGGGGGTGTGTATATATTGCATATATACTTTAGCCATAACTCGTACTTTGTGTGAGTGTGTAAATAAATAAAATGGCTAAAAACCTTAAAAAACCACAAAAATTAAAAAATTTTCATGTACATAAACATTCTTTTATTTGCACATAAATAGCTACTGTACAAATTATTTTTGTAAAAATGATTTCAAAAACCTTTTGTGTAAAGCTTGTGTGAATATTTTCTTATCAAAATTATGTATATAGTACAAAATTTTTCCAAAATGTTTCGAAAATCAAAAGTTTGCAAAAATCTTGTGTAAATGTGTGTAAATACCTTTTGCAAAACTTGCACTTCATGCATCATCCATTCATGATTTCAAAACATTTTTCAAAAATTTTGCATGGTTGTAAACTTTGTGTAAATAGCATCTTTTGTACATATGTATATAGTTTTTCTGGATGATAGTTGACATTTAAACTAGCCTGGAATCAAATTGAGAAATGGAGCTTGATTAAGATCTTAATCCACCTAATTTATAAGAGGAACCTTATAGGGCTTAGGTTTAAGACTTTTCAGGTCCATGGCGACTTAATTCTTTGAGTCCACTAGGCTATGATCACATGTCATCTCAATGAGCCTAAGTAGAACACTTAACAACAACACATGACACATAGAGACAATGGCTTTACTTGGACACCAGCACTTTGCACCGAGCTCTCTACGGATGAGGTGGTGAGGAGGCAGTCTTCCTTGACTTGGAGTAGCATATGAGGGTAGTACTTCTAGGCGGAACCTCTCTTCTTCTTAGTGAAGGAAGTGCGTCTCAACTTGGTCTGGTTGCCATGAGGTCTAACGACGGGAGTTGTGGGTTGCAATAAAGCTTCAAAAGAGGGATAGTCTACTGGCTCAAGAGGAAAAACTCCTTGTATATATGCTGCACATGTATATGTTGTATAGATGCACTTGAAAAAAAATGCAAAAAGAAAATAACTCCAAAAAAGTGGTGGGTCTGATAGAAAATGATAATCCCACCGGAGTATGTATATAGAGTGCAATAAGCAAAGCTTGAGTTCATGATTCACCTTATGTAGCTTGCAGCAGGGAGACTTGGCTACACTGGTCAAGCTCCCAAGGATACATGGCTACACTGGCCATGGTCCATTCTCTTCTTCCTCCTCTTCTTGAGCCGGTTGAACTTGAACTTAGAAGGGAATACCCCGCTCCTCGAGGAAAGAGTGGCCAGATTGAGGTAATAGAGTTACCTTGTTGGGGAGGGTTGTCAAGTTGCCATTTCTGAGGTGGAGAGCTTAGACCTCACTTTCACAGGACAAGAAAAGACTCATGGTCTTCAGGGTTTGTGATTGATGACTTGTTCTGATCTGGAGCATTGAGGAGTCTTGGTTATAGATTAGTGGAACTTAGAGGCTGTTGAGATTTAAAACTTAAGTCCAAATAAGATTCCGACACATTAATAATCCAAAGATCTGATCGAGCTCCATACCTTAATTTAATGAAGGCAAGTTTAATAATCAACCTTGATCCATATACATTCTCTTTTTCTTTTTCTTTATTTCTTTTTCACTTCTTTTTCAAATAAGTGTTTGCTAAGGGACTAGCAAAGTTAAGTATAGGGGGGTGATGAATACTCATTCATCACTCTTTATTCTTATATTTTAGCTACAAAAACCTTTGCAAATGCATGTATATATTTGTAAATATAAATAATTACCAAAAGCATGCATGATGTAAAAAGTAATAATTAGCATGTTTTTGTGCAAAAATAAAAGAATAAAGATCAAAAAGAAAAAGAGAGAAAATATTTAGAATAAATATTGAGCAACCTAACCCAAGGGAGGGCTCAGCATGGGCCTGACCGCATAAAAGCCAAAGTAGAGGGAGATAGGGGCTCATGTGTGTAAATATATATGTAAATAAAATAAAAATATTTTCCTCTGAAAACATAATAGAATAGGCTTGTAAATGCTTGTATATATTTATAAATATAAAATCAAGATAAAAATAGAAAAAATCAAAAAGAAAATAAAAATAGATCACTTGTATATATCCACCTTGTACATACAACCACACTTATATTTATTTCACCTTATAAATAAATAAAATTAAGTTTTATAAAATTTGTATAAATTCTATATTTTATGATATAAATAAATAAAATATAAAATGGGAATAAAAATACACAAAAATAACAAATTAAAAATCAAAAATAAAAACCCTATATTGTATATATACCTAAGTATAGTACTATATTGTAAGTACCTTATTTTTACTTTGAAAAATTAATTAAAAATCACTAAAAAATAGAAAATATTAAAACAAAAATATTTCATGTTTTGAGTTTTAATTAAATAAGCCATTTGCTATTTTTAATCTAATTTCTAAATCTTTTCCAGGTGGCAGCCTCCCATTGGTCCAGGGGGGTTGTTGACCGCCCGGTCAACTCCTCCCCAGGACTACCTCTCACGGGCTTTAGGCGGGTGACCCGATTTCTCTTAATTTCTGCACCTAAATCGGATCCCTTCTCGCCTAAACCCCGGGTCCGATTCGTTCCTGCCACATCCGAGACCCTCGCCGGCACACCCGCCTCGGGGTCCGCGCTCCACATTGCCCTACCCGATCACTTCTAACCGGACCTTCCACCATACATAAGCTGAGCTCCGCCACTTCATTCCTCATCTTTGGCTCATTCGCTCCCCCACCAGTGACCTCCACCGTCTTGCCGAGAGTGACAGCTCGCCCCAGAGGGTGTTACAGCGAGGAGGGAGTGAGGGGACACTGATCCGGCGGGTTTGCTCCGCCGTGCTCTGCCCAGAGCAGGAGGCAGAGCCTCGGACGACGACGGTCCTTGAGGCAAGGACCCAGAGCTGCCTACGCTCGTCCCCAGTCGACCCATCCACCCGGGTAGCTTAGATTTTGTCTCTAGTTATTTAATTTCCGATTAGCCCCAATTCGCGTCGCCGTCGATTTTCGCTGATTCCGACCACCTCACACTCCCGTTCGATCATCGGAATCCACCATCGCCTCCGCCTTCCTCCCGCGCACGTTCTACGCCCCTCCACTCAACCAGCTCGCACAGGAGTTGGGGTTCGAGCTCCTCCGTCCACCCCTTCGCTGGAGCTCGCCCGCACCGACTCCCCGACCACTTTCACCACGCCTAACGGGGTTGAGGCAGTTTGCCCTCGACCCACGAGCTTGCTGGTGCACTTTGCAGGTTCATCCAAGCCCTCTGAGGGCTCGGACCATTGGGTTCAGCAGCTCCGCCTCCGCCCGACTCTCCAGAGCTCCTCAGAGCTCCATTGAGTCATCGAAGGACTCTAGTAGACGCGGAGGGCCCGCAGCTTCCTTCTCCGATCTTCAGCGAGCTTCCAGGAGGAGACCAGCGCCGTCACGAGTCCGACGAAGTTCGCCGGATCCCAGTTCGTCCACCATCCTTCTCCGCCGTCCGATCGACCCCGAGCTCCAGTCGTGATCCTGTTCGTCCATTTGCGGAGCAGCACTGACCGCCAGATCTCTTGGGATTCGATCACCACCGTTGATCCCGTGAGGCTTAGCCACGATGCGTCTCCACCGTCAGATCCAGCACGTGGGGAGGCCCAGACCGTCCGATCCGCACGAGGAGTCTAGCGTTGGGTGCCACCCATTTCCAGCCGCTCGATCCACCACGTGGCGCCCATCCGTCGGTCGACTTAATAAAGGGTAATTTACCCTTAGGCCCTTCTCTTTAGTTTATTTAGCGTTTAGTCCTGTAAATACATAGCGTAGTTGTTTTATTTCTGGGTTATTTGCACTTTGGACCTGAGCTTTACTTTATTTGCACATATGCCCCTGTTTGTAGTGTAGCACGTGCATCGACACGTGCCCTTTTGGGATATTTGCTTGATTAGCCCTATAGTTCTGGATGGTTATGAAATGAAGACATATTTTTAGAAAATTGCATTTATACCCCTGAGCGTGGATTGATTTATGCATGTGCGCTTATTTTTGGGTATTTTACAAACAAGCCCTCGGACTTTTGGTACCTGTTACCAAATAGTCCCAGGAACTTGTTTTCTTTGCATATAGGTCCCTGAGTACCCCAGGCACGCGCTGCACGCGTGATTCCTTGGGTATTTTGCACCGGACCCCCCAGAGCTTTGGGTATTTGCACTCAGGTCCCTGTGCACAGTACCTAAGTTTTATTTTTGAATAAAATAGCAAACTTACTCCAAATTCCATGAAAATTGGACATATGGCTCCTGCCATAGTGTAAAAGTTTCTAGAATTTTTGAAGACATTTTTGGTTTTATTTGCTTTTTTAAAAAAATAAAAAACGGCCATTTTCTTTACTATTTGATTTTAAAAATCACAAAAAATATCAAAACCTATCTAAAAATAACAAAAAATGCAGCTACTATCTCTTTTGTTGTGTTTGATTTTCTGGCCAATTTTGGCCATTTTTCATTTTATAAAACTCATAAAAATTACAAAACACTAAAAATCTTATAAAAATTCTAATAAAAAATCTAAAAATATAGAAATTATAAATCCAGTGCCCAAATTTTCCTTAAACTTTCTAGTTTATAGGAAAATTACCTCCAAGAGCTAAATAGGCCCTTTTGCATTTTAAATTGGCCTTTTACTCCTGACTGGACAGTACCTTCAGTTTCTTACCTTGTTTCATTTTTAGAAAATTAAATAAAAATCAGAAAAATCCCAAAAATTCATTAAAAATAGTCAAAATCATAAAATACACAAAAACATTTTTGTTGGAATTTTTGGTTGAATTTTAATGCATTAAATAAATTATTGTGTTGGTTTGTTTTCTTGTTTTCCTTATTTTCTTAATACATTAAAAATCCAAAAAAATATAAAAAGACTAAAAATCCACCAAAAACACCTTTTATTTTATTTTAGTTTATTTTTGGACTACTTCGTAGGCCGCAAGGCCATCACGTGCTCCTTGTGTTCAACCCTGGTCGCTATACCAGGTTAATAAAATAGCAAGACCTCTATTGGATGTTTGAGTGATTTTTATAATATTTGGTGGTCTCTTTTTCTGGATTGACCGAGTCTGATTGCTTGGGTCGCAACGACCATTGATGACCTTTTACCCGAGTGATCAGTCCAGTCATCAATCACCATTGTGAAGAATGACAAAGGAGAGGAGATCACAACCAGAGTACCCACCTCTTGGCGAGTGTGCGTGGACTACAGAAAACTTAACCTCGCCACCAAGAAGGAACACTTTCCTTTACCCTTCATTGACCAGATCTTGGAAAGATTGGCCACGAAGGAATACTTCTGCTTCTTGGACGGATACTCTGGATACAATCAAGTTGCTATTGCTCCTGAAGATCAAGAGAAGACCACGTTCACCTGTCCTTTTGGTACATATGCCTTTAGACGGATGCCGTTCGGGCTTTGCAACGCCCCAGCCACATTTCAGAGGTGTATGCTTGCAGTTTTGCCGATATGGTGGGCAACTTTCTCGAGGTCTTTATGGACGATTTTTCGGTCTACTGGGATTCATTCGATCAATGTCTGGGATATTTAGACCAAGTTTTGCGAAGGTGCTGTGAAGTAAATCTTGTGCTCTCATGTGAAAAGAGCAACTTCATGGTGACCGAAGGAATCATGCTTGGTCACGTTGTTTCTAAACGTGGCATGGAGGTTGACCCAGCCAAGGTGAAGGTAATTTCTAAACTTGAGCCACCTACAGCAATTAAACAAGTCAGGTCATTCTTGGGCCATGTCGATTTTTACCGACGATTCATCAAAGATTTCAACAAATTGGCTAGACCGTTGACTGAATTGCTCAGCAAGGAGAATGAATTCATTGTAGATGATCATGTGCTCCTTGCCTTTCATCAGATGAAAGAACTCATCACACAGGCCCCTGTCTTGTAGCCACCAATTTGGACGCAGCATTTTGAGATAATGACCGACGTGTCAGATTATGCCATTGGTGTTGTGCTTGGACAGAGGAAAGATAATATATCGTTTGCGATTCACTATGCTAGCCGAACGCTCGATGAAGCCCAGCGAAACTACATTGTCACGGAAAAGGAGCTGCTAGCGGTAGTTTTTGCCCTGGAAAAGTTCAGATCCTACCTCCTTGGATCCAAAGTAATCGTTTACACTGATCATTCGACCATTCGGTACTTACAGCAGAAGAAGGACGCCAAACCACGTCTCATTCGGTGGATCCTTCTCCTCCAGGAATTTGACTTGGAAATTAAAGATAAACCTGAGGTAAAGAATGTTGTGGCCGATCATCTATCGAGGCTTCCTGGGCCGGAATTTCCTGAGCTGAACCTGCATCCAATCAAAGAGACCTTTCCAGACGAGGCAATTCTTTCAGTCACCTCGCTTCCTTCGTATGCAGACATCGTGAATTATTTGGTGACTAAGAAAATCCCATAGGATTGACCGAAGTTGAAAATAGACAGATTCTTGTCTAAAATCCATTTCTACCAGTGGGAGGATCTGTATTTATTTCGTGAGGGGGTAGATTGTATCTGGAGAAGGTGCATTCCTCAGGAGGAAGTTCCAAGTGTCCTCACCTTATGTCATGACCGAGATTCTGGAAGACATCATTCAAGCAGACAAACGGCATCAAAAGTTCTTCAAAGTGGCATCTGGTGGCCTTCATTATTCAAAGATGCAGATGACTATGTCAAATGTTGCACTGACTGTCAGAAGATGAGTGGAACCATAGGAATGAGAGACACGGTGCCTCTGAAATTCATTCAGATATCAGATGTCTTCGACGCATGGGGCATCGACTTTATGGGCCCATTTCCCAACAGCCAGGGATATGAATATATTCTGCTTGCTGTCGACTATGTAAGTCGTTGGGTGGAGGCTGTTCCTGCCCGAACCGCCTACAGTAGGACTGTCTGTCGATTCTTGAGAGATCACATCATAGCACAGTTTGGGATTCCCAAGATTCTCATATCTGACGGGGGTAGTCATTTCATAAACAGAGAGGTAAAGAAGCTGACCCAGGAATTCTGCATTGAACATCGTGTTGCTTCATCTTACCACCCGCAGTCCAATGGCTTAGCTGAATGTACAAATAGGGAGATCAAGACAATTCTACAGAAGCTTGTGCGTCCGGATCGCAAGAACTGGTCTCAGCTGCTTGATTCCGTTCATTGGGCTTATAGAACAACGTAAAAGTCACCCTTGGGAATGTCTCCCTACCGCCTGGTGTATGGCAAGCCATGTCATCTGCTCGTTGAACTAATTCACAAATCTTTGTGGGCCGTCAACATGTGTAATTTGGATTTCGAGCAAGCAGGAAAGAACAGAAAATTGGATCTAAACAGATTATTGGAATTCAGAGATTATGCATATGACAACAGCCTGATGTACAAGGAGAAGGTCAAAACATAACATGACAAGCATATCCGCCGCAAGTCCTTTGATCCAGGTCAGAAGGTGTGGTTGTTTGATGCGAAATTAAAGATCTTTCCAGGCAAATTGAAGAGTAAATGGACTGGGCCGTTTATGGTTAGGCAGGTGCGTGACAACGGAAGTGTATTGATATCTAATCTGTCAGCTGACGCACAACCATTTATAGTCAATGGACAGCTTCTGAAGCCATACCTTGAACATGATACATTCATGGCTGTCGTTGACTCGATTCAAGCAATCTACAGGGATGAGCCGGATATCTCCAAAAAGGCAGAGGAAGGCCAAGCAGAGTAAAACATTTTTGAATGACTTTTCTTCTTTTCTTCTTTTCAGTCTCTTTTATCTTATTCTACCGACATGATGTCATCCCTTTCATCACTGCTACACTTAGGATGTACTTTATCCTAAGTGTAGGGGGGTGCGCATCCCGAGTTGTTCATATCCACTTTCATCTCTTTTCTTCTTTTTTCTTTTCTTCTTTTCCTTGTCTATTCTCTTTATCGATCAAAAGGTGTCGCCCCTTGTAGACAGTCTTATATACTTAGGACATACTTTGTCCTAAGTATAGGGGGGTGTGCACCCCGAGTTTCTCGATTCTTTGATCCTCTCCATTGTCTCCTCTTCTTGTCTATACTTAGGGCTATCTTACCCTAAGTATAGGAGGAGACAACCTGAGTACGATCTGTTCATTCCCATCCTTGACCCTCCCTGCTTTGTGTATAGTCTGTTATACTTAGGATTATTTGATCCTAAGTATAGGGGGGACGGTCAACTTCTCATTCGTTCATTCATTTCTTATTGTGTTTATTCTTTAGATTTTCCTATACTCAGTACGAGTTAGGTCTTCTCTTTTCTCTCTGATCTATGAGGACATAGCTCAAGCTAAGTATAGGGGGGGTCGTATATAATACGTATATACTTTAGCCATAACTCATACTTTCGTATTTTTCGTAATAATATGGCTTATAATTCTTTAAAATTCATTAAAAACCTTAATAAAAAGATGGCATCATTCCTCATATTCTTTTTATTTACTGATTAATAAATCAGGTGAAAATGTTTTTTTGCAAAATGTTTGAAAAATAGTTTGAAAATCTTTGTGAAAATCCTTTAAAAACTATTTTGAAAACGTTTTGTTACATGTTTTCAACCTTTGTAAAAACATTTTGGTTTGTAAAGTTTATTTTCTTTGTGTGAAATAAAATGTTTGAAAAATGATTTGCAAATGGTTTGAAAAATGGTTGCATAAATATTTTGAAAAATCTATCTATACTACTATTTGAAAACCTTTGCAAAATGATTTTCAAATGTGTGTACATGTTTGTAAATTTTTTTGTAAAAATTATTTTGGACTATAGTTTTCAAAATTGTTTGAAAAACATGTATCAAATAAGTTTGAGGAATAGATACATCTCACCAAAATCCACTATATATATACCTATAAAATTAGCTACTTACGCTTGTAAATTCTTAAAATCCACTTCTTGTAGATATAAGAAGCATCCCTGTGTAAATATTTTAACCTAGATTTTATCCAAAAACTTTCTGTTTTCAAAAACCTCCAAAAACATTTGCAAAATTAAAATACCAAAAACATTTGAAAAATCTTTTTGAAAAAATACAAAAAATGCATGTGCATCATCATCTTTTCAAAAACCCATAAAAAGTTCAAAATCTTTGAAAAATTGCATCACAAAAATATTTTCTGCATCGCATTGCATAGCATGAGCATTTTTCGGATTGAGTTTGATAGTTGAATGAGTCTAAGTAAAATCCGAAGACTGGAGCTTGATTGGACCTTAAAATCTACCTAATAGCATGAACCTTATAGGAATTGGGTTTGAGGTACTTCAGGTCTAGTTGACTTAATTCTTTGAGGATCACGGGACTTGGTTCAATGGATTCTTGACTACCTAAGTAGAGTATTTCGGAGCACACGCACGACTCTTGTTGATAATGACCTAACTTGGACACCTGCACCTTTGACATAGCTCGACTCAGTTGGAGTGGTGAGGGGATTGGATTTGCCGGTATGAGACGCACACAAGTGGAAACACTTGTCCTCCTCTAGGGAGGGAAGTGCACCCCAACCCGTCCAGTGATGAGGAATTCTAAAGACAGGAGAGTGTGGGTTGCAATAAAGCTTTAAAAGAGGGATAGTCTACTGGCTCAAGAGGAAAAACTCCTTATGTAAATGCTGCTGTATATAGTATTTCAAAAAAAAGAGAGGACATGCCTGTACAAAAATAAAATACCTGTAAAGTATGTACATATGTTGTAAAGTCAATAAGCAAGCTTGAGCATCAAAGTCAAATCATGTGAGCCTGCAGCTGGATGACTTGACTACACTGGTCTTGCATCCTAGGATAGATAGCTACACTGGCTACCGTCCATTCTTCTCTTCACCCCCTCCTCTTGAGCTGGTTGCCACTTGAACTTAGAAGGGAATACCCCGCTCCTCGAGGAAGGAGTTATTGGATTGGGGAATCATTGGGTTGTCATGCTGGAGAATTCAGTCTCTTTGTCATTCTAGTTGGGGAGAGCCACTATCACTTACACTGTACTAGTCAGATTCATAGTCGTAAGGGTTTGCGTATGAGTTGAAATATTTCTGACCTGGCTATTGAGGAGACTTGAGCAAAGTGTTGGGATTCTCAAGGACTGTTGGATTTCATATTCGGTTCTCGTTAAGGATCCGACCGCACTAAAACTCCAAGGGTCCGACTTAAGCTCCAAACTTTGATTTTGTAAAGACAAGTTTGATCATTAAATTTAATCCACACTTCTTCTTTTTTTTTCTGCACTTACTGCATAAGTGTTTGCTAGGGACTAGCAAAGGTAAGTATAGGGGGATGATGAATCTACGTTTCATCAAATTTATTCTATAACTTTGGCCTTAAAAACCCTAGTAAATGTGTGTAATTACACTTAATTTATGCATTCTAGCATCCATGCATCATTGTGTAAACATTGTATAAAATGTTGTTTTTAAAGCCAAAATTATAGAATAAAGAAAAGAAAAGAAAAAGAATGAAATATTGTAAATATTTTATGACCCGAAACCCCGAGACCTAGGCATCTCGATGACTAGGTCGACAAGGAATAAAGTAGGGGGAGACAAGGGCCAAAATCCAATAAAAGACCTTTTATTTAACTCATTCTTTAGTCATTTTGGGGCCTATTTTTTGGTCCCACTTTTTTATCTCAAACAAAGAAACTTTATACATGAAAGTTGTAGATAATTAAATATAAAAAAATACAAAATTGATTTTGCACAAAAATAATGTACAGATAAAAAGTTATGTTCTGAATAAGATTCCGGAATCCCAACTTCCCAGACATGTATCTCTCAAATAAAAACTTGAAATGTACCAAACTCACTTTAATTGTATATAAATTCAAATAAGCTATTTAATGAAGGTGGTTTCGTATTTTTCGGAGTTACGGTTTGAAAGTTGAGTTTTGGGCCCCACTTGTATACTTATACAGATTAAAATATTCATTTTATTTATTATTCTTTATTTTCATAATTTTATATTTTTATAATTTTGTAAATATTTCTTATAATATATTTGTACATTGAAATAAGAATAAAAACCTAAATAAAATACAAAATAAAATACTTTTATATAATACCTAGGTATAATACCTATACATATACCTATATAAACCATACTTTTATTTTATTAAGTGTATAAAAAATATCAGAAAAATAAAATAAAAATATATTTAGGTATATAAAAATATTCTATAAATATATAAAATAATAAATAAAAATAAATAAATTAAACATACAAAATAAAAATAAAATAATAAAAATATATAGATAAAGATACCTATAAAGGGTATAAAAGTAAACTTGTAAATTAATACCTCGAAAAAATAAATAAAAATCACTAAAAAAATTAATTAAAAAATAAATACTTTTTATTTAATAGCCAAAAATTAATAAAATCATCTTATATTTTAAATCGAATTAACAATCCTTTTTCCAAGGAATTTTCTGGTCGGTCCACGTGGACCAACCAGAAAGCTCCGTTGGTTGACCTCGATCAACTCCCTGACCGAGGTCTAGACCCTGTCATATCTACATTTTTGGCTGCTTTCGACCAATTATCGAGGCCACGCCTTACACTATCTCAAGATACTCCCTTCTGCGTTTTTGCTCCTCGTTTAATGGTGATTCATGCCCAAGGCATTTCTTGGGCTTTGGATCACTGATTGAGGCGCTGCGCTTCGATTTGTGGAGCGCCAGAGCCAATTCTTCAAAAACCCCCTTTTACCTCCATTTTTATTTTGATCCCTCTTCCTCCATCCTCAGCACCTGCTCTTGATTTCTTCGTGCTCCTGGTGACAGCAGGAACACATAGAGCCCGAGCTCAAGCCATTTGGAGTCGAATCGAGGCTGATCCATTCCCTCGCCGGAGCTCCGCCTCAAGGTCTGACCTTCGTCTCCGGTGAGCCTCCCCCCTTTCTTTTTGCACTTTCTTGTAGTCTAGACCTAGAGTAGCATAGCCTAGCAGTAGAGTAGCTTTCCTATTCGTCGTTCGTCGGGAATCGTCGCTCGAATCCACGGCAGAGCTCCGCTCCGCCTCTGCTTTTCGACCACACCACTGCACGAAGCCCGCTCCTTTCACCTCCATCTTCTTCCTCATCGCTCCATCGCTCCGTTCCACCCCTCCATCCACTTCGATCTCGCTCGGATCGCACCCGAGTTCCCATCTCCGCCGTACGCCGGAGCTCGTCGCCCGACCCATATTCCGCTTCCATTTCTTCATCTGAGGACACCAGTAGCTTCTCCTTGCTTTTGTGCGACTAACCCTGCAGGTCAGAGCCAAAGAGAAGGCTATATCGAGCCTCGACATTTCAGGGAGCCGCCGCCCAGGTCACCTCCGTCGTCCCGACATTCTACGCTACCTCAGGCTTGCCTGAGACCCTCATTCGACGCGGAAGGGCCCCATGATCATTTCGCCCTCGATCCTAGGGCCGGAGGACTGCAGAGTCGGCCGCCATCCTCGATCGAACCGACCTCCATGCGGTTTTATTCCACCAACCTCCGCGACCGTCCGATCAAGTGCGAACGCCAGAAGCTCCAGCAGCCATTGGATCGCCCGAGACACCATCGTTGGATCTCCCTTGACGATCTAATCTCCGCCGTCCGCTGCGAACCGTCATCGTGCGTCCAGCACGTGCCATGTGTTAAGTGGACGCATCCCAGCCCTCCACTTCCGCGCTATCTTGGGTATTTTACACTTTCAACCCAAGGACTTTTTGTGTTTACGCTCTAGTCCAAAAATTTTAATTTCCAGTTCAAAAATATTTGTAATAATTGCAACTAGACCCCTTAACATTTTAGATTTGCACTTTAGTCCTCGGCCACATCACCTCACGTGATGCAGCACGTGATTTTGGGTATTTTGCACTAATGTTCCTGAACTTTCTGATAATTGCATTTAGACCCCTGTGCGTAGTTAATTAAATATATTTTTAGGTTATTTACACTCCCGTCCTGTCGGTTTTTATTATTTGCAATTTCACCCCTGTGAACAGCAGAACACATGCTTCGTGCGTGAATTTTTTGGTAAAATTGCAACCAGACCACTAACTATCTGTGTATTTGCATTTATGCCCCTACCAGCCATGTATTTTCTTGATGTTGCTAGTATTTATTTAACGTATCCATAAATAGCTAAAAAATCTACAAAAATTACCATAGGTTCCTGTTGCATTGTAGTATCACGCTATATTTTTATTTCACATATTTATTGCATTTTAATATTTATAAAAATTCAAAAGCACTCATTTTATGCACTGTTTGCATTAGAAAACCGATAAAAATTATAAAAACATATCAAAAATTTCCCAAAAAAAATATATTTTGCTTATTTTAGTGTCTTTTAACTTCAATCCAAAAATCACTAAAAATTACAAAAGAAAACTCCTAAAAATTATAAAACTCCAAAAACCTTCATAAAAATATTAAAAATCAATAAAAAATCCTAAAAATTCAATTTCAGTTTCTGAATTTTCTTTTTTTATTATCTTTGATTTAAAATTAATGAGGAATTTTGGATACTATTTGATATTTTTCATCCTCATTTTAATCTCGACCATCAATTTTATTCACTGTTTATAGTATTTTTGACTTTAAAAATACCAAAAAAAATAGAAAAAATCTAGAAAAATCACAAAAACATTAGAACAATATAAAAACCTAAAAACATTTTATTTCCTAATTTTTGAGTATTTTTCCTTATTTTTATAAGTACCTTATCCTCTCTTTTCTTATATTGTATATATATATTCTATTATTAAAAAAGAAAATATAAAAAAATATATAAAATATAAAAAGAAAATACAAAATCAGTAAATTAAAAATCAAAATACAAATATATAAATCCAAAATTTTAAAAAATATAAAATTAAAAAACCCACAAAAATCCATATTGGCTAAGTAGTTAACTAGGCATAGGGTTTGACTTTTTGTCTACTGCTTTACTCCTTTGCTTTCTGTATTCGACCCCTACTTGCTTGCCACTGTACATTCTTAGTAGGGTATAATAAATTTTGACCCTTGCATTTTATTGTCTTCTTAATTGTGTGGGTTAATTGTTGATCAACGTGAAGGCTTGAGTAGTCGCCTCAGCGACAGTGAGTCTGATTTGTCAAACCATCATTTAGCGGCTCTCGCTTTTCTCGTTTTTCAACAGGCCTGTAAATAAAAAATAAAATGCCTGCCGGAGTATGTGAATATGTTGTATAGCCAATAAGCAAGCTTGAGCTTCAAAGTCAAATCATGTGAGCATGTAGTTGGATGACTTCACTACACTGGTCTTGCATCCTAGGATAGGTAGCTACACTGGCTACCGTCCATTCTTCTCTTCACCCCCTCCTCTTGAGTTGGTTGCCACTTGAACTTAAAAGGGAATACCCCGCTCCTCGAGGAAGGAGTTGCTGGATTGGGGAATCATTAGATTGTCATACTGGAGAAGTCAGTCTCTTTGTAATTTTAGTTGGGGAGAGCCACTATCACTTACACTCTACGAGTCAGATTCATAGCGTAAGAGTTTGCGTATGAGTTGAAATATTTCTAACATGGCTATTGAGGAGACTTGGGCAGAGTTTTGGGATTCTCGAAGGCTGTTGGATTTCAAATCCGATTCTCATTAAGGTTCCGCCCGCACTAAAATTCCAAAGGTCCGACTTAAGCTCCAAACTTTGATTTTGTGAAGACAAGTTTGATAATTAAATTGAATCTATTTTTCTTCTTTTTCTTTTCCTTGTTTTCTTTTTCTACAGTTATTGCATGTGTTTGCTAGGGACTAGCAAAGGCAAGTATAGGGGGATGATGAACCTCCATTTCATCATCTTTATTCTATCATTTTAGCCTAAAAAACCCTAGTAAATGCATGTAAATACCTCTAATTCTTACATTTTAGCATTGATGCATGTATGTATAAATATTGTATAAAATACGATTTTTAAATCCAAAATTATAGAATAAAGAAAAGAAAATAAAAAGAATAAAATATTGTAAATATTTTATGACCCGAAACCCCGAGACCTAGGCATCTCGATGACTAGGTCGACATGGAATAAAGTAGGGGGAGATAAGGGCCAAAAACAATAAAAATCCCTTTTATTTTATTCATTCTTTATTTATTTTTGGGATCTATTTTTAGTTCCACTTTTTATATTTCAAATAAAGAAACTTTGTACATTAAAGTTGTAGATAATTAAATATAGAAAAATACAAAATTGATTTCAGACAAAAATATTGTACAGATAAAAAGTTATGATCTGAATAAGTTTCCAAATTCCCAACTTCCCAGACCTGTATCTCTCAAATAAAAGCTTGAAATATATCAAAATTACCTTTAATTTTATATAATTTTTAATAAGCTATTTAATGAAGGTGGTTTCATATTTTTCTGAGTTACGGTGTGAAAGTTAGGTTTTGGACCCCTATTGTATACTTGTACCAATGAAAATATTCATTTTATTTATTATTCATTATTTTATGATTTTATATTTTATAATTTTGTAAATATTATTTATAATATATGTGTATATTAAATTAGGAATAAAACACTAAATAAAACACAAAAATAAAATACTTGTATAAAATACATAGGTATAATACCAATAAGTATACCTATATAATTAACACTTCTATTTATTTAATAGTATAAAATACATAAGAAAAATAAAATAAAAATATATTTAAGTGCATAAAATTAGGTTGTAAATTTATAAAATAATAAACAAAATTAATAAAAATAAATATATGAAAAAAATAAAATATTAAAATATATAGATAAATATACCTACACAGCCCTTAAAAGGTAACTTGTAATTTTATACCTCTAAAAAATAAATAAAAATCATAATAAAATACTTTATAAAATAATAAATAGTTTTTTATTTAATAACCTAAAATTAATGAAATCATTTATTATTTTTAATATAATTTACAATTATTTCTCTGGAGGTTTTTCCTGGTTGGTCCACGTGGACCAACCAGGTGGATCGGACAGTTGACCTCCGGTCAATTGTCTGACCCCCCTCTGCCACCTTTGTCAGAACATTGTTTTCACTGATTTTTGCGGATTTATCGAGGCTCTTCCTTGCACTATTTCCTAACGCTTCCTTGACAACTTTTTCTCCTCGTTCATCCGTTATAAACGCCCAGATGTTACCTCGATCCTTGGATCACTGAAGTGCCCCAGATCCCTCATTCTTTGAGCTGCCAGAGCATCCTGTATAAACACAACTCGACCTTCCCTTTTGAGTTTGAACCCTCTTTTGACCGTTCTTTCCCTCTCTTTGGCGAGCTCTGGACTGGAGCTCGTGACAGGAGATCCTCCAGCTCCCTAGAGGCAAGGTTAGGAGACCGTAGAGTGGCTTCCAACATCTCCGACAGGCCACCGTCGTCGAGGTCCATATCTCTGGCTCCCGGCCATCGAGCTGGTGGTGACAGCGCCAGCTCCAGCCAACTTGGGCGGAGTTTGATGAGTCGTTGGGTGAGTTCCACACACCTCCATCGAGCCACCGCCGTAGAGGTTCTTCACCTCAGGTTACCGGCCATTGAGGTACGTTTCACCTGTTTTCTTTGCATTTTTCCAAAGATAGGATCACTGTTAGCATAGATCTTAGGCATTAATCGCTCGCTTCATCGTAAAAATTCAAGTTCGTAGTTCACCAGAGCTGAGCTCCGGTGAACCTCCACCGTGTGCCTCACATGTTCCCTCGACTCGCCAACCATCTTCACCTCTTCCCCCTTCATTTCCTAACGCTCCGCGCCATCCCACTCACCCAGATCCCTCGTGGATCTGGTGATCAGCACCTCCACCTCCATCACCTTGCCGGAGGAGCTCCACCCGTGTCACTTCGCCTCATTCCACCCTACTGCGGGGTCGAGGCATTTTGCCCTCGACCCTCTCACTCTCTTTTGTAGGTCCAGAGCCAACAGAAGAACCTGGAGCTCATTTTGGTCGTTCATCGTGATACCTGGAGTCCCCCCAGCTCCATCGCCATCTCGCGCGAGCTCCGGCCATAACCGGAGGATTTTGGAGCCTCCAGCCACTAGAGGGACACCCTAGGAAGCCGTTTGGCCATTTTGGAGCTTCAAAGAAGGCCGGAAGAGGAAGATCTCGACGGGAAAGCTCGCCTTGTCGGCGGTTCTTCCTCGTTCGTCCCTTGCTCCTCTCCGCCGTCCGATCAGCCGAGTTCTTCCTGGAGCACAACAGTCGTTCGATCGTGCCTGTTGCTAGCCATCGGATCCCCGAGGATCATCTAATCTAGACCGTCGAAGTCAAAGCATCATCGACCGTCCGTTGCGCGCCACGTGGCATAAGTGAAGATCAAACCGCTGTTGGATCGCGCCTTCTGGGGTATTTTGTACTTTTAACCCCGGTCATTTTTGTATTTAATTATTATTCTATAATCTTTCATCTGTAGTTTAATTATTTTGTAAATTTTGCAAGAACACTCCTGAACTATTTAAGTTTGCACTTCCGTCCCTAGCCATGTCACCTCACGTGACCCGTGCACGTGAGGGTGGACATTTTGCACCAGGGACCCCTGTCCTTTTTGTATTTCTAAATATCCCAGAAACTTTTATATCCAGTTATAATATTTTTGGAGAATTTGTATCTTAACCCCCTAGGTTTCTCAGAATTGCTATTTAGTCCCTACCTGTCACGTGTTCTGACACGTGTTCTGTGAGAATTTTGCACGTCTAACCCTGGGCTTTTGGTGATTTATTTTTAGTCCATAAAAACTTTTATTGTGTTGTATATTTTATGGAAAAATTGCATTCAGCCTCCTGGAATTTTGCATAGTTACGAAAATACCCCTGCTAGGGATGAATTTTATCTTTGTTGTTTGTATTTATTTCATGCATCTTTAAAATTCGAAAAAATCTCCAAAAAATAGCATAAGTTTCTGTTTCATTCCTCTATCACACCATATTTTTATTTTGCATATTTGCATCATTTTAATTTTTATAAAATTAAAAAACATTATTTTCATCTCTGTTTGCATTAGAAAATACATAAAAAAATATAAAAACTCTTTGAAAAATTTCCAAAAAATATATTCTATTTATTTTTGTGTGTTTAATATTCAGGTCAAAAATCAATAAAAAATATAAAAGAAAACCCATAAAATTACAAAACCCCTAAAACCTTTTTAAAATTATTAAAAATTTCTAAAAAATCCTAAAAATCTAATTTCTTTTTCTGAATTTTCTTTACTTTATTTTCTTTATTTTAAAATTAATTTGGAGAATTTCTGAAACTGTTTACTTTTTTTCATCTCCATTTTAATTTCAGACTTTTAATTTGTTCCCTATTTTTAGTATTTTCGACTTTAGAAATACCAAACAAATCAGCAAAAATATAAAAAATCACAAAAACATTAGAAAATTAGAAAAAAGCACAAAAATATTTTATTTATTGAATTTTGCTTATTTTTACATATTTTTATAAATACATTATCTCTTTCTTCTTACAGTGTATAGGGATTGGGGAGCCTACACCCATGTGTAGGTAACTTACTTACACCCACCTCTTGTTTCTTATTTTTTTGTTTTTTTTTTTTGAAATGGATATTTAGGGGATTTAATTAGAATATTAAATGAAATATGTGTTTCAAATTTCATGTAAAACAGACATTCCTAACAGCTCCATCGAAGGGGTCGATTTCTGCAAATCTCAGACCGTTAAAATTTGACTGTCACGATGGATAAGTTAGAAGTCTCGAAATAAGTTGAAATTTGAATGATGATATGGTGATATATTGTGATCTAAATTCCCCAAGGAATTAATTCAAAAAAATAAAAAAATTTGAGGGAAAAAGAGTTGGGTGTAGGTAAGTTACCTACACATGGGTGTAGGCTCCCTTTTCCCTATTGTATATATACTTTATTTTATAATTTAAAAGAAAATAAATTTAAAAAATATAAAATAGAAAAAGAAAATACAAAATCAGAAAATTAAAAATAAAAATAAAAAATATAAAATTAAAAATAAAATAAAAAATATATATTCAAAAATCCACAAAAAATAGCATTTATAGACAAATATATCACATTCGCTTTTGCGCATTTTTGCCCAATCTATCCTGCTTGTTCCCTGTGTTCGACCTCTACATACTTGCTCATATACACATCTTTTATGTAGAGTTATAATAAATTTTAACTCCACATCTTTCTTTTCATTATTCGATCATTGTTGTGGGTTAATTGTTGACTAATTGAGATTTCGTGAGTGGTCGCCACAACGACTTTGTCTCCGCCTTGTGTGAGACATATTTTGACCCTCGCAAAATCTCAGTTATCACCGTGCTACAACGTATCGATTTTAATTCATGCATTTAACGCTTCATCATGTATTTCTACACATGATAAATTTTGAGGTTAAAGAAATTGTGGTATTTGTTGGGTCTTGTACCACTTTAATTTGAATACTTCTTTTTACTGCTCATCGAGCTTGATTATCGACCTTCAGTTTCGAACTTGTTCATATAAATAAGTTTGAGTTAAGGTAAATCACTAATGACCTATTATCGAACCAATCTCGAACGTTCGTTTTCTAAATGTACTCGAACTCGAACATATACTATTGAACATTTATTGAACCGAACTCTAACTCGAACTTTCTTATCGAACTGAACTCGAACATAGGTTCGTTCGTTATAATTGGTTCGATTAGCAACCCTAGTTGCATTCATCCCCTACTGTGTAAATAATGTTAGATTATCGTCAACTTGAGAGATCCGTGCATATTAGAATCAAATATAGGATATGACCAGTGAAGTGCATGCTACCTAATAAGTAGTTCTATTCCTTTAGAAAATACCTCGACAGGTATTTTCTCAATTTTTCAATCACACTGTGCCAAAGAGTTCATGGTTTTTCATTCAACTTGCATATTTTCATAAAGATTCAATCATGGTACATTGTCTGTTTCGATTATTTTTAACTATCCAAGCTGCATACACTGAATTTAGCTGATTAAACTTAACTCTTTCTCGACTAATCTGGTCATTAGTAGACCAAACTTAAGTTCCACTTGACTAAATTATTCTGAGTAGTGAGAGCCTTGAAAGTTCGTCCACTAAACTAAAATGTTAGTCAATTAATATGCTTCTTAAAACACTATTGGACCTTTTTTTACTAGTACAAGGAGGATTTGAGGGGGGGGGATTCGAATCTTGATCCTTTTTAAGTGAGGGCTACTGCTTCTACCACTAGACCATTAGATGGGTTCGACTATTGGAGCTTTCCCTTGATTGTTTTGGTGTTTTTCATGCACCTAAAGTAGGGTGTTGATCTTCATATGATCTCTCAATACTTTGATCATGTTTTAGTCAACCTTGTGCACATTTAGTGTGACTTAAATAAATTTGATGTTTGCTTTTTTGTTTTTTTATTAGTTGTTACAAACACGGAAATGCTTTAATTATGTCGGCTTGAAATGCTTGATGAATGGTATATGTTGAAGATGGCTAGATGTTTGTTTTGGACCCTTAGCAAGACTAGAGAATGTGCATCTTGAGTATGTCCTTAATGCATATTTAATATATTAGTCGACCATGTGATTGCATTATGATATATGTGTGTATAGCGTCAAATTTGTCATTGAGCTATGTTTACGATCTCCTCAAAATATTAAGATTCAATGATTATGCTCATAATGGACGTGCTATTCGAAATTTCTAATGAGTGAGCTATGAATATGCATGTGACATAGAATTAAAAAGTATTTTGCCACTTTTTTAAGGCATCTTTTAAACCGATTACAATCGTGAGTGATGATATATGTTGAGATACACATTGTAGATGAATGTATAAAGTATATATTATGATGTTGAGTAAAATGAACATGTTTGGCACTATTTTAATGCATCTAATGACACATGATATGTTCATTTAGTGACGCAAATATTTAGCAGCTTGCCATGCATGGATGATTAATGCATGACTATATATATTATAGTGCTACTTGCAATGCAAAAAAGAGATATTTGCACCCATGACCTTAAGTAATTTTGTAATTACAATCATAACCCTCGTGAATTAGTAATAATATGATAATAAAATAAGAAAGCATCATAAAACTTAGTGATCTTGGTTGAGTGTGTGGTGTTTGCATGGTTTTGGGAAGGAACGTACCAAGATGATGACCCTCCAAATGAGTTAAGCACACTAATGTCATGAAGTACATTTGTGTGTTAGTAATCATGAGTCGTTTCTTATTATAACTTCAATAAGGGGCAATTCTGTATTTTTCCTTTCCATGTACTCTCTAGGGTTTCTAGGGTTTTCCTATATAAGGAGCCCTAAATCCATTGGAATAAACATAGAAAGGTATCTCTCTCCACATGGTATCAGAGCAACAGTCCTGGACTGGGGCTCTGACCTAATCTCTCCCTCTCCCCACCCGCCTCCCCCACCCCCCTCGTCATGCGTGAGCCCCAGATCTAGGGGAACCCACCCGCGCTTCCCACGCCATCGCACCCCCTCCACTCCGCGCAGCCGCCTCTGCGCAGCCTCTGTCTCCTCCGCGCACACAACCCTAGAACCCACACGCACCACGCGCATCCCTCCCCGCACTCCGCGCATCCCCCACACCCCGCGCGCAACCTCCCCGCACGTCATACGCACACCTTCTCCCTCCAGGCCCTGCGTTGCGCCACCATCTCCCCGCGCGCCCACGCCGTGCCATCTCCATCCAGGTGCGCACACCAGCCTCCGCCACCCACACCACGCCATCTCCATCTCCCGCGCGCCCCAGCCGCGCCATCTCCATCCAGGCGCCCTACCTCTAGGTCGCCCTGCCTCCAGGCGTCGCCCATGGCGCGCACTCCGCCCCTGCGCGCACCCCACGCGCACCAGGCTCTACAACCAGGCGCTCTCCCTCCAGGCCGCCTACCCTTCCAGGCGCTCTCCCTTCAGTCGTCCCTCCAGGCAGTCCACAGCATTCAGGCCGTCCCTCCAGGCATCAGGCAGGCCACGGCATTCAAGCTCTTAGTTGTCTCTTATCCGACCGTTCAGGGCACCTATAGGCTGCCTCCAGGCCGTCTCCAGACTATTTTTTTTCTTTGCGGCGCTATTTCACACGTTCTCCTACTCGCACGGTACTCCTTGCACGACGGTCTGTTTATTAATAGCATGATGATATTCTCATAAGTTCTCATGATCATTGAGATAGACTAGTTTATCTACTGCTCATTATACTGCTCATTATACTCGGCCGCCATGACATCTAGTTCCAATTCTGTGGACTCCAAGACCCTGTATGCGACACCTTCAATGATGAATCAGGGCACTACTATCAAATTAAAGGGATCCGAGAACTACGTTCTGTGGTCTCGGACCTTCAAAGTTTTCATTGGTGGCCAACGTAAGAACTATGTTCTTACCACTGTCCCACTGGCTACGACAGACAAGGATTATGATACTTGGTATGCTGATAACTGTCAGGTTATTACATGGTTGACGAACAGTGTTGACATTTCCATTGCATCCAATCTCCTCTATAAGGAGACTGCCAAGGCGATGTGGGAGAGCCTTGAAAATACCTATTCCCAACAAACAACAAAATCTAGGCTTTCTGATATATACACTAAGATTTGGTCCACAAACCAAGGCGACACATCATTAATCGAATATTACATACTGCTGACAGGTCTATTTGAAGAACTTCTTATCTTCCAACCTGCCTGTTGTGATAAGCAGGTAGGAGAACGGGCAGAATGGCAGGTTTACAGATTCTTATCAGGTTTACATCCTAGATATAAACCTGTCAAAGATCAATTTCTAACAGCTACAGCATTGCCTAATCTTGAGACCATTTTTGGTCGTCTACAAGAACTTGAGTCTCCACCTCCTCCTCCGTCTGCCGAGACATCACCACATTTTGCAAGGGGAAGATCTTTTCACTCTAGAGGACGTGGACGCGATTCTGGCTAGGGACGTGGTCGAACTTTGGGCCATGGACGAGACTTATCACGTGGCCAAGGACGTGATCATTTTCCACCTTGCACTCATTGTGGTCGCATGAATCACTTGTCAGACAGGTGTTGGGCCAAATTTGGCATGCCCCCTAATGCCAACGATGCATATGATCCTGCCATCTCTGATACTTCCTATGATGCATCTTAACAACATACTGGTGATTCAGCCCTCTTTTACTGCCTCAGAATATGCCCGACTACGACAACTGCTGCAGAATACTCCCACTGATACTACTGCTTCTGCATCTACTGCCAGTCTTGCAACAATCTCGAGTACTACTGCCAACACTGCTTCGACATCTGCGCCTGCCTGGATCATTGATTCAGGCGCATCGACTCATCTCACAGGAGAAGGTAGTCTTCTGTCCTCTTCCCGACCTTCTTCGGTCGTGAAATCGATTCGGGTTGCCAATGGAGATTATTCGCCTATCACTAGTGTAGGCACTATGGAGTTCTCATCCACACTACGACTAACAGGGGTTCATTGTGCTCCTGCCTTCCCTCTAAGCTTATTATCTGTTCATAAGCTATGCATTGAACTTGACTGTAAAGTGATATTTGATAAATCTTGCTGTTATTTTCAGGACATCCAGACGAAGAAAATTTTTGGTGGGGGCATGAGAAGAATGGACTATATTATCTTGACATTCCTACAGACTCTGGTTTCTCGGGTGCAGCTTCCATCTCCACCAATCCTCTACTATGGCACCTTCTTCTTGGTCATCCATCCGCTAAAGCCCTCTCTATGATGTTTCCTAAACTTTCATCGCTAAAAACTTTTGAGTGCGAGGCGTGTCAGTTTGGGAAGCATAATCGAGCCTCTTTTCCTGTTCATACTGAGCCCCGTTGTTCTGTTCCTTTTTCATTAGTTCATTGTGATATTTGGGGACCTTGTCCGGTCCGAACACTAAGTGGTCATAAGTATTTTGTTGTCTTTGTAGATGATTTCAGCATGTTATCTTGGGTTTTTCTGCTTAAAGAACGTTCGGAGATTAATCTTATCATAAAGAACTTCTTTCATTATGTTAAAAATGTTTTCTCGTCTAACATACAAATTTTTCGTTCTGACAACACATTAGAATTCACCCAACATGACCTTGCCTCCTTCTTTGCCTCTGAGGGAACCATCCACCAAACTTCTTGTCCCTACATGTCCCAACGAAACGGGATAGCAGAACGGAAACTGAGGCATCTTCTAAATGTTGCTCGCTCTCTTCTATCTCAGATGAAGGTCCCCAAAACCTACTGGGGTGATGCTATTCTCACAGCCGTCTATCTAATAAACAGAGTACCCTCGCCTACTCTTCATGGGTCTACTCCATTCTCCCTTCTTTATCCCAATGAATCTCCATTTCCTCTTCCTCTGCGGATCTTTGGATGTGTGTCCTTTGTCCATAGATTTCAGATTATCGACAAACTCTCACCACAGGCTATCAAATGCGTCTTCCTAGGTTACTCACGAACTCAGAAAGGGTACATATGTTATGATCCTGCCGGTCAGCGGTATTACATCTCTGCTAATGTAACATTCTTTGAGCAAACTAGCTTCTTCTCAGATTCTGCAACTGATATTGCACTTGATCTTCCTTCACCACCCATTGTCCATAAACAAAGTCACGCTCCAACACCACCAGCAATCCCTTTACCAGTCTCGTTACTGCAGGATAATATTCCTTCTTCGACTACCCCCTACAAGAATGTCCCGGATGATCCTCTAGAGCTTCCCATTGCTCTACGAAAGAGTAAAAGATGATGTGCTACTTACCCCATATCCAACTACACATCCACATCTGGCTTATCTTCCAATGACCGTTGGTACGTCGATGTTCTTATGACTGTCTCCGTTCCACGAGATCACATTAGTGCTCTACAGGACGCAGGTTGGAAACATGCAATGAATGAAGAAATGAATGCACTTACTTCCCGAGAGACATGGGATCTTTTTCAATGTCCGAAAGGTGTTCGACCTGTAGCATGCAAATGGGTCTTTTACGACCAAACAATCCCTGGATGGCACCATTGATAGATTAAAAGCTCGCCTTGTGACTAAAGGTTTTACACAAACCTATGGTGTCGATTATTTTGAGACATTTTCTCCTGTTGCATGTATGGGGTCTATCCGAACTATTCTCTCTGTTGCTGCAAACAAATCTTGGCCCCTCTTTCAGCTTGATGTGAAAAATGCATTTCTTTATGGCGATCTTGATGAGGAAGTATATATGAAACAACCTCCGGGCTATGAAGTCGAGGGGGAGTATGTATGTCGACTTCGCAAGGCCATATACGGTCTCAAGCAAAGTCCAAGAGCATGGTTTGACAGGCTTACTACAGAAATAACCACTCTTGGTTTCCAGAGGATGACATCTGATTATTCTGTATTTGTCAGGAAAAGAGCAATTGGAACCGTTATACTTGCAGTCTATGTTGATGATATGGTTATCATAGGTGACGACTACAATGGGATATCAGAAACCAAGGCCTTCCTTCAAAAGGTATTTGTTACCAAGGACCTTGGATCTCTATGCTACTTCCTAGGCATAGAGGTACTTCACACTACCGAAGGACTTCAAGTACTGCATGGACATACTTACTGAAGCAGGATTTCTTGGATGCAAGCCCTCTGGTATTCTTGCTGACCCAAAGAAGCATGCCACCTTATCTGATTCAGCCTTTGAGGATGTCTCCCGATATAGAAGCCTTGTTGGTAAACTTCTCTACCTTACTATAACCAGACCAGATATCTCCTATGCAGTAAACAGAGCAAGCCAACATATGGAACGACCATGTTACAGTCACTGGCAGGATGTTCTCCAAATTCTTCGATACTTAAAGGAATCTCCAGGTCGTGGACTCTTCTACAAAGCAAATGGACACACGGACATGGTTGCCTATGCAGATGCTGATTATGCAATCTCTCCAGAAGATCAACGCTCGACTACAGGCTATGTTATGATGGTTGGAGGAAACACTGTTACCTGGAGAAGCAAGAAGCCGACCGTTGTATCCAGGTCAAGTGCAGAAGAAGAGTATAGGACAATGGCACAAGCCACCTGTGAGATCACGTGGTTATTGGCCTCTCTTCAAGAGCTGGGTATTAATGTCACTACACCTATCCCCCTGTATTGTGACAACAAGTCTGCAACCTACATCGCTACAAATCCTGTATTTCATGAACGAACCAAACACATAGAAAGTGATTGCCACTTCGTACAGGATGCAGTCAAGATTTGAAGAATCACCACTCCACACATCAGTACTGATCTACAGCTTGCAGATGCCTTCACAAAAGCATTACCAAAGAAACGCCTGTCATGGATTGTATCCAAGTTGGGCATGACTGATAACTATGCTCCAACTTGAGGGGGAGTTTTAGTAATCATGAGTCGTTTCTTATTATAACTCCAGTAAGGGGAAGTTTTGTATTTTTCCTTTCCATGTACTCTCTATGGTTTCTAGGATTTTCCTATATAAGGAGTCCTAAACCCATTGGAATAAACATAGAAAAGTATCTCTCTCCACAGTGTGCAGTGCACCTAAAGAAGGTGTGCCTAGGAAAGTCTGACGAGACTAATTAGCTGGATGATCACCTGCACACGATACCATGCTCACATACATCTGGAATAATAGTAGGAGGTTATGAGAAGTCGATCGTCTACTGTAAAGGGAAATTGCAACAGGTGTTGTATAGGGCGGGGAGCGTCGGATGAGAATCGAACGGCCCTCTTAGGGGGCTGGGGATAGTGGGCGCGTATCTTGAGGCCAAGAATAAGTGATCGGACGGCTGTAGGGTCTACAACCGAGTCTGTTTCAGCAGACCCTACAACATAGGATCCTCTCTAGGAGGTTATGGCCAAACAAGAGACGAAGTAACTTGGAATCGTATAGCAACTGAATAAACACACAACAATACCTAAAACTAGGCACTGATAACATGTAGGAAATAGAAGAAAGATCGACACAAACAAACATATGGGAAATAGAAGAAAGATCAACACAAACAAGAAAATTTTACGTGGAAAATCCAACAAAGAGGTAGAAACCACCACAAACCCTAATCTCCCTCGATAGAGATTTAGAGATTAAGACACTCTTCATTAAGATAATAGTCAATGAAAATGGGATAAGTACACTTTATAGAGAAGAATAGGTAAACAATTCCTCATACATAGATCCGTTTGTCAATATAAGCACAAGAAAACTCAAACGCCTTAGTATTCGCATGCTGCCATGATAGTGATTAACTGGACGTCCTTTTTTTGCCCCAATAAAGAACATGCTGGGATTTGCTATTTTCTCCATGCATTCTTATGTTACAACAAACTCAAGATAGACACACAAGAAACATGGGATTTCTTACAACTTACACATCACAACAATACATCATGATTTATGAATGACTGCTGCATAGATATACTGCTATAAACGGGAGACAATTATTCAGCAGCCCTATTAACATATACGTACATTCATCACACCTATTATCATGGGACGATCACCGGGTCTCCACCGGTTATAGCTTAACAAAAACAAATTCAGCGATGGATTCAACCTCACCAATCCTGTGTAGTGTCTCCTTGTCGGGCTCCTCATCGACACCGATCACCATGATCGCCCTCCTAGTGGATGTCGTGCGGCCGACACTCATGTAGTTGATATTCACATTCTTCTCCCCAAGGATGCTTCCAACCTTGCCAATCATGCCAGGTTGATCAAACTGGCTGCACAAGATGATGTTCCCCTCAAGACTTGCATCCACACTCAGAGACCCAATGAGGGTGAGATGGGGAATGCCATCCTTCACCCTCCCTTCAACTCTGATATCCCCTGTCTCAGAGACGGCGCTAGCAAAATTCGATTGTACGTGCAGGAGCTCGACTTGGATCGAGTCCAGGGGAGCCTCATGGAGCTGGTCAAGGAGGTCACGCTCCTCGTGAATGCGAAGGCCGCGTTGCTTGGCTGTAAAGTCAGCATTGACGAGATTGACATATGCATCGGAGATGGGCTCAATGATGCCTTTGGTGATCATGGCACGGAGGATCCTAGTATCGAGGTTTGCAGGGTCACGGCCAGATTTGTAGACAACCTTGACACCCTTAATGCCGCTAGCACCAGCCACAAGCTGGACAGCTAGTCTGCCGAGCTTCTCAGCCAGCGCAACATATGGTGAAAGTTCTGACAAAACCTGTGGAATTAAAGACTAATACAATTAACAAAGTAATTTACATGATCTGTCTGATAACCCACATATCGACAAGTTGCCAAACATATTGAGAGGTTCAGAATGCCAGAGAGGATCCTCTGCAGTTACCGCACCTGCTGTAATGCAGGGGATCTCATCGGATGACCCCGGGATGCGTGTCGACCATCCCCAACCCTCTACGAGAGTCGTCCAATGATGATCCAATCCTCATCAAAGAAATCCCCTGTGTTACAGCAGGGACTGTTACAACAGAGGATCCGTTTCCTCAGAATGCAGATCTTATCATAGGTAATGAGATGGTGACAGAACTAAAGTCCAAAAAAACTATACCTTTATTGCTTTAACCATCGTATATTGGTATATTGCTCAGTTGGGACATGTTAGGATTGTATGTAGCGAGGAATGTATATTTACCTTAGGTGGAACCATGGGGGCATTTACAGCAGTTGAAGACAGTTCCAATTTCAGTGCACCAACTATGGCCTCCGCAATTTCAATCGCAACTCCTTCCTGAAGGTTTTGTGAAAAAAGGCAATGCTCTATCAAATAGTAAAAATTTGGTGTATAATCATCAAAAGGGTATTGGCCTTATACGTCTAACATTAACATCTCCATCCTCGTATACAAAGACGGCAAAAAAAAAAAGCAAAGTTGTTGTGGAGTAAAGTTGTTGTGGGGAGGCTTATAAGGACAAACTACCTGGGCTTCAACTGTGCTGGCGCCAAGGTGAGGAGTAACTGTAACGCGTTCATGCTGCACCAATTTGCTGTCCTTGGGAGGAGGCTCCTCGCTGAATACATCCAGAGCAGCCTAACAACAACACACGCATACTATTAATTTTAAACCTCGTCCAAATATCAAATTGTAGTTCTTTTTCTCTTTACAAACGTATAACAATAGCTTTTTCTCGGTTCAAGTAAAAGAAATTCTATTAAAACCTGAGCAACGGTTCCATTCTCAAGTGCCCTGAGCAAGGCATCTTCATCGATCACACCGCCTCTTGCGACGTTAATTATCCTGACACCCTTCTTCATCTTTGCAAAAGTCTCGTCATTGAAGATCTTAGAGGTAGCAGGAGTGAGAGGCATGTGGAGAGAAATAAAGTCTGCAGCACAGACAGCTGTGTCAAATGACACAAGCTCGACCCCGAGGGCACGGGCACGGTCGGCAGGTGCATACGGGTCATGAGCAATCACGTTCATTCCAAGGCCTTTTGCTCGCCTTGAGAGCTCGGTGCCTACCTTTCCGAAGCCCATTATAGCCAGAGTCTTCCCAACCAGGGAAACACCAACAAACTTGTTTCGTTGCCATTTTCCTGTTCCATGAGAAGGCATTCAATTACAGTAATGATACCCATATGTCAAAGGATTCCATAATGAATGTCGATGTTCTTTCTCTTGATGATAAAAGTTATCTCAACTAATGCAAAAGATTTAACATAATTCCAAGCGAATTGATAATTGAAATACAAAGAACATAAGCACATGGAAACGATTATAAATTCTTTCTTTACTTTTTTAAGTTGGAATTAATTTAAGAGTCCTGGATCCGGATCTGGTAGCATCTTTTAGGGGGCAAAGGAATTTCCTATGCTTGGAAATATCCGGTGGATGAGACGAGATGGACGTCTCTTTCTTAAGTTTTATGATGGAAAAGGTTCACTGTGTATCAATAATCATGTCGACGTGGATATTTTTTTATAAGCACAAAATGGTATGACCGATAACAGACAAAAAATTCACAGGAAAGCAGCATTGCCTCAAGTGACGACCGTTAGAGACGTCGGTTTAATTAGCCAATGTTGTCATGAAGACAGTTACGAATTTACTAAAACTTACAGCAGATTTGAACAGTTAACGAAACTGTTTACTTAACTGCAGTATATATGGCCACCGGAGGAGACTAATCCTTCCAAAATTTATGTGATGTATTCCACCGTAGAGGTTGGAATACGAAACAAGGGTCCGATTCGAACCCCGCCAGCAAATAATGCTCCCACTAACAAACTTGACTTAAGATTGGATAATTGACTTAATCACAGTTAGGATTTACAGGGGTCCTTGTCGTTCCGAAAATAAAGAAAATTGGCTTCTATGATCAAAGGATAACACTGAAAGTAAATGAAAAATATATTAAATTCTTTGTAATTATACTTTTATCACGAAATTAATAAGTTTGGCTTCTACTTGTACCTGTACTGGAAATGGAGGAAAGCGAAGATAATAGTGATAAGATGCACTTATGTTTATCTATGGGGCTTCATATAGTGTGATTTCTACTCACGAAATAGATATAACATGTTTATCGAAATTTGATTTTCTTTTCAGCAACTCTCAACGCATTTTCTAAAGCATGAACCCACCATTGTGATGACCTTTTTGTCCATCTCCGCGTATCTTTCTTTTTCATTAATAATTTATAGGGACCATGTCCCCCAAATAATAATAGGGCCGCTCTTAAGTGGACACTATTGCATCAATCACAAGTTGGGAAAATGGCCTTGCTAGACACTATTTGGGATGTCAGCCTATAAATTAATTAAAACTTTCAACAGTCCATTAATAAAATTTTGAGATCTCATTTCCATTTTAAAAGAAGAATCTTTCCAATTCAGTTATTTGAAATAACTACAAGGGAATATTTTTTTAATTAGTATACATTCAAACACGACCTCTTTATTCCTTGGTTTAGAACTTAATTCGATTTAATATTCTTTCAGCTCTAAACTACTGAACATGCTAACTCTGAGAGAAAAGCTATTATAAAGATTACATAGAAGCCCGCCAGGTTTCAGTATCCAATATTCTTGATAAGACAACAGATTGTTAGAATTTTAAAATTATATTTATCAGTTATTCGTTAGAATTTTTATTTGAAGCCAGGTTAAATTTTTTGGTGTTGCCTAAATTAGAATTTTATGGGTAAATTGTCATTACATATGCAATTTTTAACAATAAGAAAGACCTATAAACCTCAAGTAGACAGCCAATCATCTTTTACTAAAATATGTTAGGGGGAGAACAACGAAAGTTATATTCCTTAAGAATAAAATACGCCGTGAAAAATGAATAGATAGACACTATATTCCTAGTATTTTCCTTATAATTTTATTTAAATAAAAACCAGTAGACACGATCCATATCAGTTGCTATCCCTTTAAAGAGGAAAAAGTTATTTCCCTGTCAAAATCAGTTTAAAGAAATAAACTACTAAATATGCAACTGGTTGAGAAAATTTCATTTTAGATGCTCTATCTACACTTTATTATTTTCAGCTACAGACCATCCAAATGGGTACGCTCTATTTACACTTGAAATTCGAAAAATAGAAATATAATAAAACGGAAATTTTAAGAGTACAGTATATGATGCGAATTTTTTTATTTTTAGTGAACATAAAGGTCTCTTAATTGTTCAAACAGGATACTCAAGGTTAAGGAAAGCGGGATGCGTATGTGTTCGGACATGTTACTGAATAACGATTAAGTGATATGCGGGGGCATATGCGAGGTATATGCAGTTCTATGCGGTTTCCTATTTTTTATTTAAAATAAATAAATATCTACAAAAGTGGCTACAACTAAATTGAATTTATGATTAAATGTGGTCCAACAGAAGATCTAAGAAAATGATTTCGTGTAAAGCTCAAAATAGTACAACTAAATATCAAAATCATCAAAGATAGTATTAAATAATCTAATTTAATATATAGAATCAAAATAATAAAAGATAGGGATCTTAAGATCCGAATCCGATTACCGTACTGGACCTTAAGAGGGCGCACGGAGCGCATATGCGCCCAGTGGCGGAGGGAAAGGGGGGCGGGTAGGGGCCATGGCCCCCCCTCCCAAATAAGGTTTTGCTGAGTTTTTCTGGCGGTGGTGGAGCTCTGAACGGTCCACCCTATGGTTCTTTGGATTGGCACAAACACACCTTTGTTTAGTGACCTCGAGGAGGAGGTCTGGACTCACCTCTTCTTGCGGTTGGCTGATTGACCATTGGAGCAGCTCCCACAACCACTTTCGGCAGTGGTGTCGTCCATGGTTGGATGGTCGACCACCTACTCTTGGATGATCCATTGGACCTGGAAATCACTCTGTTGAAGTGAGCTTATAATGATCTTTTGACTGTTATGTTTTTTTGTCATTGGATCACCGCAGGTCGGTCAGCATCAGAGCTCCTATAATCAAACTATATGTCCAGATCGATCTTTTTTTTGCGCCTGTTCCATTGGTGCATTAGTTATTCCATGAGCTCCCTTCAATCGAAATCTTTCTTATGTATTGTGCTCGTCGGCGATCGCTTCCTCCCTCTATCTTGATATCAATGACCGATTTAGAGTGTCTTCCACTGCTAAATTGAAATCAATTACATGAGCTATGGACTTTGGAGCCTTCTCACGATGATGAGTTCAGCTCATCAAAACCGCACCCATTCTTAGGTGTGATGAGATGGGACGATACAAGCTAATCCCGCAGGTTTGAAATATTTTTTTCCATGGTAGAAAGACGAGGCAAGGAGCATTTCACACCCATATCCAGATCGAACTCAGTTCCCAAGGGTCCAAATTTTAGTTACAAATTCCATACTGGTTGGAAATGCACATTTTGTTAGTTACAAATTCCATACCAACTTAGAGTGAAGTTGGGTCAACCTAAATGACACCTTTTTAACATGTCGAAGTCGATGACCGAACTTCATTCAGCATGTGCATCAATTGATAACTTTTAAATAAAGTCCATTTATACATGTTGCTAGAGACACTCTTGTAGCAATTGTCAATATGCACCTTGTTATCGTTACTGGAGAGGTGCTGGGCTGTTGAGCTTATATTTATTTTGACGGATCAAAAAAAATATTATATGTATCAATATTGAAGAAAAAATACACGTTTTTTTTATTGAAGATGTAAGCAATAATAAAGAAAAACAACTATATATGTATCCGATTGCATCCCTCTAATGAACCCACATCTATTTCAAATCTATTTATGTATCCATATATACATATTACACACAAGGAAACAAACATATATGTATATGTTTTCTAAAAAAATGAAAATGGCAATCAAAATATATGTATCCATGTCAATGTCAAATTCATGGGATTGTATCCATATAACTTCTTTGAGGATATGCAACCAATATTTACTAAAGGTAATCAATAATAGAGAGAGGGGATTGATAATTATTGTCTCAACATATCTAATTTTTTTCTCTAAAAGAGATGGTTATCGTATATAAGTGAGATGATATCGCATTCATCTATAGCATATTATTTATTCTAAATAAAAGTTAAGGCACATATATGATGTAAATCTTATAACTTCCAAACCTCCGGAATAAACCTTTTTAATTGATGGGAAGTTGACATCGGTGTGCCTTTTTAGATCAAGTTTACTAGATCAGTGGTTACTCCATTCTTGATCCATTCTCAAAATTTATTTAGTCATTTCTTTGCTACTATAGCTTCAGTCAAGTTGTAATGTCATCCAATGTAATTTTGAATATCATATGTGTGTGTGTCCATATATGTATATATATACACGCATGCATTTTGATCCATAATATCTGGCCCCACCTATATGTAATTCCTGGCTCCGCCCCTGTATGCGCCCATACATTTCGCATATGCAGGCCATATATGCATAAATAACACATAAAGCGGGGCTCCAGGTAATCGGTGCGTTGAGGAGGCCGCTTAGGTATATGCGGTTGCATATGCGGGCGCGCGGACCGCTTTCATGAACAGAGAGGATACTATGTACTAATGATAGAACTTATCCAATTGGAAGGAGCTCACATATGAGATTACGAAAAATGATATTTCTCGTGTGAATAGTGGCCAAAAATATACAAATTAGGGGAGTACATTTTGAACCATCGAATAATCTCTTTTTATAGACAACAATTAATGAAATAATACTTATTTGTACTACAAATCTGATGCCAAAAATAATCCTACAAAATACTACGCATACTGGAAGGCAGACTTTGCTATTTATCCGCAGAGCATCAACACAACCCATCTTCATAAACCACCAAGGTTAATATCTTCTCTCATAAATGGAAGCAAAGCATGCGATTCCCAGTGATAGAGCAAATTTCCATCATGAAGTAATAATCTATTTTTGGCTGGTTGCAAGACATATTGCATGTTTTATTCCAAAGTAATGTCAAAATTTAATTCATTTTTGGAATCAGTCTTAACACAATTTAAGTAAACCTTTCAGTAAATATCAGATGGTGATGATTGCGCATCGTAACTGAAAAGATATGTAACAAACTTTACCTTTTTATCTTCACAGGAGGGGTGGGGGAGAGGAGAACTTACCGGACTTGAGGGAAGCATCAGCCTGGGCGACGTTCCTGGCCATGGACGCGAGGAGGGTGATCCCGTGCTCGGCGGCCGCTACGGTGTTGGCGGTGGGAGCGTTCACGACGAGGCACCCGCACTCCGTGGCCGCCTGCAGATCCACGTTGTCTATGCCCACGCCGGCTCTCCCCACCACCATGAGCTTCCCCTTTGCCGCCTCGAAGACCTCCCTCGTCACCTTCGTTCCGCTCCTCACGATAAGCGCGTCGCAACTCCTCACCCTCTCCTTCAGCTCCTCAGCGGACAGACCGTACGCGCACTCCACATCGGCGAACCCCCGCAGCACCTCCAGCCCCGCCTCACCGAGCTTCTCCGCCACCAGCACACGTGGCTTCACGTCCACGTGGGCGAGCTTCAGGTCGAGTCCTCGGAGGATGTCCAACCTGGTGGAGATCCTGATGTTCTTCTCTTCGGAGATGAGGGTGGTGGTGGCGTCGGCGGAGGAGGAGGCCGAGATTAGTAGTTTAGGGAGGCATCCGAGAGGGAGGAAGGGGCGGGAGGCGATGATGGGCTCGCGGAGGAGTGGGGGACGGAGGGAGGGAAGAGAGGGTGCGGACGCCGCCATTGAAGCAATTGCGGAGGAGTCCGTTACTGGTTGTGGAGGGACATTGAAAGTGGTGGTGGTTGTATATATAGTGGAGTTGTCAGGGTGACGGACGCCATATCTCCAGCACAGAAGGCAGCTTGGGTCACTTTTTCCACTCAAACCTGATAAACCTTTTTTGGGTTTTTAACAATTTGGCCCTTCATAACTTCTGCAATTTCAGTTACGAATATCTTTTTTTTTGCAATATCAATTGCACCCGTCTATTGTTACAAAATTTATAATTCTAAATTACTTTAAAGTTTATAATTGATGTTACAAAAGAGTAGAACTCTGAATTTTGTACGAATATAGGAGCACAACTGATATTACAAAAAAGATAAGGTCGTAAATAATATTGTAGAATCTAAAAAGGGTAAAAATGATAAAAATCCAACTTTTTATTTACTCACCCTAGCCCCATGTTATTACATCTAGGACTAGCTATTGAATCATGGCTCGGTGAGTTAGGCTCAGACTCGGCTCAATAAGGGCTCGTGAGATTGAATCATTAAGTCATGGAGCCAAGCCCGAGCTAGAGTTTTAGTCTCAATACCTTAACGAGCCGAGCCTAATCCAGAGTTTTGCGCTCGATAACTTAATGAGTCGAGCCCAACTCAGCTTGATAACTCGATAAGGAGCTCGATAAGGGGATGAGCTCGATAACTCGATAAGCGCTCAACTCGATAACTCGATAAGGGCTTGGCTTGATAACTCAATAAGGACTCGATACGTGGCTTTACTTTAGTGCCACATTGGGTAAAGCTGAACTCGGATGGAGCGAGGAGTCTATATAAGCAGAGGGAGTGTCCAGTCTACATGCATACTTGCCTTAACTCTGTTCGAGCCTTATCGAACCCGAGCTGGATCGACAAGAGGCTCGAGTTCACCGAACCCGAGCTAGCTCGGCTGAACTCAACGAGCTCGGACTCAAGCCCGAGCCCAATTAAGCTTATCGAGCCCTAGCCCAAGCCATGGCATGGCTCGACTCGTTAGGCTCAATAGCAACTCCAACTTACCTCCTGTCGTGACTGATTTGAATACATGGGTAAACTAATAGCTGAGGCAAGTTGCTTTTTCCTCAAGGTAAGGTTGTGTATAATCTTTCTATATATTTCGATAATTAGATGATGAGTTTTTTAGTGGGCTTATAATGATGTGATGTTTTAGAATAATTATTGATTTTTTATTATTTTATTATGATTGAAATGAGTACTTGATATTATACGATGTAATATTAAATTTGTTAATTGTTTTGAATGATAGTATTAGTTATTACTTTTTTATCAACTTCTCAAATTTGTTTTAATCTATATATTTAACTGCGTAGTATAATAATATTATCAGTTAATTATCTGTCCGTTAAATTCATGAAGTATTACTAAATATTTGTCCTATCCAATTTTAACCTGTCTTGTTTTTTTTATAACAAAGCTTAGACCAATTGACTTCCTTGCAACTGCGGATGTTGCCATTTTAGATATTATTTTGAGCCTCTCCAACAAAAAAATATGTCTTATGCAATAAATGTGAAATTACCCAGTAGTTTCTTAAAGCACAATCCACCGATAGAGTAATAGTACAAGATGGAGATGACTATGTCTGCTCCATATCCTCCCACTGAAGGAACCTAGAATCTACCCGCATCATCGAATAAGTATATGATCATGAATACTATTTTTCATGTAATAACTTGGTAATTCAACATGCCATATCTTCTTAATATCCCAATGATTTTAGGTGTGGAATGAAAGATCGTCATCGATACTCACTAGTGAGATCAACAACATTCAATACAAGCCAAGTAGTGATGTCAATAACTCATGACATGAAGTACTAAAAAAATCTTATATATCAGTGGTACAAACCTCCATTATCCCCCTTAAACTTCTTATTTACTCCACAATCTCTGTAAATTTGTTATATTTTATACCGTATACTGCTGCTATCAATGTTCATTAGTCAAATAAGTGTGCATGAGAGGACCAAAAGGTAAGGAAAATTTACAAAAATAACTTTCAATAACATGATCTTTCTTTCTCTGCGCTCTCTCCTTACTTCTTCTCTCTCCCCCCTTCTTCTACTTATCTTCCTTCCCCATCCTTGGCATTGACCCCCCTTCGATTATTAAGAAATGGATCAGCATCTTGAAAAGGAGATGAAAATACTTCTCTAAAGGTTGATATCTGATCGATCTCTTGATGCAGGTCCTCTACATAGGAATAGAGATTCAGATGTATCAAATAAGTTAGGTCAAAGAGTTGACTTAACGAGATCGAGATAACCAAGACCTATGTCGTATGTTGTCACGATATAGGCATGCAACCTCCGATCAGAGATAGATATAGTACTATATGTCTAAGTATATACATTAGATAAATCATTAAGTTGACGACCTAATCAAGATTTATACACGATGAGCCGGTGTGCATACAAGGGCATATGAGTAATACAATTTCTCAAAGGGATCATACATGCTCACTACTGAATCGGAAGACATGAGCTCACTCATAAGGTGTTTGGATCAATCAAATTTCATGCATGGTCATCGTGCTTTGGAAGCATGACAAGAATTTGTAGGTATGATATATACTTTTGGAAAGCATATGATAGATACAACTCCCAATGATCGAGTAAGAAACTTAATGATAAAACCCTGAAGAAGATAGTTCAAATATGATCTAAAACTTCGGGTTTATTCGAAGTCTTCCAGTATGCAGGATGTACGAGAATTAGGATTACTCGAGGGTAATGTGATCGTAAATGATTGTATAACCATGACACTTCCATTCCGAGGGAGTGATGAAACATGATTTGATTTTAGTGACTTCTCTCTTAAGATTAGTTATCTGATCTTTGTCCAAATGTTGGACATTAATCTGAATCTGATTGGGATCAATGAGAAGATTAGATTAATGGTTTGATTTAGTCAAATATCTTTGAGAGATCACATGGATCGAGATATGAGATAAGATATCAATATCCAAGTTATTATACATGGAATGTATAATCGCCTTATCCTTATCTCCAAGTATCAGCGGAGAAGGCACATTGTTCTTGAAAGAGTTCAGGAATAATTGTATTGTTGATAATATATCTGAGCATTGGGTAATTGCTAATTAATATGATTTAATTACCATAAATAATATGAATGTGATTCATATTATTTGGACACATGAGAAGAATTATCGAAGATAATTAAATAAGATTTAATTATGAAATATATGATTAATGTGGAAAACACTTTTCACAATAATCATAAATATTATAAATATGATTTATAATATCATGGAGAGATTTAGTTGTAAATAAGATTTATAAAATATATATTACTGTGAAATGGATTCATATTGTACAATTAATTATAAATATAATTTACATTTTGTATTGGGTGGTGAATATGATTCATAAATGTCAATGGCATGATTGAAATTATCACAAAATAATTTGGAACTATTTTGGTGAGAATTTAAGCAACAAAAGTTATTGCAAACTTGTGGAATAATTGATTAGGTGTGTGATCTCATCAAATATGGAAGAGAGAGCCTCCATGCTAAGTATGAAGTAGGCGACCACCAAGAGCTCTTTCCATGGTGGCCATCCACTCTATATGTCGAAGGAGGCTACTCTTATGTCCAAGTTATTCCATATAGATTGATTTAACTGAAATTGAATTGTTGAAGATTCTTCAACATATATAATTTTTTAAAATTAATTAATTATTGTTGTATATTTATGAAATAAAATCATGGCCATTGATTTAAATTAGGACTACATCTCCACCATCCAATTTGTTATAAAAGAAAGGCTAGGTATAGCTCTTTCTCACACAATAATAAGAAATCAACAAATCTCTCTCTCTCTCTCTCACTCTCTCTCTCTCTTCTCATACACGTCTAATCTCTCTCTCTCTTGCTCAATATTGTGGCCGTCCACTATATTGATATTGAGAGCACCAACATCGTCACATCGCCATTGTACTACCCGATCTACTATTTGTGGATCTCTGCCTTCTCCAGTGCTTCTTGATCGTGAAATAGACTACATATTTTGTGAGATGAAATCAAGAGGATCATACTCGGATCGTCAACTCGGATTATGAGAAATACGGATCTCATCCATGCACCCGCAAGTGCATCCTTCATTGGATCGAACATGAGACAAGAGGTCTCTTTGTTTATAGATGCGATCACAAATACACTTCAAGAGGTAATTCTATTACTCATTTGTGATATTGATGAAATACCACGAAAAAGGTTCTCATATCATATGGTTTCATCTTCATTAAAAAAATTAATTTTTGCTACCCATTGCAACTAGTACGACTAGTTTCTCTTGATAGCATGTGATGCGATCTTCACACTTATGTGATGCGCTAAATCCTAAACCTTAGCTTTCAAGTGGTATCAAAGACTTGATCAAAGGTCTTGGATCTGATCTAACCCTTAAGGGAATGAGATTTTGTATATCGAATGCTGGGGACTCGTAGTTTATGGGGAACAATATTCAGGTCACTACGCATATGGCCCATCTCCATCGAGAAATGAAGAACCCGATTCCAAGGCTATTTGTATTATGAAGTTATGACTACGCATGAGTTTATCCAAAAATACAATTCATGGTGACGAAGTTCTTCACATTGGTGGGAGACCATGGACGTCATCATATGACTTAGTCCATATCATGTTTAAATTAATGACTAATTAATTCAAATAATATTCACATGATTAATATAATGGATGGAGACATGACATATGCTTATTATATTATTTTTAATCCAATTAAAACAGTGACACTTAAGTAGTCCAACTAGAGTTTGATCTTTTATACACTTGATGTTATCATATAGTATTACATCATCACTTAGTACAATTTAATGTTCCAATTTTAGTTATTAAAGTATGTTATGACTCATCATACCACCTTTCATCGAAACGGGTCCAGTCATGTCGGATAGACAATGCTAATAGGCAGCACTTCCACTACAAATGCTATACGGGGTGCCTATTAAGTAACCCATTAGCATTTCCACGGCCTAGACACCTTCTTCGAATCAATTTAAGATAAATAATCGGTATGTATTGTACTAAAGAAGTTTTATCAATCTTTCAACTGAGTATGACACTATATAGTAACTCTCAAATATTTTAAAAATTTAGAACTCCTTTTAATTTCCCAAAAGGTCTACTACAATAATGTTGACACTTCATGAATTCAGAAAACTCTTTTTTTTTAATTTCAAAAGGTCTAGTGCAACAATCTATTAGTGTCAATTCAAGCTCTTTGCTTCATTTATAGACAAATATTTGAATCAAAACAATTTCAATTACGAAAGTTGTCTAGTACAATAATCTAGACAATTCATGAAATTAATCAAATTAATTCCACAATTTCTAATTGCATTATAAGCATTCAAGTGAATAATTAATCAAGAAAATATGAAATAAAATGATATTATATTTTATTACATATTTCTAAATAAATAAACAATGATGTCAGATTTGAATTTGCAAGCTACAACCATCGAACTTCAAATTAGAAAGCATCATATAACTTGGACTTAAAATACGTGCGACCCCCTATATTTCTAAAATATTAGATCCCATTCCTGATGTAAATATATAAAATATAATTCCATCAATTTTGAGTCCCAAAATATGAGAAACAAGTCAATAAGATGATCTAGTACTCTTTCAACTCTGCCTATGGAGAAATCCAATTTCGCGAGTCCTCACAGTCGAAACTGCGTGAAACTTTTTATACTGATTGGGGACTTTATTTATTACTTATTATTCATTATTTTATCATAATATGTGATCTAAAAATAGTAGATAAAAATCATATATGCTACAATCTTTGGAGGAAATTAGAGTCTGCGATTGCTTTTAACATCTGAATCTTCTCTTGAATATCACCAACAATTGGTGCATATTTTGGGTATGAGTCTAGACCTTATAGACATCAAATATATACCAAAATTACATTTAAAAATATGAGAGAATAGTAACATCTTCAAAAGTCATTGAATCATTCGAACCGTTAAAACCGTCGCAAGATAATGTACCCGCTAATCGGGATTATTTAGCCGAGTGTTCATCGAACTTGGATGCAATCCAAATCTTCTAAACTATAGCTCTGATACCAATTGAAAGAAATAAATAAAAAGTATTTACTATGCATCACAAAAAATATGGAATATTTATCAAATAATTTACCAAAACATTGTTAGTTCATCGTATGAACTAGAAAATGTAGCACAATGATTTGTGCATCTAGAAATCAAGTATATATATAAGGAAGTGATTTCCTTTATGATTCATAATAGTCATGATAAATAAGAGTGGTAAATCAAGATTACCTTTTATGTGTGAATTTATATGAAAGAAACTTCCGAATTGAAGTCTGATCTACAGACTTCTCTCTCATGGATACGTAGATTAGTCGCGTTGCTTCCCACGAAATAGGACGTTGACTATGGCAACAAGAAAGAGAGTTGTGATAGCTGTAGACTCTCAAGACTCCCTATCTCAAGGAGGCATGAAATTTAGAAGAGGATTTAGCTCCTATAATTCTTGCAAAAAGACATAGCATAGCTCTCCTTTTATACTTATATATTGTACACGTCTAACATGTTCCATGGTAGCCATTGGATTTAAAATAAAGGGATAAGAGAAAATCCTAATTCAATAAGGATCATCTAATTATTATCTCCAATCAATATTAATTAAAATACAATAAACAACAACATTGGAGTCCTAATTTAATAAGAGCTCAACAACATGGTGGTCCATGTATACTTAGTATACATGCCCACCACCTTCCATAAATGGAGGTTATACTTGCAAATTTAATTAATTAGTTAATTCACTTGATAATCATATTATCAACATTGGAGAAATTATTAAATTAATATTCAAAGCTTATGAATCATATTCATGAGCCAAAAATAAAATGTGAATCCAATTTACATCTAAAAAATTAATGTGAATCAAATTCACATAATCTCATGCCTTGGAAAATTTATGTAAATCATATTTACATAAATAATTATATGAATCACATGCATATAAATATTAATTATTGTGAATCACTATTCACATTAATCAATGAGTTATAATTGTGAATCATATTCATAAAATTGTCCTTATAAATAATATGTAATAATCATAATTATTATAATATTTCTATTAACGAATATGAGTCCTAATCTAATTAAGACTCATGAGATAAATATGCAGATACTTGGAGATAATGTCGAGGATATCATACTATCCATGTATAATGACTTGAAATGTGGATAACTTCCAATTTCAGAGTCTATACCATTTTTGCAAAAATAGGTCACCTACGAATGTTGAGCTTGAGTTGTAACGCTTTACACTCTCAATGAACTCAACGAAATGTGTCATAATCTCCATGATCTGGACAAAGTGTCAGTGAATTGAATCCAGCTTCCTTGATCATTTACAATCATAGTCCAAATCATTTGGAGCAAAGAAATGAGCTCAAGGAGCTTGTATAATTCCATTTCCATGATAATTTATTTTCCAACTTTTGGACATTTAAATTGGAATTGGAAATTGAGTTCAAATGAAATGTGATTTAATAAAATTAAATCACAAATCATCTAACTAAATGGAGTCACTAAAATCCATTCATTTTCATTACTTATCGGTATGGAAGTGTCATGGTAGATGATCCATTACAACAACAAAAGTAACCATGAGTATTCCAAATACTCGTCCATCCTTCACACTAGAAAACTTTGATAAATCTGAAGTTCAGACCCTGGTTTGATTGTCCTCTTCGAAATGTATCAACAGATTTCTATTTGATAAATAGGTGACAATATTAATCATATATTTTCCAAAAAGCATATATTAATATCTCGAATTCGTATCTTATTTTGTAAACAAGACGACTATGCATGGAATTCATTTTGACCCTAAAATATCTCTTGAGTGAGCTCTGTCTCCCAGTTCATCAATTATGAACTTGTATGATTCCTTCGAGAGATCAAACATTTCATATGACTTCATGTGCATACTAATGCGCCCGGTATATGGACCTTTGCTAGGTCATCAACCTATTAGTCCATCAAATGTGCATACTCGGGCATATAGATGCATATCTGTCTCAGGTCAATGGATGTGTGCATGATCCTAATAGTTACGTTTTAGGTCTTATTTTATCTCGACCTCATCAAGTTAATTCTTTGACATGATTATTCTGACACTTTCGAATATCCATTCTTATGCAGAGGACCTACATCAAGAAGTCGGTTAGAAATCAATCTTTAGAGAAATATTATCATCTCTTTCTCAGACTGGAGATCTTTATTGAATATCATATGTTTGAAGTCAGTTGTGTCCTCCCAACTACATGGTATTCATATGGACATGGTACATAACCCTAATTGTACAAAAGGACCTTAACAATAAAGTGCATTCCTTCAATTATGCATTTCATTTCAGATGGACATATAAAACAATAACTTTTATTGCATTAATGGGTCGCCAAGGGCTTACAAGTCCAACAATATATAGATAGTAATATTTTTGCAAGTATTTCTATAGATATAAAAATACAATTTTTATTTCTTTTATCACTTTTTATACTTTAAATAATAAGTAGTTGCAATATATTATGTAGAATATTACTTTAATTTTATGAATTTTTAATATAGTTAGATAACAAAGAAAGTAGAAGGACATGATGTCAAATATGTACATTACTTACAAGCGGAATTTTAAATCTTATTTATTTACATTAATTAAATCTAATTATATACAGAGTATAAAATGTTAATTTCATTTATTGTGTTGGTTCAGATAGAGGGCTAAGATCTCCATATAATATTGATGAATCTGGATTTCATAACGGCGGTGGAGCTCCGACAAGCTGCAGGTAGTCCTTCACCGAACTCAGGTGGAATGGCTAAGACATCGAGCCACTTGGCCTTATATATGCTTGGGGTCCGGGTTCAATTCCGGGCCTAAAAGCCGTAAATCGCCCATATTTTGTGTGTAATTTTTGCATATAATGTCCATTTTCAATGTTCTTAGCCTCGTTTGAAAGATCTCAATGAGTACTACAAAATAAATGGTCATAAATTCAATTTAGATATTGGATCAGGTACTAAATTAAGATTTAGTGAAAGTTAGATACTTCAGGATCTCTTAATAAATTTATCACATTCTATTTTCAGAATGGGACAAAATGACTAAAATTGCTTTCTCATTATTAATATTAGAAAATTAAAACAACGTTAATTATAGTCGTGTGATTAAAAATAGATGGAGGAAATTAATGGCCTGTAACAAAAAGTGGTGAGCCCCCACCTCATTTGAAGTTTCTCCGAAATAAGGAGCGATCCTATGAGATGTGGAATATATGAGATAGTGAGATGGATAATCTCAACCACTCATTTTACCATCATTAATGGTAAAAGAGAGATTGATGATATAAAACATCTAAAAAAAAAGGTATTCACTATGTAAAAAATCTATTAATGGATCAATTTGGATTAACACTTATTCGTTTAGGAAATGCAGTTTGAGGAATCATATCCGGGATTATCTGGCATGAATTGATACCGACTCCTCAAAACTTAGTAACTTCAACTTCATTAACAACCACTTATCAATCATTTTTTGTCTATGTCCTCTATCTCAAGTTTTGAACCGAACTAATAAATTGTCGCAAATCGTTCATGTGCAAAAATATATGGAAAAGGGATCATCCACCTTGGGTTGTAGGCAAATCCCTGCACCAACCACATTTTTCATTATTTTTTTGATTTTTTACACGAAACATTCGAGGATTTAGATCACCACATATCACTATGGTGTCATTCTAAATTCAACTTAATTTGATACTTCTATTACTTCCATAAATTTATCAAAATTTAACAGCCTTAACATTGTAGAAATTGATCAATTCTTGATGGGCATGTTAGGATTATTTGTTCTACTAAAAATTCGATATGCATATTCCACTTAACATACTGAATAAGTCCTCTTATGGTTTAAAAAAATAAAAAATAATGAAAAGTAGTGGTGGGCTTAGGCTCCTTTTTCCCTTAATTATTTTGAGAATGATAACAAACTTAAAGAGAAGCTTACACATACAATTTTCTTGATGGAGAGGAGAGGCCAATAGAAATTAACAAGTAACCTTACCCGGCTTTTACGTTTTCGGAGTGTGGATAAAATTTAAGAGGAAAATGCTCAAGTTAACTTAATGGAGAGAGGGACCAACTCTAAAAAAAAATCAATAACCTCTCTCAAAGACACATTTTATTGCAGTATTGAGGACGTGAATGTCTTCACTCAAATGTCTTCACTCAAGAATGCTTTTATGTTTACGATTTTTGTAGACGGTCTAGAAGGCGAGATATATACCCATGCAACAATATGATCCAACCAATAAATTCAGTACAATAAAATTGAACTATAGTGACATTGTTTTCAAAATCCGTCATGAAATCGATCGTTCTTATATACATAATGGTGATATTATTCTTTGAGATATTTTTTCTACTTGAAATTAATGACGAATATCATATTCGCTACAGTATCATTAGTGGCAGACTATGTAACGATGCTTATCCATTGTTACTTTGAAATTTTTTATTAATTATCGCTAAATTTATAACTAAAAAATTAACGATGATTAATCGAAATTTTGAAAATAGCAACAGGTAAGTGTCGATATATGGGCCGTTGCTAATAATATAGCGGCAATTATAATATTCGCTGCTAATTTCAAATATACAAAGTCATTTCGCAACGAATAATATTATTATTATATAATTAACAACGTCTGATTTAGCGACGGATTTTGAAAAAAAAAACATCACTATAACTCAATTTTATTGTAGTGATTGGTTGCTGTTTGGTTCTTTCACAAAAATAAGTTCAGAAAATTCCCTTCTACATCTACAAAACCCCACTAGCGTAGTGGACTTTTATCAATTTTGGAAGCTCATGATGACAAATAGTTTCGTATATTATTGTCAGTGAAACACTTCTTTTTTTAATCATCAATGTTAAACAGCCTCTATGGGGTCCGGGTAATTCCACCAAGCGTGGGCTTTCACGTCATCCTCATGCACTCCAAGTTGTCTAGAAATAAAGGTTATCATTTTAATCTTACCATTAGTTCGTTTAGATTCGATGAAGTTCCATCTGTTTCATCCTTAACACGATTGTCCTCTTGTCCAATAAAAACTGGAAATCTATCTTATATGCTTATATATAAACAACAGACTTCGAACCTAGAACTTGGGCTATGCGACGCCCTCGTGGGCATTCCAGCCATGTGTTTTTCATTCCAGATGACACCTTGAATGCAACCGGTACTATTATTTTTGGAACCTTGAAACACTAATCATTGGTTAATCAGACAACCATCTTAGCGTCCTGATTCGCTGTATCTTGTTCTCGCGTCATCTCTCTGCAATTAAACAAACCTCTTCTGTTTATAATCGTAAACTACTGTCATTTAACAGTAGCGTGCTGCCATCATCGCTTCGATCATAGCAGCTTATCCGCTACTGTGTTCCGGCCATCTTAAGAATTACGTGTGTGCTCGCGACAGTTTCCAAATATATAAAAGGCTTATACGCGAAGAAATTCCGCCTGTGGTTCATCATTCTCTGTCGTGCCTGATTGCATCATCCTTTACCTTAAAGTCTTGATCGCTTTATTAAACGCACGCATGCATAGTTTCTTGTATCTGATATATTTAAAAATTGATAGGTATGTGCTTAGTATGTTCCATTTCTGTATTAGATGGAGGTAACCTAAGTCATGTCTACGTTCATTGTATTGTACCTTGACGTCATTGATGACCACATACGTATCTTTTAAGCTGTGGCTGTTTAACTGGTTTCCTTGAAATTAGTTTTTTGTTCGCAGGTTATCCGATTCGTTTGAAATCTTTGGATGGTCTCTTTAGGGCTAACTTCCTAAGATTTTCACTTTTTTGTTAGGACTTTGGGCTTTGAGATCTAAAATTAATTTTAGTAAAGGAGGAATCGGATGGATGTGCAACATTGACACGGTAACATCCCAACTTTCAAGTACAGTCTCACATCGGAAACTCATGAAATGTGTGTTAAAAGTGGTGCGGATTACTATTTGATAACTTAAGCTTAAGCGTTTTACTTAGTTGTCAACGAATCCTATTGAGCATGAACCCAACAAGTTATTAGGATCAGTTTTCCTTGATAACCGATAACTGACCTAAACATGAGACATTACAGATACTAGCAGTAAAATATTGTTGAATGAATGAAACCCGCTACACATCTTTTTTGACATTTGTTAACCTCTAAATAGGACCAGTATAAACGTTGAATTAGATGAATAACAATATATACAACATGTTGCATCTGCCAAGGTATCGATTTTGGGTTTCATAGGAGTATAAATTGTTATATCCATTTCGTGAAGTTTGCCAAAAGCAAACATAGAGTTTAAGTACTAAATTTGACATGAAATGGATTAGGGTAAATCTATGTATAAATTATTAGACGTCTATTTACAAAACTTGGAAATGTATTTTTTTTAATAATGCTAGGGTGACATCCCAAACTGGGATTTACTGCACGTAAAAAAATTCATTAGAAAGAAAGAAGGAGTCCATTATCTTGAGGCCCAAAAATGATAAAGAGACTTACAAAGAGTGATTACATTTTCCGGGTAAAACTTCTGATATTTAAAAATGAGATCATTCCTTCCTCCCCAAATGGCCCAAAGGACTGAAGGCAAAGAGCAGTCATCGCTTGAGTTGCCCCCTACCGACCTCACCGACCTCAAGAAATCGGTAGCGCTTCCAGTTGACAACCAAGAGATACCTACCTCTTGCCAAACCTTTTTCAATGACGCACACCTAAATAACATATGGTCAACATCGTCGGTTTGTTCTCCACACCTGTCACACTGAGTGTTACAATTCATATGGGAGTACAATTGGGAGCAGGACTCCCGATCCATCCAAATTACCTAATGGCAGTACTGATCCTCAGCTAGTTTTTGTAATTAGTATCCATGCCAAATGAGCATATAACTGCACTTCATTTAGTTTTGGATATAAATAGCTATAAGACAAGTCTTTTACATGTTCATTTTCACCTATTGATTGGAGATCATGAGTTCATATTACATTTCCTTTCCATTTGATGATAACGTCAAAAGCATATTCTCTAGGAATGAAATTTTCCTTCCCGTTATCAAGATCTCAAGATGGAAAAACATTCTCCATAAACCCGTACGTTGTAAGGGAGAAAATAAGCGTAAAAAGAAAGAGAAGAAAGATATCCCATGCGTATTCGTCATATTCATTTTAAGATTTCATCTTAAAAATTAAATATATTATAACATAAACTCTACTACCTAAACTATAAAACAAATACAATAACTATATTTAGTTCATAACAACTTACATCAAATATACACACATAATTATATTTATATACTAAAATAGATATATAAATATGAAAAATGCTAGCTATGACATTATTGGGCATTTTTACTCATTTAATGGATCTTGGTAATGAAATAATGGATATGATATGTTTACACATTCAATGGTTATAAAATCTGTGATTTATCACCTTTATTCTTTCATTTTGGCCAAAATCCTTGATAAAATACATGTAAATAATCACTAATTCTAACTAATTATCATTCCAACCATAATTGTTAATATTATATATTTAACATTTTTTATATCCAAAATAAAAGAATAAAGAAAAAAGAAAAAGAAAGGAAAAGAAAAGAAAGATGTGTGTGTGTGTGTATAGACGGATCCTAACCCCGAGACCAGTTCAATATTGATTTGATCGACAAAATAAATAAGTAGGAGGAGATAAGGATCTTAACCTGTAAAAATATCAAGAAAATCAAGATCAAAAATATAATTTACCATTTATCACAATGTAAATACTTAACCTATTTTATTTATCACAAAGACAATCTCAAATCAAATCACTTCTTTCATAAAAGTTGTTTATAAAAAAATATATTATTTTATAAAAATATCAGAAAAATAATTCAACATAAAAATTATTAACCGTAATGGACCGTAGAAGCCGCAAAAGATGACTTCCAATGTTCATAACTATTTATAGAAAACTCCAAACGGGCCAAACTCACTTTTAAAATCTATTTTATACTTAATACTATTTATTAAAAATATCAAAAATATTCAAATAAAACCGGTGAGTTTTGACGTTTGGGACCCATTGTATATATGTACTATATGTAAAATCTTTCCAGATTTTTAAATAAATAACCGTAAATCCGATTAATTTAATTTATTTTCTTAAAATCTTCTAAAAATGTATAGAAAAATATAAAAATATAACCAAGTCAAAATATTAAGAAAACCTGAAGCCTCGAAGCCGCTACCTAAATTTTTCGAACCTCATAACTCGACCATATGAATTTCGAATTGGGCAAACTCAATCTTAGAATTCATATTATTAAATTATCTACAAAATGACACTGGTTTCGCTAAAATCGGAGTTAATGAAAAACGTGATTTTCGGATCCATATTGATAAATTGTACAATGTATCGTAATATATTATTATTTTATAGATTAATTTATATTTATATTTTTATTTAAATAATTTTTTATTTATTTATATAGCTTTTAATTATTTATTATTAATTTAAGTAATTACTTAACTATATACTTAATTAGTTAATTAATTACTTAAATAATTTATTAGTCATATTTAAATATTAGTTATCTATTTATTTATGAAATTAAAACATAAATAATTAATTTAATATAATTATTAATTATTTAATTAATTATTTTAATTTTAATTTTAATTTCCCTCTCTATTTTCTCTCTTTCTCTATTCTCTCCTTTCTCTCTTTTACTTCACCAAAATTTCTTCTTCCCCTGACGTCGTCTTCTTCCTCTCCTCCTCCGACCAATGGCCCGGCCGTTGGCCGTTAGGCTGGTAGACCAACCACCCATCCACCCTCGCCCATATAAGGCGTCGACCCCCCTCCGTCCATCCACATCCGCCATTTTTTACTCTTTCCTCCATGAGCTCCGAGAGGGAGCGGTGACAGAGCGATGTCGTCGTTAAGCGAGAGGAAGAGCTTCGCGAGATCTAAACGCCGGCGTGGAAGCCTCCGCTCTGCTGCGAAGAGCCTCCTCGTGCACCGACGAGTTGAGGCAGCAAGCCGTAGGAGTTGCGCCAGAGCTCCTTCACAGGCGAGAACACCATCCTCCATCTCCGTCCAGGTTGGCTTTCTGTAGACCTCTGCTTCTCTTTCTTTTCTGCTTTTTCTAAGCCTTCTCAATTCCTCCCATCTCCTTTGTTATTACAATTTGATTCCCAAATCATTCAACCCCACTTCGACTCATTGCACCATCAATCTAATCTATTTCTCCATGAATCTTCCATATCCTAATCCCCTTTGATCATTCTGATCAGAGACTAATCCCAATCCTTCGTACACGCATGGGATTTCCGTTCATTTCATGTCAAATTCCATTTTATAACAATCATCTAGGATTCAAGTCATATCTCCTTGCAGGTTCATTTGGTCTGAAGACACCTGGATTTAGTCATAGCATCTGAGCGAGAACTTGTAGCAATACAAGCTTCTGCAACACTGAGTTATTATCGAACTACGCAGCATCAACCTCTAGCCTTGTTTGAGCTTACATGCCATTAATTGTCTAAAGGACGTTCTCGAGTTGCTTCTGCGTATGTGAGACTTGGAGCTTCTTCTGCACCAATCAAAAGCGATGGCCACGAGCTCAAAGCATATCTTCATCGACCAAGCATATTGTTGAGTTCCCTCGCCTTCCTCTGCACTTAGCATGGATCAACGAATGTGCATGGCAATTGGCTATGAAGTAATTGGCCATTATGATGCCATGCACATTACCAACGGATGAGCAATTGGCCATGAAGTAATTGGCCATTATGATGCCATGCAAATGACCAACGGATGAGCAATTGGTCATGAAATAATTGGCCATTATGATGCCATGCAAATGACCAACGGATGAGCAATTGGCCATTGGAGTAATTGGCCATTATGATGCCATGCAAATAGCCAACGGACATGCACTAGTAATTGGCTATTTAATTCATGGAAACTGACGTGCATTCCGGGCCTATAAAATGGTCCTACGTGCATTCTGTGAAGCACATCCAAGTCGAGCAATAGCCAGCGAGGTGTGTGTGAGAAGAGAGTGGGTTGTGTTCCCCTTCCCTTGTTCTTCTCCCTCGTGTATTGTTCCGGTGTTGTGGTTGCTTGGTAGGGTGTTTTGCGCAACAGCCTAGGGCTCTTCACTTCGGCGTCGAGAACTCACAAAGGTGTTGCTTTCATCCTTGTACCCTATTCTTTAGTTGTAAAGAAAAGAGCTGATCCAAGAAAGGGATCATCTCCTTTGGTGCATTTGTTCTTCTTCGGTGTATTATCTATCTTTACTGTCATTCACAATTATCAATCTCCTACGCATCGATCCGGCACATCAATTGGATATCAAAGTTATCGCAGAGCCTTGATATCCAATCATCAACAATCTGGTATCAAAGCCAGGTTCGACTACGGCGTGGTGGTTGATATAAGGAGAAGATGAATTCAAGCTCAAGCAACCAATTGATGACAATGGCCATGGTAAAGTTGAACTCCACCAACTACTCCATCTGGAAGCCAATGATGGAAGATCTCTTATTTGTAAGAGATCTGTACGACCCCATCGAAGGAGATGAGAAGAAGCCAGAGGGCAAATCGAATGAAGAATGGGCCAAGCTTAATCGCAAGGTCGTAGCGTTTATTTGCCAGTGGGTGGAGGACTCCGTCTTCCACCATGTCTCCACGGAGACAAATGCAAGAAACTTGTGGACGAAGCTTACAGCCTTGTACGAGCCAAGGACGGCTCAGAACAAGGCATTTCTCATCCGAAAATTGGTGAATCTGAAGTACCAACAGGGTTCCTCCGTCAGCGAGCATCTGAGTCGGTTTCAAGATTGTGTAAACCGACTCTCCAGTTTGAAGATGGACATCGATGATGAGATGCAGGCACTTCTCCTCTTGAGCTCGCTGCCTGACTCATGGGAAACGCTGGTGGTTTCCCTAAGCAATTCCACGTCAAGTGGAACGCTCTCCCTCAACACCGTGAAGGATAGCATGATGAACGAGGAGCTGAGAAGGAAGGAACACGGCGAGGATCATTCACAAGCCTTGGTGAATGAACGAAAGGGTCACAACAAGAATCCTGGTGATGGTCCTCAAATGAGGACCAAGTCTCGAGGACGCTCGAAGTCAAGACCCTGCAAAGATATCACATGCTTCAAGTGCGGGAAGAAAGGGCACATCAAGAGGTTCTGCAAAGAACCTAGAAGAGAAGATGCACGGGAAATCGGTGAGGCTAGCTCTTCAGCCATGGCTAGCCAAGAAGAAGCCTTTATCATGTGGGATGTTGGATCAACCAATATCTCTCTTCAAGAATCCACATGGGTAGTGGATTCTGGTGCTTCCTTCCATATCACACCTAGGAAGGAGCTTTTCTCTTCGTACACGCCTGGTGACTTTGGCGTGGTAAGGATGGGCAATGATCAAAGTTGTCCTATTGCGGGTCGCGGGACAGTGGATCTGGAGATATCAGACAATACCAAACTCAATCTGAACGATGTGAGGCATGTCCCTGGAGTGCGCATGAACCTGTTGTCCACTGGCACACTTGATGATGAAGGGTATACCAGCAAATTCAGCGGAGGTGAATGGAGACTCTCCAAGGGCTCTCTGATAGTTGCTCGAGGAAAGAAGGAAGCCTCATTGTACGTGACTCATGGTCGGTCATGTGGGAGCACCTATGCGGCCAAAGGAGATGAGACAACCCTTTGGCATCAGAGGCTGGGACACATGAGAGAGAAAGGTATGCAAATTCTCTCCAAGAAAAATGTCATTCCATCCATTGGAGTCCTTTCAAAGGTTTGAAGCCACTGTATGGCTGGTAAACAAAGACGTACATCATTTCAGATGAGAATGTCAAGGAGAAGACACCCACTTGATCTTGTGCACACAGACGTGTGCTCCATGGGTGTAAAGACGCTTGGAGGTGCTTTGTACTTTGTAACCTTCATCGACGACCACTCGAGGAAGGTGTGGGCCTTTGCCTTGAAGACGAAGGACCAAGTACTAGACGTATTCAAAACATGGCACCTTGATGTGGAGAGAGAGATCGGGAGGAGACTAAAAGTCATCCGATCTGATAACGGTGGAGAATATCGAGGGCCGTTCGAGGGCTACTGCAGAAGCCATGGCATCCGCATGGAGAAGACGGTGCCAAAGACCCCACAGTAGAATGGAGTTGCAGAGAGGATGAACCGCAGCTTGTTGGAGAGAGTGCGAACCATGCTCTCTCAATCGAATCTTCCAAAGAGCTTCTGGGGAGAAGCACTATACACGGCTGTATATTTGATCAATCGCTCTCCATCTCACCCCTTGGATGGAGACTATCCAGAACATGCTTGAAGAGGTAAACATGTCTCATTTGATCACCTAAAAGTTTTTGGGTGCATTGCATATGTTCATGTACCCATTGATGAACGCACGAAGCTTGACTCGAAGACAAGGGTATGCATCTTCGTAGGATACGGTCAGGATGAATATGGGTATAGGCTGTGGGATCCTACTCAAAAGAAAATTGTGAGAAGTCGTGATGTCAAGTTTGTAGAGGACCAAACAATTCATGACATCCTTAAGCCACAACCACAGCCTGTCGTGACTCATGATGATGAGTCCTCCCTGTTTGAAGAAGCCCTCCATGATGACGCTAGGGAGGAAAATGATGGCATAGAAGATGGCATTGAAGGGGGGATGCCACCCCTCGAAGAACCGGTGGTAGATCCGGTTGAAGAAGCAGAACAACAGCCTCAGTTGAGAAGTTCAACAAGGGTCAGTAGGCCATCCAAGAGATACTCACCCGATCAGTATCTCCTGCTCACAGATGATGGTGAGCCTGAGTCTTTCGAAGAAGCAAATGGACATAGTGATAGAGAGCACTGGTTAAAAGCAATGCAGGAGGAGATGGAAGCCCTCAAAAAGAACGAAGTGTTCGACCTTGTGCCCCTGCCCGAAGGATCCAGAGCCTTGAAGAATAGGTGGATATTCAGACTCAAATGCGAAGCTGATGGCTCAAAAAGGTTCAAAGCACGTCTTGCGGTCAAAGGTTTCGAACAGAGGAAAGGTATCGATTTTGATGAAATTTTTTCCCCTATGGTAAAATGACTTCCATCAGGATGGTGTTGGCTCTAGTTGCATCTCTAGATCTTGAACTAGAGCAGATGGATGTGAAGACCGCTTTCCTCCATGGTGATGTCGAGGAAGAATTGTATATGGAGTAGCCAGAGGGATTCCAATCCAAGAAGGAGACTCATCTTGTTTGCAGATTGAAGAAGTCTTTATACGGATTGAAGAAGGCGCCCAGAAATTGGTACAGGAGGTTTGATAGCTTCATGTCAAACCAAGGCTTCACAAGGAATACTGCTGACACATGCGTGTACGTGCGAGGTAATGGGCATGAGAAACTTATTCTTCTTCTATATGTTGATGATATGATTATAGTTGGCAAGGATAAGACCAAGATCAACAAGTTGAAAGAAGATCTAAGCAAGTCCTTTGCCATGAAGGACTTAGGCGTAGCCAGACAAATCCTTGGTATGAGGATAACCCATGATAGGGTGAATCACAGGTTATGGATCTCTCAACAGAAGTACGTGGAAAAGGTACTTGAGAGATACAATATGAATGAGTGCAAACCAGTTGGCACCCCACATGCTGCTCATTTCAGATTAACTAAGGATTTCGCACCCAAGACTGAGGAAGAGCATCAAGGTATGGCCCATATACCTTATGCATCTGCTACAGGATCACTGATGTATGCTATGATATGCACACGGCCAGACATTGCACATGCCGTGGGAGTTGTAAGCAGGTACATGTCGAATCCAGGAAGGAAGCATTGGGAAGCCTTGAAATGGATTCTTAGGTATCTCAAAGGCACGTCCAGCCAATGCCTTGGTTACGGAGGAAGTAAAGCTTACATGGAGGCATACACAGATTCAGATTGGGCAGGTGATGTTGATGGTAGAAGGTCAACATCAGGATACTTGATCACTCTCACAGGAGGAGCTGTGGCTTAGCAATCCAAGCTACAAAAGAGTGTGGCGTTGTCCACTACAGAGGCTGAATACATGGCCGTGACAGAAGCTGGAAAAGAGCTTCTGTGGTGCAAAAAGTTGCTGCATGGTTTGGGATTCATACAAGATAAATACGTACTATTATGTGATAGTTTGAGTGCTATTTATCTTAGCAAGAATCCCACGTTTCACTCTAGGTCAAAGCACATTGAGATGCGGCACCACTGGATACGTGATGCATTGGAGAGAAAAGATTTGCAGCTGGACAAGGTGGACACAAATGACAATGGTGCAGATATGTTCACCAAAGCGCTACCACAGTTGAAGTTTCAAGAATGCAAGAAGATTGCTGTAATGAAGGCTCGTGAAGGGGGGAATTTGTTGAGTTCCCTCGCCTTCCTCTGCACTTAGCATGGATCAACGAATGTGCATGGCAATTGGCTATGAAGTAATTGGCCATTATGATGCCATGCACATTACCAACGGATGAGCAATTGGCCATGAAGTAATTGGCCATTATGATACCATGCAAATAACCAACGGATGAGCAATTGGCCATTGGAGTGATTGGCCATTATGATGCCATGCAAATAGCCAACGGACATGCACTAGTAATTGGCTATTTAATTCATGGAAACGGACGTGCATTCCGGGCCTATAAAATGGTCCTACGTGCATTCTGTGAAGCACATCCAAGTTGAGCAATAGCCAGCGAGGTGTGTGTGAGAAGAGAGTGGGTTGTGTTCCCCTTCCCTTGTTCTTCTCCCTCGTGTATTGTTCCGATGTTGTGGTTGCTTGGTAGGGTGCTTTGCGCAACAGCCTAGGGCTCTTCACTTCGGCGTCGAGAACTCACAAAGGTGTTGCTTTCATCCTTGTACCCTATTCTTTAGTTGTAAAGAAAAGAGCTGATCCAAGAAAGGGATCATCTCCTTTGGTGCATTTATTCTTCTTCGGTGTATTATCTATCTTTACTATCATTCACAATTATCAATCTCCTACGCATCGATCTGGCACATCAATTGGATATCAAAGTTATCGCAGAGCCTTGATATCCAATCATCAACACATATGTCATCAGATAGAAGTGCCTACATCAAATCGACTCAAGTCTCGATTGAAGACGATCTTTATCCGTCGGGGACCTGCAGCTGAAGCTTCGTCAAACCGCAACCGCCATCGCAGCGAATACATCTGCCCAAAGCATCGGAGAACAATCATCATAGTATCCGCAGCTTTACCGCTTAGAGATCCGCCTCCGATCGTCATCTCCAGTTCCGATCGAGGAGTCTGGGCCATCCAAACCACCGCCTGCAAACCGAAAAAGGGGGAATAACACCCTTTTGCTACCAGGTTACCCTTCGAACTTCCAAACCAAAGCTTCTTATTTTAAGAACCAATGGAAAACAAATCGAAAATTATCGACAAATGTGCAATCAAATACTATAATAAAAAAACTAAGTATAACTTTGCAAATTAACCAAATTCTAGTTTTTTATGCATGAAATATTGTATTGAAGTTCAGTAGACATAGATATTGAAATTTATAATTTATTTTTTAAGAGGTCGAATAAGTTATAACTTAAATATGCATGAACGGAGTTTTACCTCCAAGAGGTACCTGAATCCCAAAAGAATAAATGGCATAGTTCATCAACATCTACGAATAGGGATGTATAACCACCAAAGAAGGATTCCCTCGGCTCACTTCTATTTTCTCTTGCATTGCACCCGCTTATTCATGAGATCAGAGACAATTCTAAACTCATTCTCCATACTTGGTAACTTGATGATGGGACTATCGTCGGGGATACATTAGAGGTGGCCAAAGTGCTTGACATTATACAAGCGCAGAGGTCCCGAGTTGGGACTTGTTCTAAAAATCAAGAAAACTAAGCTTTTCTGGGCTTCATGTGATGGATAGAAGGTCTGCAAAGGGTTGTTTCCTATTGATATTAAGAGGCTTGTGCTAGGAGTGAAACTGCTTAGAGGTGCAGTGAGTATGAACAACGGATTTGTTGAAGACTTAGCTATGAGGAGGGCCACCAAAGCTGTTGAATTATGCAATTACTCCCCCAGTTGGATGACCCACAAAGAACTTTTACTACGATCTTGTATGGGTTCAGCTAAGCTCATGTTTGGATTAAGGACATGTCAACTCACATGCATGGAGTAAGCCGCTATTTTTTTTTGACAGAGGACTACGTGGAGCTATTGAGGACATTGTGATTTGTGGAGGCCCTTTCTTTAGTGACCTTAAATGGCGAATGGCGTCCCTATCAATCAAGCTTGGTGTCTTAGGCCTGCACTCCGTTATCGAGGCTTCTTCATATGCTTTTGTGGCCTCTAGAGCTCAATCTTGGGTGCTTCAAGACCACATTTTATGAGACAGCGGGGTATGTGATATGGATTCTGATTTTTTAGATGCCTTAGGGTCTACGTGTCAAACTCCCATCTTTAGATCTTACATGTTTTGCTAACAAGGATATCGTCCCTCCTAAAGCTTAGAATGCTTTGGCGAGGTCCCTTTTTAGCAAAATTGTCAAAGAAATTGAAGTTGAATTTGACATGACAGCTAGACAAAAGGTAATTTTTCGATGTTTGCAATCTGACCATGCTCAAGATTTTCTTCTAGATAATCCCCTTGATGGTCTTGGAATGCATAGGTCACCTATTGAGTATCGTACTATTCTCAGATATCGCCTTATGATTCATCTATTCTCAGCAGATGAGGCATGCCCAGTATGCCACAAATCTTGCCTAGACACCTTTGGGGAACATTTTGTTTATTGTCGTGAACTCCCAGGTTTTAAATATATACATGATCTTGTCAGAGATGTCATCTATGATGTACTCAAGAAGGCTGAGCTTGCATCAAAGAAAGAAGCACCTGTGCATTTTTTGTCCGATCCACACGAGGGGAGATCCACACTCAGACCAGCATATTATTTAATTTTTAGATGGTCCGAAGGAAAACATACATGTGTTGATTTAACTGGAGTGTCTCCGTTAGCTGATCTGATAAAAAATGATTTTACTGCGGGATACGATGCACAGAAAGCTGCCTTAGCTAAAGTTGCTAAACATGAGAAGGTTTGTATTGGCAATCAACATCTTTTCATCCCTTTCGGGTTTGATACCTTTGGGTTCTTGGCGACTGAAGTTGTAGAGCTCTTTAAGAGGGTCCAGTATGCATAGCAATGTTATGGTTCCCAGGTCTATGGATGTTGTGTTTCGAAAAATTAGATTTGTCATCCAAAAGGGATTGGCAGCGCAGCTTGTTTCCCATCTCCCAACAGTCTCTTTGTAAAATGATTTGATTTTTGGAACTCATAATATCTAAAATAATAGCAGTTAAAAAAAGTGTAATTAAAAAGAATACTGTTTAGGAATTTCTCTCTCTTGCGCTAGCTGTAGGCTACCTAACATGCAGCCCTCAGTTTTTCTGGACTTGGGACCAACCATGGCTAAGCTATTAGGTAGTTGACAGCCAGGGTAAAAATAATCGACTCTTTCGACATGAATTTGAGCAACAATTCATGTAGCAGGCCCTACTTATAGTGGGAGAAGGCTTCACCATTTTTTAGCCGACCCTACTTAATGTGGGAAAATGCTTTGTTGGTGTTGTATACTCAGTTAGGTCACCACGTCACATTGCACAACACAATAGAACTATCGAGTTGGTCTAGTTAGCATACTATAATGATATAATTATATTTATTTGCAATATTATCTTCTTTTTAGGCCGTGGGCATGAGTTCTGCACAAGGTGTGCGCTTTACCTATGTTCAATAAGCAACACATATGCGATTGTTTCTGTTCCCCCAGGATCCATAGCATGTCCTCTCTGCCGCCATGCTATCGTGCCCTTTGTGAAGCTTTCTTGTGCAAGTCTAGCACATAGGATTGTAAAGCAGCCTCTGTGACCGCGTGGTCACGCGGTTGCGGTGAGGCCGAGTCTCACGGAGACTATAACTGCAATGGCGTGAAGGTAGGGGGCGGACGTTGCGAGGGCTTACGCCCTATAAAAACCTCCCACAAGGAGGGAAACGCAATCGATCATTCGGAACCTCGCTATACGGGATCCCCCATCCCTATCTTCCTCTCTCTATCGTTCTCGCTCTCTCTCTCTCTCTCTCGTTCTCTATAAAGACGGTGACATACCTCGGTGCATGACTGGTATCAGAGCCGCTTCCGATCGTCATCTTCGTCAACCACCGGAGGCGACTTGCTCTTCCTTGGCAGCCCTCGTCGACGCGTGGCCGTGTGCGGCTCATACTTTTCACAAAGAATAGCCGCCTCCCTCTTCTTTTTCCAGGAACATCAAACCCTAAAAGGGTTCAAGGTCCATTTTTTTTAAAATTTCAATTCTACCCCCATTCGTTTGATACTTTTCACAAGGTGCAGACTTCACGACAATTTTTTATTATTACAAATCTGCCCCCTGCGTTTCACGGTTAACTACAATTTTTTAAAAAAATCAAGTTTATTGTGTAGTTTATTTCCAACGACATTCTCTGGTATCAAACATCAATTACTTTTTGCAAGAAAGCCCTTATAATTTCCATGTTTAAACAGAACACCTTCAATTTCGTGTTGTTTTTTTAATCAAGATTTGTTAGTTTTGTAAAGGAAGGAGGAACTTTTGTCGCTCTCGTATATGTTAAGTTAATTGTTTAAATCTGACTTTCTCCATAACTCTTTAAACTTACAAGAATTTGTTAATGTCTATTCTCATTCATATGTTTATTGCTCATTATCCATAGCAGTAAAAAAAATATTGTTGTTAAAATAATATAGTCTTATATCTCTCTCTAATTTAAAATAAAAGAGAAGTGTTGTAATTTTTTGTTTCGTTTTGCTTAATATGTTAGCATTACAAGTTTTTTAATTAATACGTTTTTTAAATCAAGTTGTAATTTGTAAGTTTTTGTTAACCTTTAAGAACCTCGTAGCTTAAAGTAGACTTCAGCTTAAACTAAAACCACAGCTTAATAGTTGTTTTGCTAAAGTTGTTTTTTTTTCCTGTTATTATTTTTTGTTGGCTTGATTGGATAAAATACATATAACTTACTGTTGCTCATTCTCATTAAAGTTGCACATTCTCAACTTACATTTATTTCTTTAGATCAACAAAAATGACAAGCAAAACTATTGCCACTGAGTTTAGGGAAAATTGAGTACCTTACCGGTACTAATTACGAATTATGGAGTAGAAAGCTCTATTATGGCATGTTGCACGATAGTATACACTCCATCATAGATAAACCCGACCCAACCTTATCTGAGAATCCAACTATGGTGGAAATTAGGTCCCGCAAACTTTAGGAGAAAACGGATAATAGGGCTAGGAGCTTTATACTGACCCACATGGATTTGAACCTGATTCGGGTCTTTAAGACATGCGAATCAGCTTACGAGTTCTGGACCGCGGTCAAAGAGAAATATCACTCCAAGTTGGAAGTGAGCGTCAGCTTCTTCTACACAAGTACAACTCGTGTAGAATGAAGGAATCTGAAAGCGTCCTCGAGCACGTGAACAAGATGATCGTGATGGCCAAGGATCTTACGGCTGCTGATTGCGTAATTCCGGAGAGGATGCAGATCGCAGCCATACTGGGAAGTCTCACACCATCATTCGACATGGTTGCCACATCTCTGCGGATGAATGGCAACATTAAGTCCGTGACGGACGTACCTGCATAGTTGGCAATCGAGCAAGGCCTCTCAAAACAAAGATCGAAAACTGAGATCTTTGAGGTCGAGGAAGAAGAAGAAGCAAATGCCATGTACGTGAAGAAAAAGATGGGCCCCTCCAAGGCGAATTTCAAGGGAAAGAGTGAGAAATACCCACAAGGCTCTTGCTATGGTTGTGCTAAATATGACATTTCAAGGTCAATTGCCCCAAGAAGAAGAAGCCAGGAAATTGTAAAATATCTGAAAATAAAGGCAAGAAGAAAATGGAATTCACGACTGTCGTGGAATGCTACTCCGTCATCACGGATAGTGGCGGATGGTGGATCGACTCTGGAGCAACCAGGCAAATCGCGAAGACGAAGGAGGGCCTGGTGGACTTCAAGGAGCTGAGCAAAGGAGAACAAAGGATCTTCATGGGGAATAACACCTATCTGGATGTGGAAGGTGTTGGGATCAGACTTGACCTAGGGGATAACATTATGGTACTGAATGATGTACTATATGCCCCAGGGATACGTCAGAACATGATCTTTGTCCCAGTGCTTCTCAAGAAGGATTTTGAAGCCTGTTTTTATAATAAGCGTATCTCTATAGGCAAGAATAATAAGTTCTATGCAATGGGAAAATTTGTGCTCGGGCATGACCTGTTCTGTCTTCATGTAATAAACTCTAGTGAATCAATATATGTCTCTTATATTTATGTCTTGTGTTGTTTGTCTGACTATGACTTGTGGCACATGAGACTGGTCATCCATGAAATTCGAAGATGGATAAAATGATTAAGGCAAATCTATTGCCTAAAATCACGGATGCAAGGACATTGCCCTGCGAACACTATCTGACTGGTAAAATGACGAGAAGACCCTTCTCAACCGGAACTCGGTCAACAGAGTTACTAGATTTGATCCATTCAGACATATGTGGACCATTGAGCGTCAGCACATATAGAAATAAGGAATACTTTATAACATTCATTGATGACTACTCGAAGTTCTCCTATGTCTATCTCTTAGGAAGAAAGTCAGAAGCACTTGAAACATTTAAGAGATATAAGACAGAAGTGGAGAAAAGATTGGGAAAACCAATCAAGACTCTTAGGACAGATAGAGGTGGGGAATATACCTCAAAAGAGTTTGAGGATTACTGTATTCAGATAGGCATTCGTGGACAGACTACAAGGGCCCTATACACCATAGCAAAATGGTGTAACAGAAAGAAAGAATCGAACTTTGATGAATACAGTAAGGTTATTCTCTCACACTCAGGACTCTCCAAGAAATTCTGGGGAGAGGCAGTGTTGACTGCGAACTATATACAGAATAGGATTCCCACCAAGTCCGTAGAATCAACGCCATATGAAATATGGAATGGCAGAAAGCCTGAGTTGGGCCATCTCCGGAAATGGGGATGTGTAGCACATGTTCTGGTACCGAGTCATCTTAGAGACAAGCTAGACTTCAGGACATTAAAGTACAAGTTTATAGGATATAGTGAGTATTCTAAAGGATATAGGTTTTTCCATGAACTGAAAGGTCTGATCGAAAGTCGTGATGCTACTTTTCTTGAAATTCATAAAGAAAAGGAGCATGAAGTAGAGGAATCAGATCCTCTGATTGTCCTACAGGACAATGAAGACGACTTGAACATTAGACAAGAACTTGAGGATGATATCGATCATCCCAATGTAGAGAATGAACCTATAGAACATGATGATCCTTTAAAAGAAGTGGATGGACCCACACAACCCATGAATATAATCAGCAACAAGAGACCCATAACACGACCCGCATGGATGGAAGATTACCATTTCTATGGATGCGAGATGTCGTGTTACACTGTGGATGAGGATGTCGCGGATTGTACAGATCCCATATTCTTTGATGAAGTTATGGCTTTGTTTGAGTCGGAATCATAGTCGGCCACCATGAGAGACAAGTTGGACTCAATCGAACGAAACAGTGTATGCGAAAATTATATGTATTCAAGCAAGGTTCCATGCATACAATATAAATTTCCTACAATTTTTGGATCAAAATAAATATTTAATACAAGAAAAATACATGAAATAAAATTATATAGTAGTATAAGGTCATGTTTGCAATTATCAGAAACTAATGTGCTTTTCATAATTGATCCTTAAAATTTAGGATAAAATATGCACAATGTCTATGCCCCTCACGTCGAGGACCAAGTGTAGTGACCTGGCAAAGGACCTTGATGTAATTACGACAAAGTTCTAGATCCAACATGAAAAATATCCCAATTATTTTAAATTGCACTTAATAATAATATGACTAAAATAAAATACAAAAATGCAAAGAATTTAAGCACAATATACCCAAAGGGCACGTGAGGGACACGTGCTTCAGATCGAACAATTGAGGACATGTCACTTGACTTGATCTGGCGGTTGAGGCTCCACAATGGTTCGCCAAAAATGGATGGCCCAGATTAGATATGGGCCAAGCTTCTTAATTGGATGGCACCTGGGAGGTCTCCAAGAACAGGGAAGAACTCCAGGGAGGAGCTCCTTCCTCCACATGATTGATTCTCCTCACTCCAACCTCTTCTCTGGCTCGGGAAAGGTGCAAAATGCTCCTAGCACATGTTCGCATCTCTTGGAGGCTTCAAAGATGTCTAGGCCTTGCTAGAGGAGGCTTCTTCTGTTTGGTTGACCTGGGGACTTCAAATGAGTCTCGAATCCACCATGTATCATCTCCTTGTGTTATGGGACCCACACAAGAAGAAGGAGGGTTCGAGGGCGATGTTGCTCGACCCTAGATTGAACCTAGAAAGCAAGTGGGATGGATGGGAGACTGATCTCCTATGAAGGATGGGGGAAGATATATGAGAACTCAATTCTTACAGAATCGAGGTGTTTTAGTCGCTCGAATAGATGGAGAAGATAAAGGGGAAAGGTCATGAGGTGGTTGGTGAGTCGATATAGGGGATGTTTCATAGTGGACGATGGTTGAAGCCTAGAGCTCCGGCGAATATTGATTTTTGGAAAATACACGAAACAAATGAATTAAACAAAACTAAGGCTAGATCTACGCTAAGGGATAAAATATGAATTTAATAACCCAAATTAAACTATGCCTTGACCAAGGATTACCTGGGAAGCAAGACCACCGCCAGGAAGCTACTCTGGTGAGGTGGATCTCACCTCTCCTCCTTCTCCTCACCTTAGAACTCTAGGGTGCACCTTCCTATCACAAAGGGCACTCTCCTCCTTGTGATTCTTTGGGGTTAAGGGTTCAAGAGTTGATCCAAATTGGGTTGGAGGGCCTTGAGTTCATTTTATAGATGAAGAAGGAGGAAGTTGACTTTCGGATTGCGCTTGAATCGAGACTGGCTGGTGGAACCTAACACTAGGGTGTGGTAGAGCATGATGCTGCGCAGAAGTTCAGTGAAGGTCTTGAGATGATCAGAAGCATGGAGATGAAGTATAAATTTAGAGAAAGTGAAGGGTTAGTATTTGTGACAAAAAGGAGGCTAGGGTCCGTGCAGGGGGAGATGTTGACTTGGGCGTCAACACATCACGCACTCCCATTGGGCCACGTAGGCCACTACAGGACAAAACAAAGTAGAAAATAAGAGAAAATTTAAAATAAAATAGTAAATGATTTTATTTAAAATACTTTAAATATAAAATTATTTATTATTTTTTAAACTATTTTATGGTGATTTTTATTTATTTTTACAACCTTATTTAATATAGTCCATTATTTTACATTATTATATATAGGCATATATACCTATATATCATGCATTCCTATTTTCTTTTATTCTTTTTTACATAATATCGTATTTATGTAATTTATATATTTACAACATTATTTAATACATATTTACATATTTTTGTAGAATTTGTATGATTTTGTTTGTATATATAAATAATTATATGTATCTATACTATATGTACAATATGCTAATGTATTGAGATGCATTAATTATTTTTGTTGTTTTTAATTGCTTTTAATTTGTATTTATATTATTAGTAGATATTATAAAGTATGTACAATTATTTAAAAATAAAAAGAGATAAAAAATATAAAGAATACAATAATTGGTTGTATGTATAGATGCCCAAGTACAATAGTAGCCCAAAACTCGGCTTTTACATCTTAGCTCCAATTCTAATGAAACTACCTTCATTTGATAGATGATTTAATTTTAAATACAATGAAGTGAGTTTGATTCAGTTTGAATTCATATGGAGAAGATATTTATCAATGAAGTTATGTTTGTAGCTTTTTCATGGGAGTGTACCAAGTATACTGTGCATAATTTATTTTAGCCAATATTTTTCTTGTTTTATATACATTAATATGTACTATTATTGTGTTGAACATTTTATTATTTGAGGTGTTTATAATGATAAAATATTTCAAGTTTGGGTTATTTATATAATATATTATACTTATATTTTCTAAGGTTTTCTTGGTATTTTTGTATAATATTTTTTCTTATCTCGCCATACTTTATTTCTGATCGATCTAGTCAATATTTGACTTGGTCTCGGGGTTTAGGATCATATAGTATCTTTGATACTTCCTTTATTTTTCGTTTCTTATCTTTATTCTTCAATTTTGGGTTTAAATACAAGTATTTATATGCTGATTATATATTAATGTTGGATGTTAATTCATGCAAGTTAGTTTTATTTACATGTATTTTACTAGGGATTTAAAGCCAAAATGGAAGAAAAAAGGTGAATGAATGGATATTCATCACCCCCTATACTTGCATATGCCAATCCCTAGTAAACACTTATTAGGAGAATAAGAGATGAAAGGGAAAATGAAGAAAAGAAAAATAAAGAACATATTGTGATTTTTAACTTATTTTCATAAATTAAAGTTTAGAGCTCAGTTAGACCTTTGGATTCTTAGTTTGTCGAAACCTTGTTGAGAATATGGTTCAAAACTTAGCAAGCCTCAAGTTTCACAATCCTCTATTCGGTCCACCTCAATACTTTGGTCATAATAAGTCTTTTCATAATCAAACTTTTATGACTATGAGTCTCACTTATACATCACTTATTTTTATAAAATTGTAAATATAATTTAAAATATATGTGCATAACTAAATAAAATTAAATCATTAAAAATACAATAAAATAAATAAGTCTATTATCATACATAGATGAAATATATATATGCATATATTTATATACTAAACATACATATTTATTTAAGTGTACGTATAAATTCAGAAAATACAATAAAAATACCTAAATGTGTATTTAAATAAATTAAAAATATATAAAAGACATGTATATATGAATAAAATACAAAATATAAATTAAAGATAAAAATATCAAAACACGGGTATTTTTACCTATATTCATACATGCAAATATTAACACATAATAAAAAGTCTCGAAAAAATAAAAAAAATATGCATAAAATATACATTAAATTACAAACATTTTTCATGTTTTAATAAAAAATTAATTAATTCATTCATTAATTCTTATTTATTTTACAAGGTATTTCTAAATTAGATTTTTCTGGTTGGTCCATGTGGACCAACCAGAATCCTCCCTCTGTTGAGCCGGGGTCAACTGACCCCTCTCTCCTTCTTGAGCTGTGGAACGTGTCAAACCCGAGTTTCATCCCTTTTTCTCGCTCATTCCACTCATTTATTGGCCCTCTGATCTAAACAAAACATGTTGATCTGATAACCCTAAAATCCGCCTACTCCTTAGATGGATTCAATCTTTCTTGAACATATCAAAATCCTCGATCAAAGACACATCCTCGTGCAGCCATTAAATAGAGATCTGGCACCCCCTTTTCCTATTTGATCCCTCATCTTCCCCTGGAAGTTCTTCTCCTTGGTGACAGCAAGTGGCTGGATGGATTTGTAGCGAGGAGGAGTCACGGAGGAGGACATCCAAATCATTATCAAATCTTCGTCAGCAGGTTCCGCTTCCTTGGATTCCAGTCCAAGTCGAGGCCTTTTCTTTCATCCATTAGGTAAATCTTAATTCCTATTTCCATTTCTTGCATTTAATTTGGTATTTAAATTAGTAAATTATGTTTAATTTTAAAACCCTTCTTTGATCTAGAGCTTGGGCTCCAGGCTAATTTCATTTGCTCTTGATCATATCTCCGTCCCACTTTCAACCACATCATTCCTCTCAGTGCTCTACATCATCCCTCCCCATTTTTTCAACCTCAATGCTTGGAGATTTGATGAATTGAACCTCGCTCTGCCACCCTTTCTTGGAGGCTCATCGCTCCGCTCAATCCTTCGCTTCCATCTTCAAACCCACGGTCGATGAGATAGCCCTCGAACCATGGAAATTATGGTGCAGGTCCAGCAGCATGGAAACCTATCTAGAACCACATTCAACACCTAGAGATGCTCCAGGTCATCAGGAGCAGTATGAGATCCCTAAGCTTCATCGAGATCATCGGAGTGGCCCTGCACATGTGGAAGGCCCCCACGAGTTTATAGTTGTCATCAGATCGAAGATCCATCACTGGAGGGCGGAGAATGAAGAAATCCAAGCAAACCCAGTCAGTGTTCTTCAACAGTTCATCCAGAGGCCTCGACGACTGTAGAATCAAGAACACGACCCAGATCTAATCTGGGTCGTCCATTTTATTCGAATCGACGCCCTCTCTTAACCATCAGATCTCACGTGGCGTGCTGCGAACGACCCGATCAGAGTCAATTAAGTGGCGTAAATTACATATAACACCTCTGCATATTTTATATTTCATTAAAGGTATTGTAGATATTTTATTAAGTTCAAAACATTGTGGACAATTTGCATCTAAGCCCTTGGACTTTTAGGATATTGCATAACAGTCCATTGTCAAGTCACCTGCGTGGGCCCCTACGTGAGTGGACATTTTGCTCCGGTGCCCCACTGAATTTCGTAATCGTTAGTTAGTCTTTAAAATCAAGTTGCAGTTCAAAAACTTTGGATATTTTTGCATGTGACTCCTCGCAAATATTTTATATTATAAATATGCCCCTACCATCTGCTTGATTTTTATTTTGTGCATTTCTATTTTATAAAAATAGTTCATGTGCTCCAAAAATCTTACAAAAATAGGGTTAAATGCAAATTGGATGCTTATTCATGTTAGGTGGTTAATTAAGCATATTTGTTGCATTTACTATTTATTAAAAATCAAAAGAGCACCTTTTATTCCAGATCTATCTTAAAAAATACAAAAAATAAAAAACCTTTCTCAAAAATTCCAAAGAAAGTTATCTAATTTTTATTATAAATAAAAAATTACAGAAATATCAAAAGAAACTAAAAAAATAGTTAATCCTTGCTAACCTAAAAAGGTATAAAATATTTTTAAAATCTAAAAAAATTAGTTTTTATCCCATATATATATATATTACTACATATTAAAATTAGTTTTGAGAAATTTTGGCCCATTTGCTATTTTTAAATCTCAAAACAATTCGGCCTATTTATGTATTCATTGTTTTGGACTATTCCTGATTTAAAATTAAAAAATAGTAAAAAATCACAAAAATAGAATAATATTGAAAAATAAAATATTTTATTTTAATTTTTTGACTATATATAGCCATATTTACATTATAATGCCCTATATTTCCTATAACTTATTATTATAAATACCCTAACTATATTTTAAATCCTTTAAAAAAATAAAAAGGATTGTTTTTATTTGCATTTTTTATTTTTATTATATTTTATTCATTTACATATGTATATATACCTTATATTATACATATTACATTATATTACTTATATATACATGTATATACACTTATTTATATTATCAAAAAAAGGAAATAAAATTAAAAAATAATTATATATATATATATGATTCAAAAACCCACAAAAATGTTGAGTAGATATTGTGCATATATACACACACACACAAACCTATATTATTTAGATATAAATAATATCCCTGCTACGCCCCTTGTTCCCTGAGTTTGACAACGTACCATACTTGTTTGCTATACACACTTGTTTGTAGAGTTTTATAATAAATTTTGACTCACTTGCTTTGCATTATTGAATTATTTGATTCGGTGGGTTAATTGTTGATTTAATTGAGGCCTTCATGAGTTGTCACATCAGCGATTCTGCCCTCTACTTATGAGCGCACAAGACAGCTTGTGGATTCTCGCTTAATCAATAGTTGATTGGAGTCAACGGTCGTCGCCTCCTCATTGGTCCACATCAGCCACTAAATGACAAAATAAAAATGAAAATAAAAAGAAAGGAAAACAAAATAGAAATGATTTTATTAAATAAAACTTAGAACATGAAAGTTGTTCCTTATTGTAAGTACTACTTTAGTTTATTTTTATTTTTTTATCAATATATTTATTATATGTTAATTTTTACAAGTGTGATTATAGGTATTTATATATATGTTTTATGTATTTGATTTTTAGAATGTATTATCATGTTTTAATATTTTATATATTTATAATATAATTAAATACATATTTACATATTTTTATTTCACTTTTATGAATTTTTTGTACACTTAAATAAATAAGAGTATATACATTATAGGTATAGTATACTTATATACTTTATTCTATTATTTATTTTAATGCATTTTTAATGGTTTGATTTTATGTTTATGCTTTCAATATATTTTAAATAATATTTACAACTATCTAAAAATATAAAAAGAGTAAAAATATAAAGATTAACTAAAATGAATAAAGTGTATAGGTATATAGTACAATGGAAACTAAAAATCAACTTTTGCATCTTAATTCATTAGGTCGACAAGAAATCACACTCATTACGTGGATAATTTAATTTAGAGTACAATAAAGGTGAGTTTGATCAATTTTGTATTCATATGGAGGAGATATGGATCTGTGAAGTTCAGTTTACTACTTTTTCATTTGTGTTGCAGTTGCACAATGTATTATTTTTATCTCCAAATATTTTTGTCTTTTTCTATACATTAATGTGTACATGTTTTGTATTGATAATATCTTTATTTGAGGTGTGTAAGAGTGTGTATAAATTAGTGTAAATATTGTTGTATGCAGTGTATTGCACATCTAGGGTTTCAAGGTGTCTATATTATTTTATATGTATTTCATTGCCCTTATCTCCTCCTACTTATTTCTTGTCGACCAAGTCAACATTGACTTAGTCTTAGGGTTTAGGATATGTTGCTATTTACAATACTTCCTTTATTTTTTTCTTCTCTTTATTCATTTATTTTCAATTTAGATATATGTATTTATGTACTTTTTACATACAACAGTTAGTATGTTAATTTATACAAGTTAGATATATTTACATGCTCTTAACTAGAGATTTAAAGATAAAATAAAAGAATAAAGGCAAATGAATGAGTATTCGTCACTCCTTTGCCTTATCCACGCCACAAATCATAGAGCCAACCTTGTTGTCACCAAAGGGCTCAATTCTAGGCTGATTTTGGGGGTTACGGTGGAGCATAAAGAATCAAAAAGGGAAATGATAATCTAGGGGATGCACATGGCAAACGATGACTTAGGGAGGGAGGTTGCGTAAAGGGGAGAAGGGGTTGGTGAGAGCTAGAAGTGTAGCGAGATGGAGGGTTATGTGCTAAACAAAAGTAGTGAAGGTCTCGAGGAAGATGGGAGTGTAGAGAAGGCGCAGAATTTTGGCAAAGGAAGGGAGTAAATGAGTTCTGACAAAAGGAGGCACCCAGGTCCGTGCATATGGGGTTATTGACTAGGCGGGTCAATGAACGGGGCACCCCGATTAGTCCACCTTAGCCATAAAAAACAAAACATGAAATAAACTTGAAAGGAAATCAAAAATAAAAAAAAGTAAATGATTTTACTAAATAAAAATTAAAATATGAACATTATTTATTATTTAATAAACTATTTATGGCGATTTTTATTTATTTTTACAGTCTTATTTATCATAGGTTAATATTTACAAGTACATATATATATATATATATATGTATATGGGTTAAATGGGGCTGCCCCCGCCCTTATTACGGCATTTTTTTATTTTTTTTTATTCAAAAAATATTATCATTTATATTCATCCCTATATCCCTCCTATGACCTCCATCCAGACAGTCATTTTTTAACGGTAACAGGATTTTTTAAATCAACACCATCTCGATGGAGGTCGTAGGAGTCTCTGTTTCTGACGAAATTCGAATGACATATATGAGGGATATAGGGATGAAGATACATGATGATATTTTTCAAAAAATAAAAAAATTGAGGAAAAAAGGGGTGGGGGCAGCCATGTTGGTTGCCCCCTTGGGGCAGCCCCATTTTTCCCTATGTATATATACATGTATTTTGTATATTATATTTTTATTTTGTATTTTGTATACATAATATTATATTTACATATTTTATATATTTATAACAAATCAAATACATATTTACATATTTTTACAACATTTTTATGATTATATATATGTATAAAAAAATTACATGTATGTATATTATATGTATAATATACCTATATATTTAAGTGTATTATTTATTTTAGTGTCTTTTAAATGTTTTTATTTGTATTTATGTTTCTAATATGTATTATATAATAGAGTTTAATGGGGCTGCCCCCTTGGAGCAGCCAACATGGCTTCCCATGCGCCATTTAAGTGTTTTTTTAATTTTTTGAAAAATATCACTTGTATATTCATCTATATATCCCTCCTACATGTCATTCCAATTTTGTCAGAAACAGAGACTCTTATGCCCTCCATCTAGAGCAGGTCGATTACAGTAAATCTAAGACCATTAAAATTACATGTTCTAGATGGAGGGCATAGGAGTCTCTGTTTCTGACGAAATTGGAATGACATGTAGGAGGGATATATAGATGGATATACATGGTTTTATTTTTCAAAAAATAAAAAAATGATTAAAATAGGGGGTGGGACAATCCCATCAAATCCTATATAATATATACAATTATATAAGAATATAAATAGAGTAAAATTATAAATAATAAAATAACCAGTTATTTGTACATATGCCCCAATACAATAGTACCCAAGAAGTCCATTTTTGTATATTAATCCCATTTTAAATGAAATCTTCATTTGATAGATAATTTAATTTTAAACATAATGGAGGTGAGTTTTGTTCAGTTTGAGTTTATATGGAGTCGATATTGATCAATGAAGTTCTGTTTGAGGCTTTTTCATCTTTGTGTACCATGTGTACTGTGCATGATTTTTATTGGCTATTTTTTAAATTTTCTACATATTATTATGTACAAGTTTTATCTTGAACATTTTATTATTTGAGGTGTGTATAATTAACAATAAAATAGTGTATAAATGGTCATTTACAACATATTAAATTAGGGTTTCTATACAGTATTTGGTCCTTATCTTTCCTTACTTTATTCCTGATCGACCTAATCAATATTTGACTTGTTCTCGAGGTTTAGGGTCATTTAGTATCTTTAATACTTCTTTATTTTATTTTCTATATTCATTAAGCTTATAGTTAAATACATGTATAAATGTGTTAATTACATATGAATGTCATATTTTAATTTGGGTAAATTAGTTGTATTTACATGTGTTTTGCTAGGGTTTTAAAGCCAAAATGGAAGAATAAAGTAGATGAATGGATATTTATCTAGTCCCCAGGTAGAAGATGAGATGGTCTCGACCCCAGTTGTATTGATTGGGTGATGCATAGCTCTCAACACTGCCTTGAGGTACTCGTTAGGTTACAATGAGACATTGCCTTCTGAGATGCGTACGTTGTATTCGGGTATTTGCTTTCATCATAGGAAATATAAGTGGCTAATAAGGGTGGATCACTCGAGTTGGTTACTCGTCTTGGTTTTATGATGAAGTTTTAGGATGTGGTTAGTAAAGGAGGTGTTCTTACCATTTTGTCATGTATTTGAAGAAAAATGAAAGGTAGTCGTAGGTACGACTACCATTTGAATTGAAAACTAGATCCTCCTAGATCTTTCTTGAGTTGTACCTACCGTCGAAGATTTGTACTGACGTGTAGTAATTACCAAGTGAGTTGACTCAATTGGTCCTACCGTACTTGTGTTGGGTTACTTGAGAAAGAGTTATGTTGGACATCAAATTGACTCAATTGAAATATGATTATTTCTAGAAATCAAGATATAAATGAAATGAGAATGTTGAATTGGAATGGAAATGGAAAGGTTAGTAAAGGAAAGAGTTCAAAGCTTAGTTAGGATGCATTTACTTCATGCATGCCTACGAAGGAACCTCAACCCTAAGATAATATGTATCCTGGAGTCATAGTATGAGATTTATGAATAGGATTTTGTCGCGATCTTGTCAATCCACAAGGCAGATCAACAGTCGTCGAAGCGACCTCAGACGAAACCATGATTCAATCAATAATTAACCGATAAATAAATCAAGCAATGAAATAAAAGTGTGGAGTTAAATTTTATTTTATTTAACTCTACAAAAGATGTATATAGTGCAAGTAGTATAGAGTGTCAAACACCGGGAGCAGAAAAGGATAGATTATACAATAATGTGCAAGCAATGCGATTTTGAGCTTCTTTGTCTATTTTTTGTGGGTTTCTAATTTTTTATTTTTGTTTTATTTTTTTATATTTTGTTTTTTGTTTTATATTTTTATATTTTCTTTAAAATTTTTAGGTTTTTATAATTCTTTTTTTATAAAAATATAATATAGCTATATATAGAGTATATATACAATGTGAGCTAATATAGATATAAATACTAATAAATATAGTCAAAATAAAGGAAATAAAATATTTTTGGTTTTCAAATATTTTTACTATTTTTTTATTTCTTAGAGAATTTTTCTCATTTTTATAGATTTTTTAAGTCTAAAATATTCTTTATCAGTGATTAATTAAATAACCGAGATTGAAATGGAAATTAAAAATAGAAACTTAAGTCCAAAATTTTTCCAAGTCAATTTTAATTATAACTAATAATAAGGGGAAAATTCTAACATAGAAAAATATATTTTTAGAATTTTTAAGAATTTTATATAATTTTATCAAGGTTTTTTGGGTTTTTCAATTTTTAGGAGTTTTCTTTTTCTATTTTTAGTGATTTTTGGTATAAAGGTCAAAAATACAAAAATAAGAAAAAATATATTATTTTGGGAATTTTTCAAAATGTTTTTGTCTTTTTTGGTATTTTATATTATAGATATGGATTTTTAGTGCTCTTTTTTATATTTATAAAATAATAAAAGTGTGAAAAAATGGAACCCAAAAATATACATGGAAATATAATGTAGCAGGAACCTAAGCCTATTTTTTGGGATTTTTTTGAGCACAAATGCTATTCTAAATAAATAGAGGAAACAAAAAGAAACTACATTCTTGCACGGGAATAATTACAATTAAAGTAAATCACGAGGGCATCTGGGAAATTTTTCCAAAATTATATAATGTGTGTAAAAGTCTACTGGATTAAAATGAAATACAGAAAAATACAGGGCATGCCTACAAATGCCCACCTCACGGCGGCCGCGTGAGGTGAGCTGGCGTGGACCTATTAGCAAATACAGAAAGCTAAGGGGTCTTTTTGCAAAAGGTCCAAAATATATTACATCGAAAAGGAAAGTTTATATGTCAAATATTAAATTACAAAAATGCTTAGGATAAAATTGTAAAATACCCAAAGCAAGGCACGATCGGATGGTTGATAATTGTTCACTAATGCCACGTGTCACATTCCTGTCATGCGATGATGCTTCACTACAGATGGTTGAGATTAGATCTTTGAGGAGAGATCAACGGTTCCTACTTGCATCAATTCGATAGCTCCGGGCAGATCTGGTGCGACTAGAAGATCAGACAGTAGAGGGGGTCGCTGGACGAACAGCTCAAGAACTCACCGATGGCAAGCTACGATCAGTTCTCCTAAGCTCCTACGGCCATCTAGAATGCTCAGGCGAGAGGAAAAATGGAGCAGATGCTCCACCGCGTCAGATGAGGTCCTCAGGAGGTACGTCGAAGCACTACCGAAGTATAATGAGGTCGAGGAAGATCACGGGCTCCATGTACCTCCTTCTCGAGCAAAATCAACTCAAAAAGAGTCCTTTGACCACCAGGCCCTGCAAGAGTTATGCACAACAAGAAAAGGGGGCTCTGGGGGCTTATGAGCGAAGGGAGATGCAAGGTGGAGGGTGGCGGAGGCTTCCCGTCAAGGCGACGGACTTGGGAAGCTGATTTCCAGATCCACAGTTTATCTGGAGGTGCGTGGGGGTGTTCAAGAAGTGAAGGGGAAGGAGTGAGGTGGTCTAGAGAGGTGGAGTACATGCGGAGCATAGTGAACATCCGCTCCGACGAACTTCGATGGGGGTGTTAACAGCTAAATCACACGCTGAAAACCAAAATAAAAACAGGAAAGCAAACCTAGGATTAAAATTACAATAAAAAGAGCAATGAAGGATACCTCGAATGGCCCGAATACCACGATTCACTGGAGATGGTGGAACCACCATCTAGCCTACTCCTTCGACCTACCTAATCACTAGGCGAATATGCTGTCACCATATTCAAGCCCTCGGATGCAAAAAGGGGGAAAGAACAAGGCCAAATGGGATTCGAAAAATGGAGGAAGGTGACTGGTAGGGGTTTGCACAGGATGTGAAGGAGCGAGGTTCATGGTGACATCTAGGGTGAATCGATAGAGATAAACCCTAGGAAAAAGCTAGGCATGGATCTTGGTGGTACAATAGTAAATCTTCATGATGGGACCACATCTCCTCGAGCCACGAATCAGTGGCTAAAAAATCGAGAAATATGGTCGATGCAGAGTTCTGACAGAAATCCGGCTTGGGGAGAAGAGTTGATCGAGGTCAACTCTTGACTCCCCCTGGTTGGTCCATGTAGACCAACCAAAAAAAGGATGGTCAAAATTATCGATAAATTAGTTAATAAATAATAAATGATTTTATAAAATTAAAGTTTTACAATAACAAAAGTTTATTATTTTTTTAATTATTTTATTAATATTTTCATTTATTTTTTTGAGGTTATAATTAGAAGTTACTTTTTAGGTGTATATTTATAGGTATATTCTTCTATGTTTTGTGTATTTCAATTTTATTTTGTATTTTGATTTTATTATTTTATTTTATTTTATTATTTTATTTTATTATTTTATATATTTATAACTTATTTTTATACGCATATATATATTATTTTTCTAATGTAATATATACACTTAAATAAATAGGTATACTAAATATATAGGTATAGATATAATATTTCATCTATGTATTTTATATAAGAATTTTATTTTAATATCTTATTTATGGTTTTATTCTAGTTTTAATATGTACATATAACATTGATAATATTTACAAAATTATAAAAAAAATAAAACAATAAAATAATAAATAATAAATAAAATAAATATTTTAATCGGGCGTATTGTACAATAGGGGTCCAAAACCTAACATTCACACCTAAACTCCAAAAAATATGAAACCACCTTCCTTAAATAGCTTATTAAAGTTATATTCAATTAAAGGTGATTTTGATATATTTTGAGTTTTTATTTGAGAGATATAGGTATGGGAAGTTGGGATTTTGTTTAGAGTATAATTTTTAGATTGTATTTTTTTGTATAAACTCAATTTTGTATTTTTCTATATTGTATTATCTACAACTTTCATGTACAAAGATTCTTTATTTAAGGTATAAAAAGTAGAAAATAAAATAGGTCCCAAAAATGAATGAATAATAAATAAATAACTTGGATTTTTATTGTATTTTTGGCCCTTATCTCCCCCTGCTTTATTCCTAGTCGGCCTAGTCATCAAGATGTCGAGGTCTCGAGGTTTAGGGTCCTAAAATACCTTTTTATTCTTTTTCTTTTCTTTTCTTTATTATATAATTTTGGCATTAAAATATGTATTTTATACATAATTTTACAACAAAGAATGAATGTTAGTTTATGCAATTTAAGGGTATTTACATGCATTAGCTAGGGTTTTTAAGTCCAAAATGATAGAATAAAGGTGATGAAATAAAGATTGATCACCCCCTATACTTGCATTTGCTAGTCCCTAGCAAACACTTATGCAATAAGTGCAGAAAATGAAAAATAAAGAAAAGGAAAAGAAAGAAAGTGGATTGAATTTAATTGTCAAACTTGTCTTCATAAAATCAAAGTTTGGAGCTTAAGTCAGACCTTTGGAATTTTAGTGTGGTCGGAACCTTATTGGGAATTGGATTTGAAACACAATAGCCTTCGAGAGTCCCAAAACTTTGCTCAAGTCTCCTCAATAGCCAGGTCAGAATACTTCAACTCATGCGCAAACCCATATGACTATGAAGCTGACTTGTATAGTGTATGTGATAGTAGCTCTCCCCAATTGAAATGACAAAGAGACTAACTTTTCCAGTATGACAACCCAATGATTCCCCAATCCAGCAACTCTTTCCTCGAGGAGAAGGGTATTACCGTCTAAGTTCAAGTGGCAACCAGCTCAAGAGGAGGGGGTGAAGAGAAGAATGGACGGTAGCCAGTGTAGCTACCTATCCTAGGATACATGACCAATATATTAGTCAAGTCATCCAACTGCAGGCTCACAAGATATGTCTTTGAAGCTCAAGCTTAATTATTGACTATATAAATATATACACTCTGGCAGGCATTTTATTTTCAATCGGGCATAGTCCACTTTTTTGGAGTTTTTGCCCCCCCCCCCTTTTTGAAATACTATCTACAACAGCATTTACATAAGGAGTTTTCCCTCTTAACCCAGTAGACTATCCCTTATTTTGAAGCATTATTGCAACCCATACTTTCCTGTCTTTATATGTCTCTACTACTAGACAGGTTGGGATGCACTTACCTCTCTAGATGAGGACAAATGTTTCTACTTGTGTGCATCTCATACAGGTAAATCCAATCCCCTCACCACTCCAATTAAGTTGAGCCAAGTAAAAGGTGCAGGTGTCCAAGTTAGGTCATTATCAACAAGAGTCATGTGTATGCTTTGAAATATTCTACTTAGGCAGTCAAGAATCCATCGAACCAAGTCTCAAAGTTCTCAAAGAATTAAGTCAATTAGACTTGAAGTACCTCAATTCCAGTTCATACAAGGTTCCTATGATTAGGTAGATTTAAGGTCCAACCAAACTCCAATCTTCGAATTTTACTTAGACTTGTTCAATTATCAAACTCAATCCGAAAAATGTGAATGCTATGCAAATGCTATGTGCAATGCAATGAAAATATTTTTGTGATGCAATTTTCAAACTTTTGAGATTTTTATGGGTTTTTTTGATAAGGATGATGCAAATGCACTTTTTTGGTATTTTTCAAAAATATTTTGCAATTGTTTTTGGGCTTTTTGGAAACAAAAGATTTTGGATAAAAATAGGTGAAAATATGTACATGAGGATGCATCTTATATTTACAAGAATTGGGTTTTTAAGAATTTACCAGGGATAAGTGATCCTTTTTATAGATATATATTCAATTAATAAAGAATTTTAGTGTGATGTATGTATTCCTCAAACTTATTTGAAAATCATTTTATGAACAATTTTGTAAGCTATAGTCCAAAATAATTTTTACAAATTTTTACAAACATTTATAAACATTTGAAAAATAATTTTGCAAAGGTTTATCAAAGAGTATATATAGATTTTTCAAAATATTTTTACAACTATTTTCAAACCATTTGCAAATAGGTTTTAAACAATTTTATTTCACACAAAGAAAAGAAATTTTTACAAACAAAATAATTTTACAAAGGTTGAAAATATTTAAGAAAATATTTTCCATATAGTTTTTAAAGATTTTCTAAAAATATTTTCAAACTATTATTCAAATATTTTGCAAAAAAATATTTTTACCTGATTTATTAATCGGTATATACAAAAAGAATTTGAGGAACAATAAACATCTTTTTTAAGTGTTTCAATGAATTTTATAGTAATGTAGATAGTATTTTAGCCAAAATATTATTGAAAATACGAAAATACGAGTTATGGCTAAAGTATATAAGCAGTATATACGACATCTCTATACTTAGCTTGAGCTATGTCCTCATAGATCAGAAAGAAAAGAGAAGACATAACTCGTACTGAGTATTGAAGAGTCTAAAGAATAATGAATGAATGAATCAATGAGAAGTCGATCGTCCCCCTATACTTAGGATCAAATAATCCTAAGTATAGTAAACTGCACACAAGGCAGGGAGAGTCAAGGGTGGGAATTAATAGATCGCACTCGGACTGTCTCCCCCTATACTTAGGGTAAGATATCCCTAAATATAGACGACAAGAAGAGGAGACAATGAAGAGGATCAAAGAATGAAAGAACTCGGAGTGCACACCCCCCTATACTTAGGACCAAGTACGTCCTAAGTATAGAAGATTGTCAAAAAGGGGCGACACCTCTTCGGTAGAAAAACACAACAACAACAACAACAAAGCCTTTTCCCACAATTAAGTATGGTCGGCTATATGGATTCTTCACCTCCATTCAGATCTATCTTGGGTCAATCCCAGGCTTATATTCACAAAACAAAGATCTCATCGTATGGTCTCTTTCCAACACTTGGGCCATCCTCACCCTCTCTTAGCCGGCTCAACATCCTAACACTCACATCTCCTAACTGGTGCATCAGTTGATCTTCTTTGCAAATGACCAAACCATCTTAAGTTGTTTTCTCGTATCTTATCCTCGATCGAAGCAACACCAACTTTCTTTCTGATTGCATCATTCCAAATCCGATCTTTACGTGTGTGTATGTGTGTGTCCACACATCCACCTTAGCATTTTCATTTCTGCTACAACCATTCTCTGCACATGTCTATGGTTCACAGGCCAACATTCAGATCCATAGAGCATAGCAGGTCTCGCGGCTGCTTTGTAAAACTTTCCTTTAATTTTTAAAGGAATTTTCTTATCACGGAGAACAACAGAGGCGCCTCCCCACTTTAGCCAGCCTGCATTTATTCTATTAATAACATCCCCATCAATTTCCCCATCATGTTGCAAAATAGATCCCATATCTAAAAGAATCTCTCTTCTGAATGTTATCATCGCCAATATACACCTCAATTCCTTCACCATTGCTTCCTTCAAAGGTGCACTTCATATATTCTGTCTTAGCCCTGCTTATACGAAATCCTTTACTCTCCAACTCATGTTTCCATACCTCAAGCTTATCATTTACTCCATCTCTAGTCTCGTCAATCAATACAATATCATCAGCAAATAACATACACCAAGGTAACTCATCCTGAATGTGACTTGTCAACTCATCCATAATCAAAGTAAAAAGAAATGGACTCAAAGCTGAACCTTGATGTAAACCAATGTTGATGTCAAAATAGCCAATCTTCCCAGACGGGGTCCCTACACAAGATAGAGCCCTATCATACATGTACTTTATGAGGTTAATGTAAAGGACAAGCACTTGTCGCTTCTCTAAAACTCTCCACAATATCTCTCGTGGGACAGAATCATAAGCCTTCTCCAAATCAACAAAAATCATACGGAGGTTCTTCCTTTTATCTCTATAAATCTCCATTGTTCTCCTCAGCAAATGGATGGCTTCAATAGTTGAGCGACCTGGCATGAACCTGAATTGGTTTTCTTTGACGTTGGAAACTTGCCTTAACCTTCTCTCGATCACACATTCCCAAATTTTCATAGTGTGATTCATCAGCTTGATACCTCTATAAATTGAACAATTTTGAATGTCTCCTTTATTCTTATAAAGAGGCACAACGATACTCCTCCTCCAATCTTCAGGCATTTTCTTGCTTCGGTAGAAAAAGAAAAAGGAAAATGAAAAGAAGAAAATAAGAAAAGACAGATGGAGATAGAAAAAGAGATCGAAGAGAATGTACTTATCACTCCCCCTATACTTACAGTAAAACAGCCCTCAGTATAGGCAACAACAAGAGTGATGAAACGGAACGAAGAAAGAACACCCGGCTCATCCACCCCCCTATACTTAGGACAAAGTACGTCCTAAGCAAGACACACACGAGAATGAGGTGGATGAGCGGAATGATGGATGGATGGATAAAAACAAATGAGAATATATGAGAGGATGGATGTACATAGGTCAAGAATGTAGAAAGCGAACCTTATTGCGAGACCCTTGAGGAATGGGTCTGACAAGGTGTAGGTTGATGTTGGGGTCCTCAATAACCAATCGATCAGGTTTGACCTAGGGAAGGTCCTCAGTGGTACCAATGGAGAAAGACACGAACGGGTCAGTGGAAGAGGTGTGGTTAGGTCCGGCCTGGGAATTCTCCGCTAGGTCATCATCAAAATGAAATGGGACAAACTCATCTGTGGAAGTAGTCAAGTCAGGTCCGTCTTGTGAAGGCTCGTAGATATCGAAGTGAAAAGGCTCGAACTCATCAATGGAAGTAGTCAAGTCAAGTCTAGCCCGGCGAGTCTCACTTATGTCAAAATAAAAGGGAACGAACTCATCTGTGGAAGTAATAAGGTCATGTTCATCCTCTAAGGTCTCAACCGGATCATCATCCTCATCAAAAGGCCCGAATTCATTTATAAAAGCAATCGGATCAAAATTGATCTTATCAGTCACATCTAAGTCTGCCCTCCGCTCCAATGTATCAATCGTGCAAATCCCGCATATGTCATCAAACACCAATCACAAGAAGAGGAAACTCCAAGGTCTATGATTTCTGAGCTTTCCTCCTTGGAGAGGAATTCTCGGGTCTCATCTTCAGTCATAAAGCATACCTCTTTGATCGCAACCGATAGGTCATAGGACTTGGGGTCGGCTAACACAGGCACGCTCTCATGGGATGCGAGTCTCTGGTTGGTGGTAGGTGCAGTGATCAACACATCATTCCTGACATCAGACGGGAAGCGAATCTCTCTAGATCCATAGTCAATAACGGCTCTCGTAGAGGCAGGGAAAGGCCGTCCCAGGATGATTACGCTCCACAGGGGTAGAGGTCTCCATGGGAAATACAACAAAATCTATAGTGAAGCTCATGCTCTAAATCAGATCGATGATGTTCTCAAGAATACCCTTCGGCCTCATTATTGATCCACTGACGAACTGAACAATCATCCTGGTTTCTTGAGAGGCCCAAGATGAATAGACTGTACCAATGAGAAGGGTATTATATTGATCGATGTGTCACCGTCAAGGAGAGTATTATCACATAAATGGTTAGAGATGGTGCATCTCATAAGAGGTGTGATAGTGTTCCTTTTCCTAGAAGAAGGGCGATGGGTGATAGCGTAGGCAGTAGCCACGGTCAAGAGATGACGCTCAGCTCTGCTCCTCTACTTTTTCTTCTTGGATTGAGGGGTAGATAAATGGGTCATGGCCTAGTGAAGTGGGGATTAAATGATCTCATGAATAGTGGACACCACTTCGAATTCAGTCAGCATTTTTTTAATTTTTGGATCTCCTCCATACAAGGGAGGAGATCGGAATCATCATCTACACAAGGACGACTAAGAGCAGTCTGTATAGTGTCATCCTTGGGGTCAAAGGTTGGACAAAGTGTGAATGGATGTGTCGCAAGATGATATGGTAGGCGGTCTCTCTCCTCATAAAATGAATCAACCAAGTGCCTCGATTTAATTTTTTTCTCATTTTTTGTATTTTGGGAAGTTGCAAGATATCGTAAAAATCCTCGAGTGAACCAATATCATAAAATGGTGGAATATCATGGTGGTTCTTATTTATATTAGTGAGGTCATCATCTGTCTCATATGATCCATCATTTAGGTCAATTGCTCAAGGGTGGACTCCATGAGAGGCGACACCAACAGATCAGTCTCGGGTGGATGTGAAGGTGGATAGTGTGAGGGTGGTGGAGGATAAAAATCCGAGTCCTGGTACTGTGGCTGAGGTGGATATGTACAAAAACTAGGAGCAAAGTCCTCCTGGAAAAAAGAAGGTGGACTGGTTGGTGGGTGCGAAGGATCCGCAAAGTCCGGATAAAATTCACTCCAATCGGTCATCTCAAAACCAAAGGAAATGATTGGGAGAGCACGATGGTCAAATGAAGGTGTGAGAAGAGAGGCATAAATGCACAGAAGGATCGAGTGTGCACACAAGCAATCACAAACAAACTCACACATGACAAACCCCTCAATTCACCTATTCAACATAGTGAGGACCGCAAAAGTGCGATCTTTTATCTTGTTGGTGTTAGAGTTAGATGAGAATCACAAAAATTGTACAAACACTTAGGTTGGCTTATGGGATTTGGGCACTAACCTTAGTGTATATGTGATCAAGTAAATACGAAGATAATGAGGGGATTACTCTCCCCAAGACAATGATTTTCTTTTTAGTCTATTTTAGGGTCAAGTAATATTAACAGTCCCAATTTTATTGTTATCATTTTTTGAGGTTTTAATGAAAATGCACGAATCAATTTCTTTTAGCTCCCAAGTGATCAAAATCAGAGGGAGAGAGCCAGAAAAAGCAATCAAGGTAATAAAAATGATGATGAATGCTAAAGCGTAAATTCCCACTTTCCTCCAGCTCTCTACTTGTAAGGATGACAAGCAGAATTGAAACCTATTTATATGCAAATGCAACTGATGAAATCGCCCTAGGTACATAAATTGTTATTAGTGTGAAGACCAATATGCTAATTATCTAGAAGTGAGACCAAGGTCAAGTCTTCAATGCCACTCGGTGCCCGCCACAACCATGCATTGTATGCGACCTCTTTCGACACGCAGTCTCAAATCCAAATAAATAGCAATTCAAAATTTGACTAAGTCCAAACGAGACTATCAGTACAGGCAAATGTAATTAAGTGTTTGACCTTAATCTATTGTCAAACAAATCCTAATACTATGGCTCAATCACACAAAATAAAGAAAACAAAATCTTGAAATAAAATAAAAGAAAGGTGACGAAAACAACGGAAAAGTGACGAGGCCTCCAAGGGAGCAATCCCTCGATCACTGGACCTCATGAAGTGTGGCAGTTCGAAGAGTCCAAGTTATTACAATATTAGTGTCTCTCTCTCTCTTAAATTACACAACTGCTAAATAAAATAAATGCACAAAGTCTTATCTTTAAAATTCCCTCCAAGTCCTCCTCTGATGCTTCCTTTTGGCAGCTAGGTCAGAAATGTGATATCGCCTCTCATGGGTGCGCTAGCACTCTTAGAAGAGCCTCCCTCAATCCACGGTACCTCGCAGCAAAGAAAACAAGGAGAGATGATTAGATAATTCAACAATTATATCAAAGAAATCAGAAAATAAATAAAGAAAGAATATATGCACAAGAGACAAGACAATACAATCAGGCAAAAACCAATCTATGCATAGTTATTCCTCGGCAATGGCGTCATTTGATGAACAGGATTTTGCAGCGGTCTTGTCAATCCACAAGGCGGATCTATAATCATCGAAGCGACCACAGACGAAACCCTGATTCAATCAACAATTAACCCACAAATAAATCAAGCAATGAAATAGAAGTGTGGAGTTAAATTTTATTATAACTCTACAATGGATGTGTATAGTGTGCAAGTATGTAGAGTGTCGAACAAAAGGATCAGAAAAGGATAGATTGGGCAATTAAATGCAAAAGTGATTGTTGCTTTTTTCTATATTTTTTTATAATTTTTCAAAAAGATTTTATATTTTTTAGATATTTTGTACTGTAGACGAGGACTTTTTCTGCTCTAAATGATTTTTAATAAATAATAAAAAGGTCCAAAATTGCAAAATAAAACTAGAGCATCAAACTACAATGCAACAATAACCTAATCTTACTTTTTGGATTTTTTGGAGCATAATAGATATTTTAATTAAATACAACAAACCAACAAAAATGCAAGGCCTGACAGGGGCATAAACGTAAATAAATTAAAGTACGAGGGCTTATTTTCAATTTTTCCAAATATAAAATCTAATTAAAAAAGTTACAGGACTAATATGAAATACATAAAGCTCCAAGGGCCCACCTGCAAAATGCCCACCTCACTTGGGCGCCACATGAGGTGAGCTAACGAGGGCTAAAATGCAAATATCGAAAGTTTGGGTCCTAATTGAAATTATTACAGAAATTAGATAACTTTAACTGAAAGTTTAAGCTTTAATATTTCAATACAAAAATTAGTTGGGCCTGGAGTGCAAAATAACCAATAAGGCGCGAGACTGAACACTGTAGATCGTGTCATTGATCCGTGTGTCGTGCCCAACGTGTGCGATGACGATTCGACAGTGACAGTTGAGATTAGATCTCTGAGAAGATATCAATGGTTCATGCTTGCTTCAATCCGACGGCTACTGACAGATCTGGTGCGGCTAGAAGATCGGACGGTAGAGGGGGTCGTTGAAAGAATAGCTCAAGAACTCACTGATGGCGAGCTCTGATCAGCTCTCCTGAGCTCCTTCGGACATCTGAAATGATCGGGCAAGAGGCAAAATTGAGCAGATGCTCTGCCGCATTAGATGAGGTCCTCAAGAGGTATGCCGGAGCCCTGTCAAAGTAGAACGAGGTCGAGGAAGATCACGGGCTCCAGGCACCTCTTTCTCGAGCAAAATCGACTCAAAAAGAGTCCTTTGGCCACCAGGTCTTGTAGAAGTTATGCACAACAAGAAAAAGGGGCTCTGGGGCTTATGGGCGAAGGGAGATGCAAGGTGGAGGGTGGTAGAGGCTTCTCAGTGAGGCCGCGGACTTGGGAAACCGATCTCTAGATCCATAGTGGATTTGGATGTGAGGAGGTGTGTGGGGTGTTCAAGAAGTGAAGGTGGTCTAGCGAGGCGGAGTACAGGCAGGGCACAATTAATGGAGTTCGTCGGAGCGGGGCTCCGATGAACTTCGATGGGGGTTAACAGCTAAATCACACGCTAAAAACCAAAATAAAAACTGGAAAGCAAACCTAGGATTAAAATTACACTAAAAAGAGCAATAAAGGATACCTCGAATGGCCAGAAGACCTCGAAGCTCAACCTCAGCGGCGACTTCGTCGGAGATGGCATAACCACCACCTAGCCTACTCCTTTGACCTACCTAATTGCAGGGCGAACATGTTGTCACCATATTCAAGCCCTCGAACACAAAAAGGGGGAAAGAACATGGCCACTGGGATTCGGAAAATGGAGGTAGGTGACGGGCAGGGTTTTGTACATGATGTGAAGGAGCGAGGTTCGAGGCGACATCTAGGGCGAATCAGTGGAGATCGACCTTAGGAAAAAGCCAGGTGTGGATCCTGGTTGTACAGTGGTAAATCTTCATGAAAGAACCACATCTCCTCTACCACTAATCAGTGGTTAAAAATCGAGAAATATGGTTGGTGTAGAGTTCTGGTAGAAGGTCGGCCTGTTGAGAAGAGTTGACCGAGTTCAACTCTTGACTCCCCCTAGTTGGTCCATGTGGACCAACCAGAAAAAAGGCTAGTCATAATTATTTGTAAATTAGTTAATAATAAATGGTTTTATTAAATTAAAGTTATAAAATAAAATTATTTATTATTTTTATATTATTTTATTATTATTTTTCTTTATTTTTTTTGAGGTTATTATTTACAAGTTACTTTTTAGGAGTATATTTATTGGTATATTCTTTTTTGTTTTGTGTATTTTAATTTTAATTTTATTTTGTATTTTTGATTTTACTATTTGGTTTTATTATTTGAGGATAGGGAGTATGCACCTAGGTGCATGTAATTCTACATGCACCCGGGCCTATAACTCCCATATTTTTTTACTTTTCCGAAAAATACCACCATGTGTATTCATCTATATATCCCTCCTATATGTCATTCCAATTTCATCTGAAACAGAGATCACTACGTCCTCCATCTAGAACACATTATTTTAACGGTCTTAGAACTGATGTAATCAACCTGTTCTGGATGGAAGACGTAGGGGTCTCTGTTTCTGATGAAATTGGAATGACATATAGGAGGGATATATAGATGAATATACATGATGGTATATTTCAGAAAAGTAAAAAAATGTGGGAGTTATAGGCCCGGGTGCATGTAGAATTACATGCACCTAGGTGCATACTCCCTATCCTCTTATTATTTTATATATTTATAACTTAATTTTATATACATAAATATATTTTTTTTCTGATGTAATATATACACCTAAATAAATAGATATATTAAATATAGGTATAGATATGGGTTATTAATCTATGTATTTTATTTTAATGTCTTATTTATGGTTTTATTCTAGTCTAATATGTACATATAATATTAATAATATTTAAAAAATTAAAAAAATATAAATCATAAATAATAAATAATAAATAAAATGAATATTTTAATCAGGTGTATTGTAAAATAGAGGTCCAAAACCCAACTTTCATACCTTAACTCTAAAAAATATGAAACTACCTTCATTAAATAGATTATTAAAAGTTATATATAATTAAATGTGGTTTTGATATATTTTAAGTTTTTATTTTAGAGATATGGGTCTGGGAAGTTGAGATTTGAGAATCTTATTTAGAGTTTAATTTTTACATTATATGTTATTTTTGTATAAACTCAATTCTGTATTTTTTATATTTTATTATATACAACTTTCATGTACAAAGTTTCTTTATTTGAAGTATAAAAAGTACAAAATAAAATAGGTCCCAAAATGAATAAATAATGAATAAATAACTTGGATTTTTATTATATTCTTGACCCTTATCTCCCCCTACTTTATTCCTTGTCGACCTGGTTATCAAGATGCTTAGGTCTCGGGGTTCAGGGTCATAAAATACATTTTTATTCCTTTTCTTTTCTTTTTTTATTCTATAATTTTAGCATTAAAAATTGTATTTTTTATACACAATTTATACAGTAAAGAATAAGTGTTAATTTATGCAATTTAAGGGTATTTACATGCATTAACTAGGGTTTTTAAGGTCAAAATGATAGAATAAAGGTAATGAAATGGAGATTCATCAGAGACCCTCGTAGTCAAGATTACATTTTGTTACCTTCTAACAAGAATGTGGAGCAGTGATATTAATGATAACAATCTGAAAGAAATATAAAGTGTTTATGTTCACTAGTAGCATTACTTGTAAGAGATTATCCGTGTTCTTGTGCACTCTCTTCCATTGTCCTTTCAGTTTCTATTTCAATTTTTGCAGTTACCATTGCTAGTTACTTTTTCCAGCTATTGCTTCACTTTTATTAAATATATCCATACTGACAACTTTTCTCATAATGTAACCTTTAATACTAGGAGTGAATTGCTTATATTTCTCATATTGTAGGAACAATCATATGGTCGAAAATAATGCCATCATCAACGAAGATAATGGGAGTGATGACGACGAGCATGATATAGAAAATGAAGAAGAGGAAGATCGACGAGAAGTCTCTTTTCTGAGGGCTAGTCATCGTGAAGTCATCATCTATGAGAGGGATGAAGAGGCAGGGAAAACAGTGGAAGAAGCAAATGGACAAAAGAAAGAATAAGGGGAAGATTTTACTTCGTAGGTGGAAGAAATAGCAAAGAAAGAGACAGAGAGAGGGAGAAGCAACTAGACATGCTAGTTATCAGTTTTTTCTTTCTTAAAACCATATTTTGTTAATCTTCTCATTCATCAAGTTTTAGTATTTATAGTACTGAATGAACTTATTAGTATAGTTTAAATCAAAAATGCATGTCATTGTGTGTAAGCTTCATTGTGTTTCCGAATGGATGCCTACGTTTGATGTTATATGCTTGAATGCAGTTTATATGTATGTAGTTATTTGTTAGTTTACTCAAAGACATGTCTTTTTTAAGCATGGACGGGTTTTAATGGTTGAGCATGCTCAGATGGATGGATGTATGTGGATGTGTGCCTAAAACATGTCTTATGCAGGTATACGTGTGAATTGTGTATCGAAGGGTGAAAGGCAACAGGTGATATGATGGTTCCTGCTGATTTTTCGTGTCCTGGAAATAGGAATTGCGACTACTACAAGACCCTAAGCTTCTCACATTTCATCATTTTTTAAATAATGGCTCTTTTTTACGACCACGAGGGAATGTGGTCACATGCGGCTAGCATATTGTGAGTAAGTTGTGGTCGTAATCAAATTTCTGACCCTATCCATATGACCACAACTATAGCGATGACATGTAGTCGCATATGATCTTTATGAGCACATTATGAGCATAATGCAGGTAGATCGAGACTCCAATCATACTCGCATTGTCTAAAGTTTCTTGTAGTGAAGTGTTGAAGGTTGAAAATTATGAACTAATAAAATCAAACTCATGGCCTTATCCCAAAAGTTTAGTCAACAGGCAAACTACTTCAGAAAAACAACAAATGAATGGGTAGTAAAAATCCAACATGAATCAAAAAAGATAATAGTTCCTTCGGTATTCTAGGTGGTTCAAGTTTTAGTACAGTATTCATCTTGGTCTTGTCGACCTCCATGTAGAGATGGCATGCCCAATACAATCCTTAAGTTACTATGAAGTGATTCTTTTCTCAAAATAAAAGTAGATTAACCTTAATACACTTTGGCAAGACTCGATCAAAAGAGCCAATATGTTGATCAAATTATCTCCAAAATATCGAGAAGTTATCCATAAAGTTCTTCATAAGTTGTGCGCTTAAGATCATAAGTAGGGGCCTTTTGAATGTAGATGGATTATTACATAATTGAAAGGGCATCTATTTAAAAGTATATGTGCCGAATAAATAGGTTAATGTTAACTTTTCATGATCCTCGAGGATAACCACATATTGTATCTTGAGTAATCGTTGAAGAAATATAAGTAACCTTTCTAAATTAGTCTTTTGATGAACTACTCAGCAAGTGCCATGTGAAGTAGTCTTTTTTTAATGGTTTTGTTTGTGTAGTTGTAATCTACATAGATATACCATGAAGTTATTATCTCGATCAGAATCTTCTCCCTTTGGACATTAACAACGATTATACTCATTCCACAACAGGCTTACCCATTTAGAATCAAACACTGAGACTTAATTATTACTGATCCAAACATCAATCTAAATAATACAATTACAAAAGTCCTATCTAAAAAAGTATCCGTTAGAGTTGTCCTTCTCACAAGTTTATTATCACTTAAGAGCTTGGACAACACAACTTCAAAATTGATATGCGCAATCGAGTTCAAGGAAGAAGAATAACACATTTCCTTTGAACTACTAAAGGAAACTAAACCCACATTTTCAAACTTTCCAAGTACTCCTCATGCATCAGTATCTGCTCAACGACTAAAGAAGGAATGTAGAAAGGCCTTGTCACCACCTGCTTGTCTAAGGTAGATCACCAACTAGACTGTAAACTAACTAGCTCAATGTAGTAAAATAAGCATATATAATCAAGGTGAAAATGTGATAATAAGGTTTCAAATGCAATTTAAGTAGTTTGTGCAAAAGTTGTGTATGCAACCCATACTTGCCCAACCCAACTTGCAGCACAAATGTTTAGTGGACAGATCATAGTGTTCTTTTATAGTCTACTCCTAAGTTTCCTCTAATGTGTATAACCCATCTTAGGCATTTACGTGTATACAATAATATTCCGTATCATTCAATTTATTTATTCAATGTCATTTCTACGATACAAGTTATACAGTCCCATACATATTTAACTCATAAAGAAAATCGACTTTCCATCTATGTTAAGCAATTACATAACTCCCACTTGAGCAATGGTGCCATACAATATTAATGTTAACTACGCGGATCGCGACAGTTCATTTAAGAGTCTAGTGAACTATGACATGCATTTTTATCACTAAGCAAGCATGACATAACCAATATCCAGAAATCTCAAGAATCATATCAATAATATCAACGCATGAAAATTACCACATATAGCAATTTGGTCAGTAATCTTATTATTTATCTTTAAGTAAAGGATGGCTTATAAGTCTAGGAAGAGGTAAAGACGAGTCTCCAAGCTAAAGACACCCCTTCTATATTTCATCTAAGATTTATCCCTCGTGAGAATCCAACACAAGAGAAGGATTTCATTATCTAACATGGCGATCTTCCTGTATACGTCAATCTATCCCAGTCTGTGTTCATTTTTGGCATTTAGCATCTTTTGAAACATTTGAAATTTGTTTGTGTCAAGAAACAAAATGAACAAACACGAAGAATACATAAGAAACTTGAAGAGCTTTGGCAAAATTTTCCTTATATGAAGCAGATTATGTCATACATGTGTCAACACAAGTTCGTCGATAGTTGATCCATCTGCACCCACATAGGGTTTTTTCATTCCATGCTAACACTAAAGCAATCAAGTAAAACGCCTACAAAAGAGAATGCATATCAAATATTAATGATGCAACATAATTTTGTCCCATGCATACCTACCACTCGTGGCTTTGTTCAATGCATATTCAACACCTGAGATTTTGTTAATGATGATAAATTGTTGTTAATCACACTGTTAGATTACTTAATTATGCATAGTCAACTTAATTAGCATTAAACTTCTAACTCGTGGTTATCTAGTTACAATGATAAATAATCTGGTTAGTGACAGTCTTAATAAAATGTTCATAATTTGAAACATTCATAACAATTCATGACAGTCTGATTGAAATGAAACTATATCCATTAGATTTGTCTCATCAAATCAGATTAAGCGTGTGTGTAAAATAAGATCATGGTAAGTTGAATTCATAACCTTGCAATTAAAACAGACCACTTAATATGTTACAGTTGGTGAAAGTTCCAAACTGAACATGGTGAAAAGAAGTAAAACAAGCGTTCCGCTAGGTCACACCATTTTGTTGAGTAAAGAGACAAACAAACAATGCATGACCTTGATAAAATCAAGGGCAAGCATTGTTCATGTTTTCAGAGTAAAACGGCATCAAACCATTCATAAATTTATCTTAAAAGGTGTTTTTCTGATCCTTCTTTCAATGGTCAAATAACGTATATGGAAATTTGCCAATAAAAAAGAAACAATATGGAAAACGATGACTTAAAAACTGCGCATGCATCCCTGACGGTGATGCCACATTGGAGATCTAATACAATGAAAAAAAATGCTTAACTATAATGATTCCCATTTCACAGCAGTAAACAGATTCTCCGTCGACTTCTTTTGCATCCTTGATGAATGGTATCCCAGACAAAAAAAATTGACATTGCTGAACCCCAGAGACCTGCAGCCTTGATGCTATGTAGAACAAATTAGCATATTGCAATTTGTACCTACTCCCACTGTGTATAGGAATAATCTGATTCTTTTTCTATAGACACTGAAGGATGACTGCTAGAGATTACTAGTAGGCTGATAGAATCATGACCAGGATTTTAGAACTGTGACAGGGATCGATGAGGTCAAGAAATAATACTGAATAAAAATGAACTCGTTTATAAAGAGAAAATGACCACCAAGTTCAACTGAATATCTTCTTAATATAAACCACTTAAAAGTACAAGCTGTATTTATTACTAAAGAAAAAACTTTTCAGCTTTATGTTTGGTGCATGTTTAGTGATCCAGATTGGTAGCACATCTATGTATTATTACTGGATTTGAATAATAGACAAACTACTCCGGAAAATATAAGCGTGGAGCTAAGGAAGCCCAATTTAATTTCACTTCGTAAAATTATCTTAACATATACATAATAGTGAATATTTAATTCCACCGAGATATATCTACATACCAAAAATTATGCAGTTATCAACGTCGAGCATCCTTCTTCCTCTTCGATTGGGCCTTCTGCCATTTCTTTCTGGAGACTAGTTTGCTCTTTGGTTTCAATTTCAGCTCAGCAGAAAATTTGTAGTTTGGATCTCTCATGCGTGCTTGGATATCCTTGAAAAACTGCATGTTTAGTTTTTTAGGTCCGCCTTCCCTCAACTCGGCATATTCTGGTCCAGAGACAATATTTTCAAAAGCTCCAATCAAAATATCTATATCACTCATAACCTCCCATACATTTGTATAGCGTCCATCAGGTCCCTTCTTCAACTTTTTCAAAGCATTCTCCACAGCTATTTTCCTAGCTTGTTTGCCTGGGGATAACTCCTTGGGCTCTTCCTCGTCTTTTAGTAATTCAGCAATTGTTCGATATTTTGGTTTCTCGTCAAACTCAAATAGCTTGTCAATATACTTGTCACTACACTCATTGGGGTGGGCCTCTGTGGGTATGTCAGATTCATCATCACATTCACTTCCAGTCCATAAAGACATCTCATCATCACTTGCACTGGTAGACCAGATGCTTCGTAGTTCATCGCTATCATCAGCATCAATAAGGGTTGAATTTTCTTCTGCTTCTTTCTTCACTTTCCTGATCTCCTTTTGTAAAAGATCATTTTTGTCAGAGTCATCTTGATCACTGTCATCCCATAAGCTCTCATCTCTGTACATTTCCTTTTTCCAAGCTTTTCTAAATTCATCATCCCCCGGTTTTTCCCCTCTAAAGAGATCATAGTCCGATTTCTTACGAGAGTAGAATCGTAATGCTGCAAAGATAAGAACCATAGAAATTAAAGCTTATTCTCGTGCAAAATCCAACAAAAAATGCAGAATAACCTGGCTGTGCAAGTGTAAGAACTCATTATATTTTTAACATTTTTCACCCTGCATAACCCATTTAAAAGCTCAAAACAATCAATTAATTGTCAAACTTAAGCATCTCAAGTTATTCATGATATTGAATTAGATTTTGACTGACACTTGCACAGCCAGGTCCAATAAAAGAAAAAATCAAACTAACATGTTAGCTGTAATATCTTTGATGTTAGTGAACCCCAGACTCCACGATCAGTTAGTCTGCAACACCCATTTAAAAGCTCAAGACAATCAATTCATTGTCAAACTTAAGCATGTCAAGTTATTCATGATATTGAATTAAATTTTAACCAACACTTGCACAGCCAGGTCCAATAAAAGGAAAAAATCAAAGTAACATGTTAGCTGTTATATCTTTGATGTTAGTGAACCCGACTTGACGATCAGTTAGTCTCTAAGCAAATCTAATTTGGTTTACATTCAGGATTTACTTCTAAGAAATATACGTTTTTCTTAACACTTTCCTTCAACATGAGAATAGTTTGCAGAAAGGAGCAAGTGGAACCACTGAAATGCAGTCGAAAATGAGCAAAGTGCTTGAAAAACGTTTTCCCGTACACAAAAAAACAGAAAACAGATTGAGAGATGTCTCTTCAGTACAACCTTTAAACTCTCACAATGAGATGACAAGCAAACCATATCTGTTACTTCCATATTAATCATTATAGAAACTGCATATTTCTCTCATATCACACTATCAATAAAATCAGGAGCTTGTTGGATTCTCTACAACCATTTTTTTGTGTTATTACATGGAATTTGAGAACTATATATAATAAGGACAATGATATTATTAATAGCATAGGCACATGACATGGATAGCATGGACACATAGGATGCTAGAATTGTACAGTCAATCCCAGACCAATCCATATTAATCATTATAGAAACTGCATACTTCTCTCATATCACTGCTAAGAAAGTCAGGAGTTCATTTCTTCATTTGACCTCTGCAACTTGTGCTTACATTTTCTCAAGTGTACAAACAAGTGAACAACATAAAGTTCAAGCAATTATTCCTTGATCTAGAGGTGCACATTTGTCATTGTTTTCATGGTGACAAGACTTGTTATAAAAATGCATGAATATTGGGACATTTTACACCTTTAATACCAGTTCTTCAAAGGAATGGCTGGTGTTTCAAATACGAGTTATGGTAGGATCTTCTGCTTTAGTACTACCAAAGTATGATAGGATCTTCAATTCTTGTACTGCCAAAGTACCAATAGTACCCCCATCTCACTTGTGCACAGAAAAGCAGTCTAAGTGATATGTACTCTGGAGAAAGAAAATTAATGAAGATATCTTTTTCTTCTGGATGGCGAAAAGATGGGAAAATCAACAAAAAAGACAACATGTGGACCTCTGAGATCAGTCAATTGTGATCCGAATGAGTCTGAGCACCTACAGATAATTGGATAACAGAGTGACCATGGCTTCAGCCTGAAAGCAAGCGCTTCAGTTCAATCTTTAATTAAGAGATGTAAAAGATGTACCTCACTAACTCCTGAAAGAGAAGGGCATAAAGACCCGGAGAGAGCCCATCATTTTGGATAGAGACGGGGGAAGGAAAATCCTGCAGCCATGCAGTGACTGTGTCATTTGTAGCCTGAGCTATGCAACTGATGTAATCAGTGCATGGACAATATAAAAAAACATGCAAATATAATAACATAAATCATGTGTCCATTCACTGTGTTGCATATCCATATTGAATAAACTTACATGCACAGCATTCACAACAACAGTGAAACGGAAAGCATTCATGAAAACCAAACTAATCCATGATCAAACAAGCATGTAGATGGACAAAAAATTTAGAATTTGAGTTAAAAGATTCATCATCGATGAGTTCCTAAAAAGGAACTCTCACTCAGTAATGACACCTCCTAGACTACCAATGTATGGGGTCCTGACATGCTGCTCCCACGGTCCGACAATCCACTTCCACCGACAATATGCAGCATTCCAAAAGTTGTCCTCGAAAGCATCCACACAAAGTGATAAAGATCTCTCAAGATCACACGAAAGAAGAAAACAAAAAGCAGGAGAAAAAAGTTCAGACATAGGATATTAATAAGCCCATGTGCCCTTCATATATATAGAATATGAGAGCAGACATTCAGTTATACATGATGCAGAGGGTAGGAGGCAGAGGTTTCAGAAGTTCAAAATATCTCAAGGGAAAAATCGCTTCCAAAGAACAAGTTGTGCATGCCCTACTGCAACCTCGCCTATGCTTGGTCTAGCTCGGCACATGGGTGTGCATACATGAGTATTCACAACAGTCAGTTATGCATGATGCAGAGAGTAGAAAGAGGCAGACTCGAGGGGAAAATCGCTTCCAAAGAACAAGTTGCACATGCCCATGGGACTAAAACCATAACATAATTGCAGCATTAAATTCTGCTAGATTGAAAATCAAATCCCTCCAATCAAATGGAATCATGCCAAATTTAATAATCCCCTATGAATTTCACTATAGGAATTCAAAAAACATATCACATTCACATTTTATTTTCAGCAATAGAAATGTCTAGAAGAAACAAAGTCAACAAGACAGTCAATTCTAGCATTACAAGCATATGCAATACCTGCTGCACGGGCTGCAGCAACTGTCTGTAGCAGGAATTTTAAGCAGGTAATCTGGGACCAATAATCTGTCTCAGCTAGGCAAGGAATTTGTCCATCCATGGAACAGACGAGGATGATGTCTTGAGCACTGATTAACAGGTAGCACGATGACCACTAGTAGGACGACCTTGCTTAGGACGATCTTGCTTCCTACAGCTTATTCTCAATATCGCCAGATCTCTGACTGTGGGAGCTGTCACGACTCATGAGTAGTTCCTCAACCATCTCCACCACACCCTTACCATCATGTCCATTCGCAACAAAAAACCACCTTAGCTTCAAGAAACAATGATGGCACTGATGGTGTTAGAACTCAAGGCTGTGTATCACAATCCAGTTGAGACAATTATAGACCTCTTCAATCAAAGATAGTGTCACTAGCGAGCAATTGGTTCGTTGCATAATCGTATAGATAGGATCAAGCCAAAATAAACAACTCCAACCAAGAGCATTTCTACGTATGCTTGTTCCAGCTCTCATGGGCATAGAGGATTAATCGTATAAAATATGGATGGATTGATGTATTCTGATAGTACTTTACCTTCTAATTATACGTATAAAGATATTTAAAATAGAAGTAGGTGTTGGAGTATGTAATAGATGGGTAATTGGATCTCCCCCGCTCATGTTTAGTCCCACATCTATTATTTGAGGGATACTGATCTGTCTGTAGGGCTATATAAAGAGCCCCACATCCCTTGTACCCATTGAGAAATTCTAATAGAAGATCCAGCCCTTTGAGGCCTTCTCTTGTAGTTTCATCCCGCTCCTTCGAGAGTATGGTTCCACGTAAAATCCCAAGATGTTTATGTTTGTTGTGTTCTAATAGTCAAATTTGCTTCCGTTTTTATATTTCAACATGGTATCAGAGCAAGCCAGTTTTTGGGAGATTCGAGTTTATTTATTTTCAACTTCAATTATCATTATTCATATTGCTCATGTTATGAGAGAATTGTTCTTGGAATTTCTACATTAAAGATTGTATTTTTGTACAACAAGTGGTGTTGATTCTCTAGGGTTCCACAAACCCTAATTCCTTGTATTGGCCTGATTATGTGCATGTAAGACAAGTCTTCTCAAACTGAAACCCTCATTCCACAACGGAGCAAGAAGACGGGGGTGGAAGTTGGAAGGAATGGAGTTGCATCTCCACAGAAAGAGTACCCTATGGTTGCAGCCCCATCATGGCATTGCTCCAAGCATCACCGCAGCTCCTGTCATCACTGAGTTCAAAATAAATGATGACGCAACTAGGGTTCCATGAAGCGGCACCACCTTTCTCAAAGGGGCCTCCATATCGTGTGAGACACATCTCCAAGCAAGGCCTCAAATTTCGATTTCGGTCACCATTTCGGTGAGTGACCGACGAAATTTCGATTGAATTTCGGTCGAAATTTGACCGAAATTTTGGTCATTTCGATCAGTTTTTGAATAGGGGACCCCAAATTTCGATCGACATCGGCCATTTCGGTCGAATTTCGATCACCCACCGAAATAGAAATTCAACCGAAATTCGATCGAATTTCGCCGAAATTTGATCGCATTCCACCAGGCCACCTCGTCCAGATCGCACAAGGCCTTATCTCCTAGGCGAAGGTGCCATACTTATGTCGCGAGAAGGTATAACATCCCCGACGACCTCTCGCACACGAGCATCTCAAGCGCACGGCACAGCAGAAAGAAGTTTGAAGAAAAAAAGGGGGACTCTTACCAGATCTCCTCCCACATAGGACCCCTTGCCCAACTCCAGCAATCAGCCATCAATGGTGATGATGGGTTCCATGAAGGGAATCCTAGTCTTGTCTCTTCTAGGGGTCTGGCAGCAATGGGTTCCATTGAAGGTGACGCCACCTTGAGAGAGGTCTTCTATCAGCAACAGTTACTTCAAACGAGGTGTCTCTATCCCCATCCGAACGAGATGTCTCTATCCCAGTCCCTCTTAGATGTATCGAGTAAAGGTTTCCTTGTATATTTTCTTTTGTTACAAGCTGCAGCTTTCACAGCTCCAGCTTGAGGGGGAGTGTTGGAGTATGTAATAGATGAGTAATTGGATTGCTCCAAGATCCAATTACCGTACGCATATTTAGTCCCATATCTACTATTTGTGGGACTCCGGTCTATCTATGAGGCTATATAAGGAGCCCCATACCCCCTGTACTCATTGAAAAATTCTAATAGAAGATATAGCCCTTTGAGGCCCTCTCCCGTGGTTTCATCCTGCTCCTTCGAGAGTAGGGTTCAACGTAAAATCCCAAGATGTTTATGTTTTTGGTGTTCTGATTGTCAATTTTGCTTCCGCTTTTATATTTCAACACGGAATGAAATCAAGAGAGAATAACAACAATCTAAGAATATCCCATATAATATCACAAGTCACAACTGCTAGAGTATGTGTCGCACGGGTAATTGAATCCCTTCATGGTCCAATTACCACATCCACATGTTTAGCCCCACATCTTATGCTAGTGGGACCCCGATCTGTCTTTCCATCGTTCTTTATTCTTCATCTCTGATACGCTTTCGCATTCATCATTTTCTACATGGTATCAAAACAGGTTCGATTCTTGAGGATTTATTTTATGTTTGTGATTTGTTCAAAATTCGATTAACAGAGCTGATTCAATTCTCGGTTATTCTTGGAGATTATTCTGATTATATTCTTGAAGATTATTTTTGTTCATTGTTCAAAGATTTGATTAAGTTCGAGAAGAGTTCTAGGGTTTTCTGAAACCCTAAATTCTGCACGATCAGAATAAATCGGATCATGTCATTAACGAGTTCTATCTTCAAGGTTTGAATTATCGTGATAGTTATGGTAGAACAATAAGAAGAAGATCCGCACCCCAAATCTCTATCTGGCAATGCTATACTGTTGGAAAAAGAGAATAGTTGTTTATTCCTGTAACTCTAGGCTCCTATGGGTAAATTACATAAGATAGACAAAAGGAAATAAAATAACAGAAAAGATACATGGAATGTAGAAATATCTCAACACTCCCCCTCAAGATGGAGCATAGATATCGATCATGCTCAGCTTGGATGAACACTTCTGAAATGCCCCCCTGAGTAATACCTTGGTGAAGATATCTGTTGTCTGCTCTCCTGAACTAACATAATAAATAGAAATCAGACCCTTCTGAATCATATCTCTCGTATAATGGCAGTCGACCTCAATATGTTTCATTTTCTCATGGAATGCAGGGTTGTTGGCAATAAAAAGAGCTGCCTGATTGTCACATTGGAGGTGCATAGGAAGTGGCACCTCTATAGTTAAGTCAGTAAGAACATATCTGACCCACATCATCTCCATGGTGGCTTGTGCCATAACCCTGTATTCTGACTCAGCACTAGATCTGGCAACCATTGTCTGCTTCTTGCTCTTCCATGAAACCAGGGAATTTCCTATAAACACAGCAAAGCCTGAGGTAAACTTTCTATCCTTTGGACATCCAGCATAATCTACATATGCACATGTTGTAACTGATAGAGATGTACCGTTGCTGAAAAGAATACCTGTACAAGGTGAAGTCTTCTGGTATCTTAGAATCATATGGACTGCATACATATGTGCATGTTTGGGCTGCTCCATAAACTGACTTACTTTGCTCACAGCAAATGATATGTCGGGCCTTGTGATAGTCACATATAGTAGCTTGCCAACAAGCTCCATGTACCTCCTCTTGTCGACCTCCTCAGTGTCATCATCATATAGCTTCATGCTCGGGTCATTAGGATTAGTGGCAGGTCTGCAATCTGCCATGTCTGTCTCTGAAAGAAGATATGCAACATACTTCCTTATGGTCATCACAAGACCTCTCTGGTTCCGTGCAAACTCCAACCCAAGGAAGGCGTACGCCTCAAGGCGAGGCGGTCCCTTTTAGCCTCGAGGCTTACGCCTCAGACCAGTTCTGTGAGGCGTGCGCCTCGAGTGGTCGAGGCGATCGAGGCGTTTCGTGAGGCGTTTTTGCTTTTTTTTTTAATATTTTTTATTATTTTAAGGGTTTCCTTAGTAGTTTGAGAAGCTTATAAATATCTGTTTATTTAGGATAATGATTATATAAGATGAATGCCTAAATATGATGTTTATTTCATGCCCATAACTTCATATTTACAATTATAGAGATAGTTATTATTATTATTATGTTATGTACCTCTTCGTTATTTCTTTGTCTTCTATGGACTACTTTGTACTTTACCCTTACGGGTCTCTCCCTATATAAGAGAGCCTAGGGTTACTCTGAATAATCAATCTGTGTTTTTCTCTCAACATGGTATCAGAGCCACTCTAGGGCTCTCTCTCTACCCGCCGCCCTCTCCCCACCTGCCGCCCTCTCCTCTCGCGCCGCCATACCCCCGCGCCGCCAGCTCGTCCCCCTCTCGCTCCCCGACGGTTCCTACTCGTAAGCGGCACACCAGACCCACCGCCAACCTACCCCTGCCGCCAACCAGCCCCCAACGGACCCCACCAGCCCCGCCGCCGATCCTCAGGCGGCACCCTTGCCACATCGCCACCACCCGGGCAACACCCCAGTCCAGCCGCCAGCCCTATAGGTGGCCCCCAGTCCCGCCGCTAGCCTTTTAGGCGGCCCTCATCTCCGACGTGCCCTAGCCGCACCTCGTCTCTTCCATCGGATAGATGGATTTGAGTGCGTAACGTCTACATACGCACTCGAATCCAATGCAGTTTGTGTAGACATATATTACTTTGTCTACAAACCCTAGTTCTTCTCAACGGCAGTATGTCAGAATCGAAGGTTGATATGCCCTCCACAGGCGCATTCAAAGGTCCTGCGCCAATAATCAAGATGGACGGGTCGAATTATGAGCTCTGGGCAATGCAGTTCATGAGCCTCATGAAGTCGAATGGTAATAAGCACATTCTTACCGAGGATGAGCCCGCAAAGAAGACAAGGATATATGCCTCATGGGAGGCTGATGACTCCTACGTAAAGGTCTGGTTATCGGGTACATTGACGATGGAGATTGCCAATGATGTCCTCCATCAACCCACTGCCAAGGCGATGTGGGATATTCTAGCCGCTACATATTCGCAGGTGCGAAATGAGACCAAGATGTTACAGCTTCAGCATGACATATTCACGATGAAGCAGAGCGGCAGACCTCTTCACTCCTTATACACATCCCTGAGAGGGATGTTTGAGAAGCTATACAGTACTATCCCACTCACAGCGACTCCTGAACAGCAGAAGACATTATGCCACCATGGTGGGTGTTCTACTTGCGGCTCTTGATCCTGAATATGACGTCGCCCGGTCTCAGATCTTAGCCGATGCAGTTATTCCTCCAGTGGAAGATGTTTACAGGAGACTCGGTCGCATTACAGTTTCTTCCAGTTCTTCTACTCCACCCCCATCGGCGATGGCAGTCTCACGTGGGAGAGGTGGCCCGTCTTCTGGTCGTGGTCGTGGACGTGGACGTGGACCCCAGGGAAGGGGTGGTCACTTTAGTCAGCCATGTTCCTATTGTCACCGCACAGGATACTCGGAGGAGACATGCTATTCTAAGCATGGGTTCCCAGCATCGGCA
>JAZKJV010010606.1:392500-410602 GCA_037367405.1 Ottelia alismoides | reverse complement strand
TATTGGGAGATGAGGCTGAAGGTCATCAAAGGTTTGGCTCACGCCATTTCATACCTTCATCACGATTGCGTGCCGCCCATCGTCCACCGCGACATATCGATCAACAACATCTTGCTGGATTCTGAGTTCGAGTCTCGTTTATCTGACTTCGGAACTGCGAAGCTGCTGAATCCAGATTCCTCAAATTGGACAGGTGTGGCAGGATCATACGGCTACATGGCACCAGGTAGACAACTACACATTCAACTCAGCTGATTATATTTCTAGCATATATTGGCTACTTAGATTGAACTGCAACACAAACAAGTTAATAATTTAGATCCTCGATTACTTTTCGAAGCCCCGCCCCCCGCTCCCTGGGCCTCCCCTTGCCCCGCGCCGCCCCGAGCACCCAACCCCCCCCCCCCCCGCCCCTGCCCCGCGTCTCCCCCCTCCGCCAGCACCACCCTCCTCCAAAGCTTCCACGCCACCACGCGAGCGCGACCGCGCCGCCCGGCTCGCGCGCGCACACCGTCCAGAACCACCACGCCCTCCTGCGTGGCCCCGCGCCGCCCGGCTCGCGCGCGCACCGTCCAGATCTCGCCGCAACCCCGCGCTCGACAGCGCCGACCCACCAGCACTCGGCGCAGCCGTCGCGGCCCCGGCGGCCTTCCCCATGCTCTTCATCCCCGTGCCTCCACAGCGCGCGGCCGTGCCCCATTCTGCCTCTCCAGATCCCGTCCACGCCCTCACCATCCTCCGCTTTGATAAATTTTTGACAATTTGATTCATAAAAAATCATCAAAAAATTCAATAAAATTTGCCGTTTGATCCGTCATGAATGATATATCCGTGAAAATGCAAAAATTTTAGAGATTTCATGGATGTATGAAGGTGTCACTAAGAGAGAGAAATTATCAAGAAAAAGAAAGAAGAACAAATGGAGGAAGAAGATGAAGAAGAGGACTGGACAATAATACCCCTCTTAACCGCACCAAGGTTTGAAAAAACCATGGTTAAGTCAACTCATAGACGGTCAATCTGACGGAAGGGCACAACTGATGACGGAGCAAGTTTTGAGGGGCACAACTGATATTAGCAAAAAGATAGGGGCATAACTGATATTGCAACATCTCGGAGGGGCACAAGTGATAAAATCCCAAATTATTATGTGTCCTACCTACGATCAAACACATAGAATAAAAATGTGAAAGTATCTCAGAGAGCCACGTGTCTGATCCTAGGTTGACATTCAAGTGGGGCAATCCACACACAAACACAGAAACCATCGTTCATTTACACCGGCGAGTCTTCGAATGAAAACCGCTGTAAAGACGATTATTACAATGAATGCATGAAATACAATGTGAGAAACATGAATTCTCTTCAATTTCTCCAACAGTGCTTTTGTGGCTCCTCACTGCGGAAGCTCCCGCTCCTCGTCTCCTTGATCGCCAAGCGACCCTACCACAAAAAAACGCTTAAAAATCATCAATTAAATCAAAGCGGTCGATTTTATGTTACTCGGGCAAGCCCAAGGTCGAACTCAGAGACACAAGCCTCTCATGTATTGAGAGAGCCGCTAAATAGTGGTCTGACAAATCAGACTCACTGTCGCTGGGGCGACTACTCAAGCCTTCACATTCGTCAACAATTAACCCACACAATTAATCAAGCAATCAAGAGAAAGGATTAAAATTTATTTTACCCTACTAAAAATGTATAATGGCAAGTAAGTAGGGATCGAACACATGACACAAGGGTGTAGAGTGGGCAGACAAGAAGTCAATGCCTATGTCTAATAAACTACTTAACCAATATGGATTTTTTGTGGGTTTTAAATTTTGTGTTTTTTATTTTAATTTTATATTTTTATATTTTGATTTTTAATTTTCTGATTTTATATTTTCTTTTTATATTTTATATATTTTTTATATTTTCTTTTTATTTAAATAGGATATATAGACAGAGTACGAAAGAGGAATAGAGTATTTATAAAAATAGGTAAAAATACTCAAAAATCAGGGAAGAAAATGTTTTTAGGTTTTTTATATTTTCTAATATTTTTATTATTTTTCTATATTTTTCCTAATTTTTGGTATTTTTAAAGTCAAAAATACTACAAACAGTGAATAAAATGAAGATGTGAAACTAAAATGGGAATGAAAAATAATAAACAGTAACAAAAATTTCCCAAATTAATTTTAAGTGAAAGATAATAAAATAAGGAAATTAAGACACAAAAATTATATTTTTAGGATTTTTATGGATTTTTTAATGTTTTTATGAAGATTTTTAGAGTTTTATAATTTTTAGGAGTTTTCTTTTGTATATTTTTTAGTGATCTTTGGATAGAAGTTAAAACACACTAAAATATGCAAAATATATTTTTTGGGGATTTTTCTAATGCGTTTTTATAATTTTTTATGGATTTTATGATGCAAACATTGCTGAAAATGAGAGTTTTTGAATTTTTATAAATAATAAAATGCAATAATTATGCAAAATAAAACTATAGCGTAATACTACAATGCAACAAGAACCTATGGTAATTTTTGTAGTTTTTTTTTAGCAATTTATGGTTGCGTTAAATAAACACTAGCAACATCAAGAAAAGACATGGCTGGTAGGGGCCTAAATGCAAATACATAGAAAGTCAGGGGCCTGGTTGCAATTTTACCAAAAAAATCACGCGCAAAGCAAGTGTTCTGCTGTTCACAGGGGTATAATTGCAAATAACAAAAACCGGCAGGACATGAGTGCAAATAACCCAAAAATATATAGTATACCTACACGCAGGGGTGTTAATGCAAATACAGAAACAATCAAGGTCCTTAGTGCAAAATATCCAAAATCACGTGTCCCAGTCACGTGAGGTGACGTGGACAGGGACTAAAGGGCAAATGGTAGAAGCTAAGGGGCCTAGTTGCAATTATTACAAATATTTTTGAACTGGAAATTAAAACATTTAGACTAAAGCATAAATACAAAAGTTCTTGGGTTGAAGGTGCAAAATACCCAAGGTAGCATGGGGGTGTACGGCTGGGATGCGTCCACATGACACGTGGCATGCGTTGGACGAACGATGACAGTTGGCAGTGGACGGCGGAGATTAGATCGTCGGGGGAGATCCAACGATGATGGCTCGGGGCGATCCAACGGCTGTTGGAGCTTCTGGCGTCTGCGCTTGATCGGACGGTCGTGGAGTATGGTGGAAGAACACCGCCTGGGGGTTGCTTCGATCGATGATGGCGGCCGACTCTGGTGTCCTCCGGCCCTAGGATCGAGGGCAAAATGATCCTGGGGCCCTTCCGCGTCGAGTGAAGATTCAGGCGAGCCTGAGGCGGTGTGTAGCGGTCGGACGACGGTGATGACTTCGGTGGCCGCTCCTGGGAGTGTCGAGGCTCGATAGAGCCTTCTCTTTGGCTCTGACCTGCAGGGTTAGTCGCACAAAAACAAGGCAGAGCTACTGGGGTCCTCGGATGAAGAAATGGAGGCGGTTTATGGGTAGGGCGACGAGCTCCGGCGTACGGTGGAGATGGGAGCTCAGGCGACTCGATCTGAGCAAGATCGAGGTGGATAGAGGGGTGGAGCGGAGCGACGGAGCGATGAGGAAGGAGATGGAGGTGATCACGGAGGCTTTCAGTGACTGGTGAAGGCGGAGGGTGGAGGTGGAGCAAAGCTCCGGCGTGAACTTTGATTGATGATTCACGACAAATGATGAGACGAAAGATCAAACTGCTACTAGGGTACTCTAACCTACAGCTAAGCTACAAAGAAATGCTAAAAGAAAGGAGGGAGGCTCACGGAGGGGAAGATGCAATCTTCTGGCGGAGCTCCGGCGAGGGAGTAGATCGACCTCGATTCTACTCCAAGGAGCTTGATCTCGGGCTCAAAGTCTTCCTGCTGTCACCAGGAATGCAAAGGGAGAGGGGTTTAAGGCTATCAATGGAGGAAGAGGGATCAAAATCAAAATGGAGGTCAAAGGGGGTTTTTGAAGAAGTGGCTGACAGGACACAAAGATCGAGGCGCACGAGGATGAGCAGTGATCTAAAACCCGATATTTCATCCGGGCGTGAATCCTCGATCGAAGGCGAACAAAAGTCAAGAAGGAAGATTCGTGAATAGAGGGTCGACTCGACCTAGAAAAAATCCGCCAAAGCGGACAAAAACCAAGTCTGAAGCACTGGCAGACCTCGGTCAGAGAGTTGACTGAGGTCAACCAACGGCTGAATCTGGTTGGTCCACGTGGACCAACCAGAAAAGTCGTTGGAAAAAATAATTAAAAATCGATTAAAATAACAAATGATTTTGTTGATTTTTGGTTATTAAATGAAAAATCTTTATTATTTTATAAAGTATTTTATAGTGTTTTTTAATTATTTTTATGAGGTATAAAATTACAAGTTACCATTTATAGGCTATATAGGTATATATATCTATGTATTTTATTAATTTATTTTTATTTTATGTCTTTAATTTTTTATTTTTGTTTATTATTTTATAAATTTATAGAGTATTTTTATACACTTAAATATATTTTTATTTTATTTTTTCTGAAGTGTTTAGTACACTAAATAAAATAAAAGTGTGAATTCTATATGTATAGATACAGGTATTATACCTATGTATAGGATGTACAAGTATTTTTTGTATTTTATTTTTGTTTTTATTCCAGTTTTAATATACATATATATTATAAATAATATTTATAAAATGATAGAAGTAAAAATTATAAAAATAATGAATAAATAATAACATGAATATTTTAATCTAGACAAGTATACAAGTAGGGTCTAAAACTTAACTTCCAAACCGTAACTCCGAAAAATACGAAACTACCTTCATTAAATAGTTTATTTAATGTTATATACAATTAAAGGTGAGTTTGGTACATTTCGAGTTTTTATTTGTGAGATACAGGTCTGGGATGTTGGGATTTTGGAATCTTATTTAGATCATATCTTTTTATCTGTATATTATTTTTGAATGAAATCAATTTTATATTTTTCTTTATTTAATTATCTACAACTTTCGTGTTCAAAGTCTCTTTATTTGATGTATAAAATGTGAATCCAAAAATAGGTCCCAAAATTCTTAAAGAATGAATTAAATAAAAGGTATTTTTATTGTATTTTGGCCCTAATCTCCACCTACTTTATTCCTTGTCGGCCTAGTCATCGAGATGCCTAGGTCTCGGGGTTTCGGGTCATAAAATATTTACAATTTTTTATTCTTTTTTCTTTTCTTTATTATATAATTTTGGTTTTAAAAACCACCTTTTATACAATATTACACAATAATGCATGGATGATAAAATGACTAAATTAAGCCTACTTACACGCATTTACTAGGGTTTTTAAGGCCAAAATGATAGAATAAAGATGATGAAACGTAGATTCATCATCCCCCTATACTTGACTTTGCTAGTCCCTAGCAAACACTTATGCAATAAGTGCATAAAAGAAAAACAAAGAAAAGAAAAAGAAGAAATGTGGATTGAATTTAATAATCAAACTTGCCTTCACAAAATCAAAGTTTGGAGCTTAAGTCGGACCTTTGGATTTTTTAGTGCGGGCGGATCCTTAATGAGAACCAGATTTGAAATCCAACAGCCTTCGAGAATCCCAAAACTCCGGTCAAGTCTCCTCAATAGCCAGGTCAAAAATATTTCAACTCATACGCAAACCCTTATGACTATGATCTGACTCGTACATTGTAAGTGATGGTGGCTCACCTCAACTGAAATGACAAAGAGATTGACTTCTCCAATATGACAACCCAATGATTCCCCAATCCAACAACTAATTCCTCAAGGAGCAGGGTATTCCCTTCTAAGTTCAAGTGGCAACCAACTCAAGAGGAGGGGGTGAAGAGAGAATGGACGGTAGCCAGTGTAGCTACCTATCCTAGGATGCAAGACCAGTGTAGTCAAGTCATCCAGCTGCAGGCTCACATGATTTGACTTTGAATCTCAAGCTTGCTTATTTGACTTTACACATATGTACACTCCGGCAGGAATTTTATTTTTGTACAGTCCTGTTCACCTTTTTGGAGGTTTTGCTTTTTGCATTTTTTTAATACTATATACAACAACATTTACGTAGGGATTTTTTCCTCTTGAGCTAGTAGACTATCCCTCTTTTGAAGCTTTATTGCAATCCATGATCTCCTATCCTCTAAACTCATCATCACTGGACGAGTTGGGGTGCACTTCCCTCCCTAGAGGAGGACAAGTGTTTCCACCTGTGTGCATCTCATACCGGCAAATCCAACTTCCTCACCACTCCAACTGAGTTGAGCCAAGTGAAAGGTGCAGGTGTCCAAGTTAGGTAATTATCAACAAGAGTCGTGCGTGTGCTCCAAAATACTCTACTTAGGCAGTCAAGAATCCATTGAACCAAGTCTCATGATCCTCAAAGAATTAAGTCAAAGACCCCGAAGTACCTCAATCCCAGTTCCTATAAGGTTCCTGTTAATTAGGTAGATTTAAGATCCAACCAAGCTCTAATCTTCGGATTTTACTTAGACTCGTTCAACTATCAAACTCAATCCAAAAATGCTCATGCTATGCAGAATGCAGAAAATATTTTTGTGATGCAATTTTCAAAGATTTTGAACTTTTTATGGATTTTTGAAAAGATGATGCATATGCAATTTTTTAGATTTTTCAAAAAGATTTTTTCAAATGTTTTGAATTTTAATTTTGCAAATGTTTTTGGGATTTTTGAAAACAAAGGTTTTGGCTAAAAACTAGGTACACATATTTACACGGGGATGCATCTTATATGTACAATAAGTGGATTTTAAGAATTTACAAGGGTGTGTGGTCAATTTTATAACTATATATAGTGAATTTTGGTGAGATGTATGTATTCCTCAAACTTTATTTGACACAGGTTTTTCAAATGTTTGAAAACTATAGTCCAAAATAATTTTTACAAACAGTTTTTGCAAACATGTACACACATTTGAAAATCATTTTGTAAAGGTTTTCCAAACAGTATATATAGATTTTCCAAATATTTTTTGCAACCATTTTTCAAACCATTTGCAAATAGTTTTTCAAACATTTTATTTCACACAAAGGGAATAAATTTTTCAATCAAATGTTTTTACAAAGGTTGAAAACATGTAACAAAATGTTTTCAAAATAGTTTTCAAAAGATTTTTCACAAAGATTTTCAAACTATTTTTCAAACATTTTGCAAAAAAATCTTTTCACCTGATTTATTAATCAGTAAATACAAAAAGGATTTGAGGAATAATCAACATCCTTTTATTAAGATTTTTTAATGAATTTTTAAAGAATTATTAGCCATATTATTAAGAAAATATGAAAGTACGAGTTATGGCTAAAGTATATACGCAGTATATACGACCAACCTATACTTAGCTTGAGCTATGTCCTCATAGATCGGAGAGAAAAGAGCAGACATAACTCGTACTAAGTATAGGCAAGTCCGATGAGTAAATGAGTGGAGAAATAAACGAACGAACAAAAGAATGAGAAGTTGACCGTCGCCCCTATACTTAGGATCAAATAATCCTAAGTATAGCAGACTGTACACAAAGCAGGGAGGGTCAAGGGTGGGAATGAACATCTCGTACTCAGGTTGTCTCCCCCTATACTTAGGGTAAGATAACCCTAAGTATGTGCAAGAAGAGGAGACAATGGAGAGAATCAAAGAATCGAGAAACTCGGGGTGCTCACCCCCCTATACTTAGAACAAAGTACATCCTAAGTATAAAGGACTGTCTACAAGGGGCGACACCTTTAGATAGATAAAGAGAATAGACAAGGAAAAGAAGAAAAGAGATGAAAGTGGATATGAACAACTCAGGATGCGCATCCCCTCCTACACTTAGGATAAAGTACATCCTAAGTGTAGCAGTGATGAAAGGGATGACAACATATCGGTAGAATAAGATAGACGAGACTAAAAAGAAGAAAAGAAGAAAAGTCATTCAAAAATGTTTTGCTCTCTTGGCCTTCCTCTGCCTTTTTGGAGATATCCGGCTCATCCCTGTAGATTACTTGAATCGATTCAACGACAGCCATGAATGTATCATGTTCAAGGTATGGCTTTAGAAGCTGTCCATTAACTACAAATGGTTGTGCGTCAGCTGACAGATTGGATATCAATACACTTCCGTTGTCATGCACCTTCCTAACCATAAACGACCCAGTCTATTTACTCTTCAATTTGCTTGGAAAGATCTTTAATTTCGCATCAAACAACCACACCTTCTGACCCGGCTCGAAGGACTTGCGGCAGATATGCTTGTCATGCCACGTTTTGACCTTCTCCTTGTACATCAGGTTGTTGTCATATGCATAATCCCTGAATTCCAATAATCTATTCAGATCCAATTTTCTGTTCTTCCCTGCTTGGAGTCCAAATTACAGATGTTGATGGCCCATAAAGATTTGTGAATTAATTCGATGGGCAAATGGCATGGCTTGCCATACACCAGGCGGTAGGGAGACATTCCCAAGGGTGACTTGTACGTTGTTCTATAAGCCCAAAGAACGGAATCAAGCAGCTGAGACTAGTTCTTGCGATCCGGACGCACAAGCTTCTGTAGAATTGTCTTGATCTCCCTATTTGAACATTCAGCTAAGCCATTGGACTACGGGTGGTAGGGTGAAGCAATGCGATGTTCAATACATAATTCTTGGGTCAGCTTCTTCACCTCTCTGTTTATGAAATGGCTACCCCCATCTAATATGAGAATCTTGGGAATCCCGAACAATGATATAATGTGATCTCTCAAGAATCGACAGACAGTCCTACTGTCGGTGGTTCGGGCGGGAATAGCCTCCACCCAGCGACTTACATAGTCGACAGCAAGCAGAATATATTCATAGCCCTGGCTGTTGGGAAATGCCCATAAAGTCGATGCCCTATGCATCGAAGATGTATGATATCTGAATGTATTTCAGAGGCATCGTGTCTCTCATTCCTATGGTTCCGCCCATCTTCTTAAAGTCAGTGCAGCATTTCACATAATCATCTACATCTTTGAATAGTGAAGGCCACCAGAGGCCACTCTTAAGAACTTTTGCTACCGTTCGTTTGCCTGAATGATGTCCTCCAGAATCTTGGTCATGACATAAGGAGAGGACACTTGGAACTTCCTCCTGAGGAATGCACCTTCTCCAGATACAATCTGCCCCCTCACGAAATAAATACGAATCCCCCCACTGGTAGAAATGGATTTTAGACAAGAATCTGTCTATTTTCAACTTCAGCCAATCCTGTGGGATTTTCTTAGTCACCAGATAATTCACAATGTTTGCATACCAAGGAAGCGAGGTGACTGAAAGAATTGCCTCGTCTGGAAAGGTTTCTGTGATTGGTTGCAGGTTCAGCTCAGGAGATTCCGGTTCAGGAAGCCTTGATAGATGATCGATCACCACATTCTTTACCCCAGGTTTATCTTTAATTTCCAAATCAAATTCCTGGAGGAGAAGGATCCACTAGATAAGACGGGGTTTGGCGTCCTTCTTCTGTTGTAAGTATCGGATGGTCGAATGATCAGTGTAAACGACTACTTTGGATCCAAGGAGGTAGGATCTGAACTTTTCCAGGTCAAAGACTACCGCTAGCAGGTCCTTTTCAGTGATAGTGTAGTTTTGTTGGGCTTCATCGAGCGTTTGGCTAGCGTAGTGAATTGCAAATGGTACATTATCTTTCCTCTGTCCAATTACAGCACCAATGGCATAATCTGACGTGTCGGTCATTATCTCGAAAGGCTGAGTCCAAATCGGTGGCTGCAAGACAGGGGCTTGTGTGATGAGTTCTTTCAGCTGATGAAAGGCAAGGAGCACACGATCATATACAATGAATTCATTCTCCTTGCTGAACAATTTCAAACAGTCTGGCCAATTTTGCAGAAATCTTTGATGAATCGTCGGTAAAAACCGACATGGCCCAAGAATGACCTGACTTGTTTAATGTTGTAGGTGGCTCAAGTTTAGAAATTACCTCCACCATGGTTGGGTCAACCTCCATGCCACGTTTAGAAACAACGTTACCCAGCACAATTCCCTCAGTCACCATGAAGTTGTTCTTCTCCCATGAGGTCACAAGATTTACTTCGCAGCACCTCTGTAAAAGTCGGTCTAAATAATCTAGGAATTGATCGAATGAATCCCCGTAGACTGAAAAATTGTCCATAAAGACCTCGAGAAAGTCGCCCACCATATCGGCAAAAACTGCAAGCATACACCTTTGAAATGTGGTTGGGGCGTTGCAAAGCCTGAACGACATCCGTCTAAAGGCATATGTACCAAAAGGACAGGTGAACGTGGTCTTCTCTTGATCTTCAGGAACAATAGCAACTTGATTGTATCCAGTTTATCCATCCAAGAAGCAGAAATATTCCTTCGCGGCCAATCTCTCCAAGATCTGGTCGATGAAGAGTAAAGGGAAGTGGTCTTTCTTGGTGGCGAGGTTAAGTCTTCTGTAATCCACGCATACTCACTACGACGTGGGTACTATGGTTGCGATCTCCTCTCCTTTGTCATTCTTCACAATGGTGATCCTTGATTTCTTTGGCACAATATGCAGAGGGCTCACCCATTTGCTGTCGGAGATGGGATAGACGAATCCCGCATCACACCATTTCTGGATCTCTTTCATAACAACCTCCCATAGGTTAGGATTTAATCTTCTTTGAAGTTCTCGAGAGGGCCTGCAATCTTCTTTCAGAAAAATGCGATGCGAACATAGTGATGGATTTGATCCCATGGAGATCTGAAGTTCGCCAGCCTATTGCCTTGCGGTTGCGTTCAAGAACCTCCATCAAACGAGATTCTTGGTATTCGATCAGGTGTGCATTAATAATGACCGGGTACAGGTTCGGTTCTCCCGCAAGGAAGGCATATTTCATGTTGGAGGGCAAGGGTTTCAACTCTGGCGGGGTCTGAGCTGCTTCAGAAGTGACCTCAGCTATTAATGCAGGTGGCGATTCTTTCATCTGTTCGGTGTCCACCATGATCTGTTCTGCCTCTTCTCTCAAATCTTGATAGAATGTCTCGATGATTTCCTCTTCATCAATAGATTCTTCAACTATTTGCTCTTGGTTTTGAAGGCATATCACCTCCACGGCAGTCTCATGCAGTGCATCAGCAAACACCTCATCCTGATCGATAAGGGAAATTCGACTGCGGTCTCCAATCCCTCCTCGGGCAGAGGAGTTCATGGATCTTATTGTCATCCAAGAATAAGTTGGTGTCTTGAATTTCTGCTAGAAAGTCGCAGTCGTCAGAATACTCAATCACCCTTGCACATGATGCAGATGTTCGTTTGGCTGGTGTTTCCCTCAGGCAGGGTCTCTACTCTGATTGTTTCATTGCTAGTGCCAAAAGTGATTTCTCCCATCCATATTTCACTACTACATTTGACGTACGAAGGAATGGTCTTCCAAGTACGATTGGGCTAAGGAGCAATGGAGAGGGGACGTCCATGTCTAGCACAACAATTCGGTCGGGAACTGCTTTTCCTGAACTGTGACTATCACGTCCTCCAACAGGCCCTTAGGCCGCTTGACTGAATTGTCTGCAAACTGCAGAATCATCTTTGTAGGCTTGAGCGGTCCTAGCCTGAATTCTGTAAGCAGTGAGGATGGCATCAGGGTTGACGGAAGACCCGTTGTCGAGAAGTGTTCGTTCAAAATTCCTGGTTGAACATTTGACATCGCACAAGAGGTGCTCCCATATCTGGCTTTTTATCCGAGAGGTTGCTGATTGCATTAATTGTGGCCATTGTAAGGATATGCTTTCGGGTTTGCCACCTTTGTTTCTGGGTTTTTGAGGGTGAGGCATGCGCTTTGTTGTACATGCATCTTTCAATCCTTTCTTTACAGCTGGCATGTACTCAAGAGCCTTCATCAATAGCATGTTCAACATTAAATTCTGGATAATTTCTATGATAGCAGGATCAGACAAAGCATTTTTCAAAATTTTCATTCTTTTGTATTTTTTTCATTGCTTCTAGAAAAGGAATATCTACAAACTCTTCACTGATGTCATTCAAAATATTGTCCATATTGTTGTGTACAGGTAGATGGCAAAAAGAATAGAATCATCTACAAGGTGTGGACCAAAAATGGTGGGCTCGGCTTCAGGTGCTGGCGTTGGACTCATTGCAGGTGCAATGCTCCTCCCGTCAGGAACTGGCTCTGAGGCAGGTGCAGACGTCTCCAATGCAGGCCTATCTCCACCGAGGTTGCTTCTATCTTTTTGTGTTTTGCTGTTTTCTTCATTTTTTTTTGTGATTTTCTGAATGATGGTGTTGCTCCAAAATGCTTCGTGGCCCTGGTGTCGGCTGGACTGACGATTCCCCGTCAGATGCAAGATGCTTTCCCTTCGCCGTCGTTGATGGCTGGAGTATCCTACCGCTCCTAAGAGTAACAACATCAGATAAAAAAACAATTTAATTCACTGTATCGGGTTGGATACTGCCGGCTACCTGCTCCTTGCGTCAGAAATTATTCGGATTGGCATCGACTTGGGTTGGTATGACGGTTTTGGCAGCCGTCAGGTCATCGATCTTCTGGGTCATCTCAGCAATATTTTTGACCAGCTGTTCAAGGCAAGCGAGGGCAGGGTTCACTGGTGCCATATCGGATGCATCGCCCCCTTGGGACCTCTGACTTGGATAATTCGAAGGAGGGTGTTGCTGATATCCTTGCGAAAATTGATGGGGAGGAACACGAGAGGGATACTGTGAATACTGTTGAGAGGGATTTGCCTGATGATATGCTGCAGCGGTTTGTTGTGGAGGATGGCGGTAGCCAGGTTGTTGCTGCTGGTAATTCTGCCTCCAAGTGTTCCCATATTGTTGCTGCTGCGGGTTTTGAGGCTGGAAGTTCCTACTCCCCTATTGTTGCTGGTATGATGGCCGATTCGCCATGTTCTGACCCTGGAAGTGTCCTGAGAACGGGTCAGCTGCTGTTCAGGTCCCACACACCATTGATCTCTTGAATTTGTGGTGGGGTAGGAGGAAACTGCTCAGGATAAACAGGAAGCAGCTCTAGTTGATAGACAACCATCTGGTGCCTGTGGGGGTTTGTTCCGGTGCTTGCACGTAGTATACATGCCGAAGTGGAGGGGGTTGCGGAGGATTGGGCTGAGGAGGCCGACTCTGGTGTCCTCCGGCCCTAGGATCGAGGGCAAAATGATCCTGGGGCCCTTCCGCGTCGAGTGAAGGTCTCAGGCGAGCCTGAGGCAGCGTGTAGCAGTCGGACGGTGGCGATGACCTGGGTGGCTGCTCCCTGGAGTGTCGAGTTCTCAATAGGGCCTTCTCTTTGGCTCTGACCTGCAGGGTTAGTCGCACAAAAACAAGGCGAAGCTACTAGGGTCCTCGGATGAAGAAATGGAGGCGGTTTATGTGTAGGGCGACGAGCTCTGGCGTACAGCAGAGATGGGAGCTCAGGCGACTCAATCTGAGCAAGATCGAGGTGGATGGAGGGGTGGAGCGGAGCGATGAGCGATGAGGAAGGAGATGGAGGTGATCGCGGAGGCTTTCAATGACTGGTGAAGGCGTAGGGTGGAGGCGGAGCTAAGCTCCGCCGTGAGCTTTGACTGATGATTCATGACGAAGGATGAGACGAAAGATCAAACTGCTACTAGGGTACTCTAACCTACAACTAAGCTACAAGGAAATGAAAAAAGAAAGGATGGAGGCTCACCGGAGGGGAAGAAGCAATCTTCTGGCGGAGCTCCGGCGAGGGAGTGGATCGACCTCGATTCTACTCCAAGGAGCTCGATCTTGGGCTCAAAGTCTTCCTGTTGTCACCAGGAATGCAAATGGCGAGGGGTTTAGGGCTATCGATGGAGGAAGAGGGATCAAAATCAAAATGGAGGTCAAAGGGGGTTTTTGAACAAGTGGCTGACAGACCCAAAGATCGAGGCGCACAAGGATGAGCACTAATCCAAAACCCGATATTTCATCAGGGCATGAATCCTCGATCGAAGGCGAACAAAAATCAAGAAGGAAGATTCGTGAATAGAGGGTCGACTCGACCTAGAAAAATCCGCCAATGCGGACAAAACCAAGTCTGAAGCACTCGCAGACCTCGGTCAGAGAGTTGACCGAGGTCAACCAACGGCTGAATCTCGTTGGTCCACGTGGACCAACCAGAAAAATCGTTGGAAAAAATAATTTAAAAATCGATTAAAAATAACAAATGATTTTGTTGATTTTTGGTTATTAAATGAAAAATGTTTATTATTTTATAAAGTATTTTATAGTGTTTTTTAATTATTTTATGAGGTATAAAATTACAAGTTACCATTTATAAGCTATATAGGTATATATATCTATGTATTTTATTAATTTATTTTTATTTTGTGTGTTTAATTTATTTATTTTTGTTTATTATTTTATAAATTTATAGAGTATTTTTATACACTTAAATATATTTTTATTTTATTTTTCTGAAGTGTTTAGTACACTAAATAAAATAAAAGTGTGAATTCTATAATTTTAGATACAGGTATTATACCTATGTAAATTATTTACAAGTATTTTATTTTGTATTTTCTTTATGTTTTTATTCCAGTTTTAATATACATATATATTATAAATAATATTTATAAAATTATAGAAGTAAAAAATTATAAAAATAATGAATAAATAATAACAAGAATATTTTAATCTGTGCAAGTATACAAGTAGGGTCCAAAACTTAACTTTCAAACCGTAACTCCGAAAAATACGAAACCACCTTCATTAAATATTTATTTAATGTTATATAAATTAAAGGTGAGTTTGGTACATTTCGAGTTTTTATTTGCGAGATACAGGTCTGGGATTTTGGAATCTTATTTAGATCATATCTTTTTATCTGTATATTATTTTTTGAATAAAATAAATTTTGTATTTTTCTTTATTTTAATTATCTACAACTTTCATGTTCGAAGTCTCTTTATTTGATGTATAAAAAGTGGATCCAAAAATAGGTCCCAAAATTCTTAAAGAATGAATTAAATAAAAGGTATTTTTATTGTATTTTGGCCCTTATCTCCCCCTACTTTATTCCTTGTCAACTAGTCATCGAGATGCCTAGGTCTCAGGATTTCGGGTCATAAAATATTTACAATATTTTATTCTTTTTTCTTTTCTTTTCTTTATTCTATAATTTTGGCTTTAAAAACCACCTTTTATACAATATTTACACAATAATGCCTGGATGATAAAATGCCTAAATTAAGCCTACTTACACGCATTTACTAGGGTTTTTAAGGCCAAAATGCTAGAATAAAGATGATGAAACGTAGATTCATCAAGTATATATATAGACTCTCATTATTCAGGTTAAGTGTTAAATTAGAAACCCATGGGTCAATATGCACACAAAAACATTATGCAGACACATGAAGACTCTTTTTATTTGATTTTTTTATCATGCAATAAGAAGCAAGTAGGAAAATGCAAATATGCCCTATTTAATTAGAATCAAAGAGAAATTAATGAGTGATTAATTTCAAAAGGTTTCATGATGCAATTTTCATTAATAAGAGAATTATTGGCATAAAGATCATTAAGCAGGTGACACAATGTAATTAGTATGGGTCACAAAATTCAAAGTGTTAAAATAGACAACAATACACCATTAGTTAGACAATGAAACAAGCTTCACAATGCAACTGAAATCGATTAAAACGGAGCTTGGATGCTCAACATATTCACAAAATAGTTCAAGGGAACAAATGTAAGAAAACATGCAAAATAACTAGAGAAAATAATACAAACAAGTCCCTAGAAGGACTGAAATGCAAATAAAATAATCCACGAGTCCTTCCTTGTAAATTTCCCACATATGCAGGGGCTAAACTACAATTATTAAAACCCAGAGGGGTCGATTGCAATTAACCCAAGGTATGCGTGCTATACATGTGATAGCAGGACATATTTGCAATTTGAAGAACTTCGAGGGGCCCTCCTGCGAATGTCACGCACTCACGTGACCCAGGTACGTGAGGCGAGGCTCGGTGGTCTATGCAGGCTCGAGATTGTTGCTCGGACCACGTGTCAACTGGTGATGCTCGGCTGAGGCTTGGATGCCCCGATCCTAAGGGCATAGAATGGAGGCTCGTTGATGTCGACATTGCCTTTTGTGGACCATCCGATCATGGAGATCAGACAATGGCTATAAGCTCAAGGGGGAGGCGACGTGGTTCACTATGCACCATTGAATGAGCATCGGAGGGTGCCATCCAACGACGGCTGTACATTCTGGTCTTCTTCCTTCGTCGCGGGGGTGGTGGCACGTTCAGGCCTCTGATGAAGACGTGAGACCTCCTCCACTTCCCTATGTGCTCGATGAAGCTCCTGGAAGCATATCGAGCTAGCTGGAAGCACGAGCGAGGCTCAGGTCGGCCTGTAATGGTCCAACAATGTCTAGACGTTGAAGGCGGAGTTTGCGAGTTCCGCTCCAATGAGGCTCCGACCATTGAGAAATTAGTACCTGCAAGGTTAGTCTATAGCTGAGGCATGCATATGTGAGGTGAATAGGAATGAGATAAAGTCTCGTGTGGGCAGAGAGATGGGAGATCGAAGCTCCATCTCCGGCAAACCGGAGAGGGGATGGGTCGGAGGCGGTCAGGCGATTGAGAAGGGAAGCTGGCTATCGGAGGGCGGTGCGTGGATGATGTATGTGCGGAGGAACCCAAGGGATGATCAATGGGAGGTGATTGTGCGAGCAGGAGTCTAATAAATTCAGAGAAATTGAAGGAAAAATGAACGAAAGATCAGGAGGCTTACCTGTAGAGAGGGCATGTGCTTGAGCTCCTAGGTAGAGCTCGGGTCGTCGCTGAACCCCGTCAGCCACGCGGAGCAGCTCGCCAGCGAGCGAGCGTCGGATACAGCCTACCATGGCTATGGGTCTCACCGGAGGCTCCGTCATCTTCACACCTTCAATCCGGCATTCCCACGTCACGAGGAGGCAGGGAGGGGCTGGGCGAATCCCTATGTACAAGTAGACGAGGTGATTTGGGTTTATTTGAAAGGTGGGAGGTCGGAGTTCTAATGGTGGTTGTCGTGGTTTGAGGGGGCTATATGGAGCGAAAATGAGGGAGACGTGGTAGTTAAGCTGCTCGCGAGGAAGAAGGAAGTGATGACTTCACCGAGGAGTGGTTAGGAAGATGAGGGGAAGGTTGAGGAGGTGGCAAAAATGGAAAGGGCGCGTTGGGTTAGCGAGGTGGAGAACATGGGAGAGAAGGGAGAGGCCGGAGAAAGAAGAAAGGGTCTCGATCGTTGGATCTCACGATCCAACGGTTGAGAGGAGGACACAAAGATGCATCCCTGATCTAATCTATCAGGGCGCGATCGAAGGCTATGGTGTGACATGTGTCAAGAGGAGATGCATGCGGGGAAGGACGATCCAAATGTGGTTTGATGGTCAACTGAATGGTGGGAGATGGAGCGGGGAAGATGCGACGTGGATTTAATGCCTTGTAGAAGATTGGGCTGCAACAAAGGCCGACACGTGGCGAGCGAAGGAGGCGGGCGGCAACGGATGCTCGAGATGCGATTGGGAGGGGAATCGGATGGAGGAGAATGGCGTTAGAGTGAATGGCACTGATTGAATCTTCAGGAGATGATCGAACGACGAGCGGAGAAGACACGTGGTGCACAGAGGAGCGGACCAAGTGCCTCAACCAGAAAAAGCCACGTGACCCAATTAGGTTATTCCAGAAGAAAAACTCAAAAAAGATGGAGAAAAATGGCCTATTTTGAAAAAACTCAAAACATGAAAGTTGTAGATCTCGATGAAATTTTCAAGTTTCATGTTGACTAAAAATGAAAACGAGGTCAAACAAAGGGACAAATATTTTTGTGAGAGTTTCAAGGGTATAAAAACACTACGATTTTTGCTTTTGTTATTTTTTGTATTTTTATTTTATTTCAAGACTTTGGTATATACAATGATTTATCTGATTATTATTAACACTAATTTAAGTTAGGGGCTTCATATCTGTGAATTAATACAATGAAATTGAGTTTCATTAACATTGCGAAAAATACCAAAAATAAAACTAGCTTAATTTAGTATTTTGAAATATTAATTGGGGTGCATAATTAATACAAAAAATAATGATCAAAAGAC